>NC_069399.1:72802400-72844900 GCF_026875155.1 Cherax quadricarinatus | reverse complement strand
AATACTTCGTCCATCTCCCATTGGTGGGCCAGTGGGCTCCACCCCTTTCAGCTACAGACTATGGGAAGTAGGTGTCTGCCAAAGTGGCAGTACAAATGTAGTCCCTGGCAATCTGCTTTCCATCCTTCCAGGGTAGCATAGTGGCTCCATCAGGACGTTTTTGACTTCTGTCAGACCTTGGGACTTGGAGTTCCCTTTCAGGTGGTCTCCCCAGAAAATTGTGAAATTGTTCTCTCCACAAGTTGTATTTTGTTTCATTTTGATTAAATTTTAGAGGTCGCGCAAAAAGGTGTCTCTCGCCAACAGAAGAGAAACTGAAGAAATTTAAAATTTTGTTCCTCTTTCACATGTCATAGCTCCAATTTTTCTGAAAGCTGAATGACTGAATCAATAACCAGTTTGTGCGCTAAACGAGTGAGCGATTATATGTGCACTGAAGAGAAGGTACCACTCGATTTAAATAATGCACGTGTTTGTCATGAATTCTTGGATGAGAAATCATCAGATTTGATCGACCTTTGCCAACCACTGGACTAAAGTATTCAACTGAAAAATCACTGAAAATGGGTGTTTTCCCCAGTTGATTTGTCCCACTAAAAGTTGGAAAAAAGTTAATGTAAATTCTTAATCATATTCTCCCATCTTCTCTCTTTCGAATTCGTAAAGAAAACATAGTGTCACAACAGAAAATTTCATGCAAGTCGCTTCTCAAGCGTAGCAAACATTAAAATTTGGCCAAACATCCCCTCAAATACCGTGGTTTTCAAGGTTTCCATGGAATTTCAGTTAATCAAATGGTTTTTAACATAATTTATTTCATGATACTATCAGATTCAAAAGAAATTAGGTCTTTGTCTTATATAGGGAAAAAGTTATTAGCCTCTCAAAAGCATCTTGTCGTGTCGGGTCGGGTCGGGTCGTGTTGGGTCCCTCATTTGTCATACCAACTGCCAGTAAGACGTCGCTCCACTCGCTGCGCTCGCACGCTCGTAATAATGCTTCCTCATACCTACTTGAATGACGAAATAAGGTGGATTTCACTCTGTCTCTCTAAAATTCAGCAATCACCCTACTTCATTAGTCTCTCCACAAAGCGAAGAAGGTACTGTTTCTGCTCCTCTTCCTTGGTCAGCGACACGTTGAAGGTTCTGAACGAGGGAAACAACACTTCCTGCTGCGTCGTTCATGACCTTCAAAGAGCCCGCAGACTTCTTCATTTCCAGGAACATCGTGTTCGTCTCCCATGTTTTGGGGTCTTCATTCATGAAGGATGATTTTTCCTTCCCCTTCCTCTGCCCAGTAATAATAATAATAATAATAATAATAATAATAATAATAATAATAATAATAATAATAATAATAATAATAATAATAATAATAATAATAATAATAAAAATAATAATATCTTTATTTACTACAAGGACATGTACATGGTATATAGGCCTAACTGACATCAATGACGTACTATTATATAGAAAGCCTTTTGTTATGCTCAGCATTTCAGGCAGATTAGGTCAGTGTCCCAGGATGCGACCCACACCAGTCGACTAACACCCAGGTACCCATTTTACTGATGGGGAACATAGACAACAGGTGCATAGAAGCACGCCCAATGTTTCTACTTTGGCTGGGAATCGAACCCAGGCCCTTGCTGTGTGAAGCGAGAGCATTAGCCACCAAGCCACCAGAGCATCCTCTTAGTCACGAACTCCTCCAGTCCGACTCTGATCTCTGGGACACCTTGGAAGCGAGGGGGCACCCTGGTTTCTTTTCCCGCTTGAGGATGGTCACCAATCTTGCACTTTGTCGCAATGTCCACTTTCTCGTCGAAGAACATCAATCCAACCTGGGGCTCTGTCAGATACCAGAGATGGCGTGCAAAAGTGACAGATGCTGCATTCGCGATCTCTGTGTCAGGATACGCTCGAAGGGTTTGGAGGACGTCCAGATCATTGTGAGGGGCTGACACGCCAAGTGGAGCCTTGTTCCAGAACCCCATGTAGATCAAGGCGACGAAAAGTGAGATAGAACTGGTTCCAGAATAGGAAGACATTCAGGATGTACAACCCCTTCCCCATTCACCGCATGTCGGGCCTGGGGGCCGAAACTTGGCCCACTTGTCACCGCCACCCCCAAGAAGAGGAGGCTCGGCGTAGTCTGCTCGCACTTGTTGCACCTTCATAGCCTGTTTGACGTAGGAAACCATGTCGATGCACTGCTCTTCCAATCTGTGTTCATGGAACATCTCACTGAGGGCACCAACGAATACCACTTGATTGACATTGGGCCACTCCATCCAAAACCTCTTAAAGAGTCCAGTTTCCGGTTCTCCTGTCGGCCCAAACACTACCTTGAAAACACTGGAGAGGACAATCTCCAAGGCATGATGATGACAAGCTGTCCACATGAGTTCCCTCCCGATCCCTTCTTCTATCAGTGTACAGGCTCCGGGGTGGAGACCCGTGTTCAAGGCAGTCGTATCAAAAACCAGGCCATGAATACGAGGACAGAGTGACAAACCATCAAGAGCCGCCATACATGCCTCCGCCTGTGCCTCCCCATTTCCCCTTTCTGTCTTCGGCACAGCCAACAAGTTCTCGAAACCGCCAGTGCCAGTAACGAGCACAGCTACACAGTCCACCCTTCCCCTATCCACAGTGTAGTTTGGGAGAAGCTTGGCATCCCAGTGCAGGAGAAGTGAACCTTTCGGAGTGAAGACTTCTCGATCTTGAGTGTCCACTCAAAGCCATGCCTACCACCTAGATCGCCAGACTGAGCAATGGAGAGGGTCAGAGTCGAGAGATCATGGCCAAGAGTCCCTGCCACGGCTCCTACCATGAACATGGCTCCATGGTCCTGGAGGTTGACTCGATCAAGGGCTGATGCAACAGCAAGAGAGGTGAAGAAGTTCTTCGGTCACTTGGGAGGCACCGTAAGTGGTGGCAAGCAACTGGGAGTAGAAGCAAAATTTTTGTCGCCCTTGGATTCGAGGCTGAAGTAGGACATGGAAGACAGCTGAGGTGCTGCCACCGAGGATGAAGCTGCCTCGACCTCTGCCTTCGCCCTTCCTGCTTTCTCTTGTTCTTCCCGAAGTTGCTTCAGACTCTCCCTTCCCATTCTCACGAGATCAAGGCCAGACAAGCTGCAGGAGGTGACATTCTCAAGTTGCATTTGTAGGAGATTCTCAGGTAAGATATATGGACTGTGCTTTTTGCAACAGAGATAGGAAGGTCAGACAGAGGGTGTGCCTCCCAGGAGCTGGTGTTGGTGACATAGTCAGCAGGTTGAATAATATTATGTCATGTAATGAGAACAAGCCCATTATCTGTCTTAGTGCTGGTGGAAATGACATCAGTAAGGGCAGGAGACAGGAGATGCTGTATAAGTACAGGTCAGCCACAGAAGTTGTCAGGTCTAAGGGAGGGATCCCAATCACATGTAGCATCTTGCCTAGAAGGGATGTGAGCAATGAATGGATGTCTAGGACAATTTGTATAAATTGGTGGCTAGACAGGTACCGCAAGGAACTTGCAATTCCATTAATTGATAACTGGGATGGATTCTATGGCAAGCGTGATATATATGCAAGGGATGGAGTTCGTCTCTCTGGGGATGGAGTGGCTGCATTAGCCAATTCGATGGAGGGGGTCATTGATGACTTGTCTAGGAATTTAAACTAATATATTATAGAGGTGTTTGTGGGGAAACAATCAGGCTGCAGTAGTAGGGTTGAAAACATCAGATATTTACAGGATACCCCAGGGAAATGTTTAAAAGACAATATTCAAAATAAAGTTGCTAGTAAAGGCAAAACAATTGCTCAACAAACAAAGACAGATTGTAGAGAGCAACGAAAGACTAGCTCCCTTAAGGTTTACTATACAAGTAGTAGAAGTCTAAGAAATAAGATAGATGAGCTAAGATTACTTGCAAGCGCAGGTAATGTAGATATTATTGCTAGCAAAGACATGGTTCAACTTGAAAGATAGAGAAATGCCTTTTGAATGCAACATACAGGGTTATAAACTATTCCACACTGATAGGGTCAACAGGAAGGGTGGTGGAGTGGCGATGTATGTCAGAGATAATTTAAATTGTTGTGTTAGACAAGATGTAAGATTAGAAACATCAGACACAGAATGTGCTAGCCTACAGTTTCTCGAAAGTTGTGAAAAATTTATTTTGGGAGTGATTTATAGGCCCCCAAACCTTGATAGGGAGTGGGTAGGCTACTATGGGACGAAATTCATAAGGCGTCTAGATATGAAAATGTGTTAATGGGAGATTTTAACTTTACACAAACTAACTGGAACAATATGACAGGAAATCTTGAGTCTAGTGACTTTCTTGATACGGTTCAAGACTGCTTTTTAAAACAGTTTGTGACAGAACTAACTAGAGGAAACAATATGCTTGACTTGGTTCTTGCCAACAAAGAATCACTAATTAATAATCTTGAGGTTAGTGATGAGCTTGAGTAAAGTGATCACAAATCACGTTGTTTCAATATATCTTGGAATTACCCAGATAACTGCAATCAAGTTGCTGTCCCGGATTTCCGCTTGGCCGACTTCATGGCTATCAGAAATTACCTGAGTGGGCTAAATTGGGACGACCTTACTATGTGTCAGGTAGGTAGAGTTAGTTGCCAATATGATGTATTTCATAGCATAGTGCTGGCTGCCCAGACGACTTTTCTCCCAAGTAGGGAAATTAGATCTAACAAAAATGATCCCAAATGGATAAACAATAGATTAAAACATCTTATTGGTCAAAAGAGAGGCATATATAGGCGTACTAAAAGAGGGGAACGGCGGTTAAGAAATCAATATATTCAATTAAAGAGAGAAATAAAAAAAACGGAATAAGAAAAGCAAAAGTCGCAAGGGTTCTTTCAGGTATACCGAAGTAAAATTAGGGATAAGATAGGCCCACTTAAGAGAAACTCAGGTCAGATCACTAACAGTGATAAGGAAATGTGTAAACTATTCAATTCCTACTTTCTCTCAGTTTTACTCAGGAAGATACTAACGAAATTCCAGAAATAATAAATTATATAGAACAGGACGATAATAAACTATGCACGATTAGGGTAACTAGTGACATGGTCCTCAGACAAATAGAGAAATTAAAGCCTAACAAATACCCAGGCTCTGAAGAACTGTTTATAAGGGTTTTAAACGAATGCAAAGAGGAACTTATCATATCTTTGGCTAATCTTTTCAATATATCACAACAAACTGGCATAGTGCCAGACAAGTGGAAAATGGCAAATGTAATACCTATTTACAAGGCAGGTGACAGGTCCTTAGCTTCGAACTATAGACCAATAATTACCGAAGCAACTCGTAGCCATCTTGAAAGGCATAAATTGATTAATGAATCTCAACACTGTTTTACAAAGGGGCATTCGTGTCTTACGAATTTACTAACTTTCTTCACTAAGGTATTTGAGGAGGTAGATCATGGTATTGAATATGATATTGTGTATATGGACTTCACTAAGGCTTTCGATAGAGTTCCACATCAGAGGCTGTTGAGAAAACTTAAGGCTCATGGAATAGGAGGAGAAATTTTTTCCTGAGTAGAGGCATGGTTGACAAATATGCAGCAGAGTTGGCATAAATGGGGAGAAATCAGAATGGGGGCACGTCACAAATGGTGTTCCACAGGGGTCAGTGTTGGGCCCCTTGTTGTTTACAATCTACATAAACGACATTAGATGACGGAATAAAGACGACATAAGCAAATTTGCTGTTGACAAAATAAGAGGCCGTCCAATTCATTTTAGTGAGGATATTAGAGCACTTCAGGATGATTTGATTAGACTGATGCACTGATCGGAGAAGTGGCAGATGCAGTTTAATATAGACAAATGCAAAGTTCTAATGTTGGGCAGGAAAATAACCATGGCACATATAAACTAAATAATGTAGATCTTAATATTACGGATTGCAAAAAAAGAGATTTAGGAGTCCTGGTTAGCAATAATCTGAAGCCAAGACAACAGTGCATAAGTGCAATAAAGCTAACAGAATCTTTGGCTTCACAGCAAAAAGTATAAGTAATAAAAGTCCTCAGGTTGTTCTTCAGCTCTATATATCTTTGGTTAGGCCTCATTTAGATTATGGAAAAGAGGAATTAATTAAGGGGATGTAAATAGCATGCTAAAAATATCTAACATAGACAGGACTCGCAATAATGGTTTTAAATTGGAAAAATTCAGATTCAGGAAGGATGTAGGAAAGCACTGGTTTTGTAATAGAGTTATGGATGAGTGGAACAAACTCCCGAGTCCCATCATAGAAGCTAAGACGTTGTGTAGCTTTAAAAATAGGTTGGATAAATACATGAGTGGCTGTGGGTGAGTGTGAGTTAAACCTAACTAGCTTGTGCTAGTAGGTCGGATGTCGTGCTCCTCACTTAAGTGAAGTGTCTGACCTCAATAAGACAGTAAGGTCAGACGGTCAGTGAGCTTAAGGCCACTAGGTTAGTGAGCTTAAGCCAGTGAGAGAATTGGACCTGCCTCGCATAGGCCAGTAGGCTTGTTGCAGTGTTCCTCTTCTTTGTTTTGTTCTTATGTTCTTAAAACATGCAATCCTCTTTAACAGTTATCTGTCACCATTCTGATACCTTATCACTTACCATGACTCATTGTTGCCTCCTTATCAGGTATTCTCTGATCCATTGCAGTGCCCTCCCTGTTATATGTGCCTGGTCCATTAGCTTTTGCACTAATCTCTTGTGAGAAACTATGTCGAAGGTCTTCTTGCAGTCCAAGAAAATGCAATCTACCCACCCCTTTTTCTCATGTCTTACTTCCATTACTTTGTCATAAAACTCCAGTAGGTTTGTGACACAGGATTTGCTTTCTCTGAATCCATGCATGCTGGTTGTCATTCATGAGTTTGTTCCTTTCTAGGTGCTTCACCACTTTCTCCTGATAATCTTCTCAATGAGTTTGCATACTATACACGTCAGTAACACTGGTCTATAGTTAAGTGCCTCGTGTCTGTCGTCTTACTTAAAAATGGGGACTACATTTGCCGTCTTCCTTACCTCAGGTAGTTGCACAGTTTCAATGGATGTGTTGAAAATTGTTGTTAGTGGCATTCACAGCATCTCTGCTCCCTCTCTAAGGACCCATGGAGAGATGTTGTCCGATCCCACCACCTTTGAGGTATCAAGGTTACTTAGCAGCTTCTTCACCTCCTCCTTGGTTGTATGTATTTCATCCAACACTTGTTGCTATATCCCTTGTTGGTGTACCCCTCTGTTCTGTCTTCCCAGAGTCCTGTAAATACTTCCTCAAATCTCATGTTGAGCTCCTCACATACTTCTTAGTGATTTCTTGTGAGCTCCCCACCTTCTTTTCTCAGTTTGATTACCTGGTCCATGACTGCTGTCTTCCTCCTGATGTGGCTGTACAACAACTTTCGGTCAGACTCGACTTCTAATGCTATGTCGTTGTCGTTCTGTCGCTGGGCCTCCCTCCTTATATGTGCATACTCATTTCTTGCTCTTCGACTAATCTCTTTATTTTCCTGGGTCCTTTGTCTTCTGTACTTTTTTCATTCTCTAGCGCATTTAGTTTTTGCTTCCCTTCACCTTTGGGTAAAACAAGAGCTCATTCTGATCTTCCCATTATTTCTGTTGTCCTTGGGAACAAAAATTTTTTCTCCCTCCTTGCATTTGATTGTTACATAGTCAATCATTTCATTTACTGACTTTCCTACCAATTCTCTTTCCCACTGAACTTCCTGTGGGAAGTCCCTCATACCTGTGTAGTCCCCCCTTTTATAGTTTGGCTTTTCTCATCCTACTCCTGTTATCCTCTCCACTAGTAACTCTACTATGCATTTAAAGCTCAGAACCACGTGATCACTAGCTCCAATGGGCCTTTCATATGTGATGTCCTCAATGTCCGAGCTACTCAGGATGAAGACGAGGTTCAGTGTTGCTGGTTCATCCTCCCCCCTCTCTCTCTCTCCCTGGTAGTGTTCCTAACATGTTGATGCACGAGATTTTCCTGTACCAAATCCATTATCTTGGCTTTCCGTGGCTTGGGACCTCCATGTGGCTCCAAGTTTTCCCACTTAATCTCCTTGTGCTTGAAATCACCCATAAGTAGTAACTTTGTTCTACCCGTGTGAGCTCTTCTGGCCACATCAGCTCCTGTGTCCACCATTACTCTGTTGCTCTCTTTATATTCTTCTCTTGCCCTCCTGCAGTTCTGTGGCAGGTTATACAGGGTGCCCACCAAAACACTCCCTGATTTCAAACAGGTATAACAAGTAACGTTATTGTAATAATCTTTAACAGGTAGTAGCTTCAGATGCAGGATTTCATTCAGTTTCATGTGGTATAGGGTAGCATTAAAGGTACTCAGTGTGTGCCCCTCTGGTTGCTTGGCAAACATCGATGCGATAGCCCAGTTCGGTCCAGAAGCTCTACAGCATATCTGGTGTTATCATGCGAACTGTTTCAGTAATCAAAATTTTCAACTCATCCAGGGTTGCAGGTAGTGGCGGTACGTAAACTGTGCTCTTCACTTACCCCCAAAGAAAGAAGTCACAAATAGTTAGGTCCGGTGACCTCTAGTCCTTGGCTAGTCGCAGTGTTGTTATTGATTAAATACCACTCGCTCGTGGTTACAATAATATAAGATACTGTTCGATGGGTTAGTACACCAAACAGGGAGTAGAATGAAATTAGCTCATAGGCACCCACACCATCGTATGTCCTCGGACCAAGGGTTACACACCTAGCTTTGCTGGGTGCTTGGTTCTTTTAGGACCTGATGGTTCTGTGGGTTAGAGTGTAATGTGATTTTCGCTCACCATGAGGTGGGCCAAAACATCATGAGTTCGAGTCATTGGCTCGTCGCAGTGTTGCTACTGACATATATAATTAATATATATATATATATATATAATATATATATATATATATTTATATATATATATATATATATATATATTTATATATATATATATATATATTATATATATATATATATATATATATGTATATATATATATATATATATATTATATATATATATATATATATATATATATATATATATATATATATATATATATATATATTTTTATTATCACACCGGCCGATTCCCACCAAGGCAGGGTGGCCCGAAAAGAAAAACTTTCACCATCATTCACTCCATCACTGTCTTGCCAGAAGGGTGCTTTACACTACAGTTTTTAAACTGCAACATTAACACCCCTCCTTCAGAGTGCAGGCACTGTACTTCCCATCTCCAGGACTCAAGTCCGGCCTGCGCGGTTTCCCTGAATCCCTTCATAAATGTTACTTTGCTCACACTCCAACAGCACGTCAAGTATTAAAAACCATTTGTCTCCATTCACTCCTATCAAACACGCTCACGCATGCCTGCTGGAAGTCCAAGCCCCTCGCACACAAAACCTCCTTTACCCCCTCCCTCCAACCCTTCCTAGGCCGACCCCTACCCCGCCTTCCTTCCACTACAGACTGATACACTCTTGAAGTCATTCTGTTTCGCTCCATTCTCTCTACATGTCCGAACCACCTCAACAACCCTTCCTCAGCCCTCTGGACAAACAGTTTTGGTAATCCCGCACCTCCTCCTAACTTCCAAACTACGAATTCTCTGCATTATATTCACACCACACATTGCCCTCAGACATGACATCTCCACTGCCTCCAGCCTTCTCCTCGCTGCAACATTCATCACCCACGCTTCACACCCATATAAGAGCGTTGGTAAAACTATACTCTCATACATTCCCCTCTTTGCCTCCAAGGACAAAGTTCTTTGTCTCCACAGACTCCTAAGTGCACCACTCACTCTTTTTCCCTCATCAATTCTATGATTCACCTCATCTTTCATAGACCCATCCGCTGACACGTCCACTCCCAAATATCTGAATACGTTCACCTCCTCCATACTCTCTCCCTCCAATCTGATATTCAATCTTTCATCACCTAATCTTTTTGTTATCCTCATAACCTTACTCTTTCCTGTATTCACCTTTAATTTTCTTCTTTTGCACACCCTACCAAATTCATCCACCAATCTCTGCAACTTCTCTTCAGAATCTCCCAAGAGCACAGTGTCATCAGCAAAGAGCAGCTGTGACAACTCCCACTTTGTGTGTGATTCTTTATCTTTTAACTCCACGCCTCTTGCCAAGACCCTCGCATTTACTTCTCTTACAACCCCATCTATAAATATATTAAAACAACCACGGTGACATCACACATCCTTGTCTAAGGCCTACTTTTACTGGGAAAAAATTTCCCTCTTTCCTACATACTCTAACTTGAGCCTCACTATCCTCGTAAAAACTCTTCACTGCTTTCAGTAACCTACCTCCTACACCATACACTTGCAACATCTGCCACATTGCCCCCTATCCACCCTGTCATACGCCTTTTCCAAATCCATAAATGCCACAAAGACCTCTTTAGCCTTATCTAAATACTGTTCACTTATATGTTTCACTGTAAACACCTGGTCCACACACCCCCTACCTTTCCTAAAGCCTCCTTGTTCACCTGCTATCCTATTCTCCGTCTTACTCTTAATTCTTTCAATTATAACTCTACCATACACTTTACCAGGTACACTCAACAGACTTATCCCCCTATAATTTTTGCACTCTCTTTTATCCCCCTTGCCTTTATACAAAGGAACTATGCATGCTCTCTGCCAATCCCTAGTACCTTACCCTCTTCCATACATTTATTAAATAATTGCACCAACCACTCCAAAACTATATCCCCACCTGCTTTTAACATTTCTATCTTTATCCCATCAATCCCGGCTGCCTTACCCCCCTTTCATTTTACCTACTGCCTCACGAACTTCCCCCACACTCACAACTGGCTCTTCCTCACTCCTACAAGATGTTATTCCTCCTTGCCCTATACACGAAATCACAGCTTCCCTATCTTCATCAACATTTAACAATTCCTCAAATATTCCTTCCATCTTCCCAATACCTCTAACTCTCCATTTAATAACTCTCCTCTCCTATTTTTAACAGACAAATCCATTTGTTCTCGAGGCTTTCTTAACTTGTTAATCTCACTCCAAAACTTTTTTCTTATTTTCAACAAAATTTGTTGATAACATCTCACCCACTCTCTCATTTGCTCTCTTTTTACATTGCTTCACCACTCTCTTAACTTCTCTCTTTTTCTCCATATACTCTTCCCTCCTTGCATCACTTCTACTTTGTAAAAACTTCTCATATGCTAACTTTTTCTCCCTTACTACTCTCTTTACATCATCATTCCACCAATCGCTCCTCTTCCCTCCTGCACCCACTTTCCTGTAACCACAAACTTCTGCTGAACACTCTAACACTACATTTTTAAACCTACCCCATACCTCTTCGACCCCATTGCCTATGCTCTCATTAGCCCATCTATCCTCCAATAGCTGTTTATATCTTACCCTAACTGCCTCCTCTTTTAGTTTATAAACCTTTACCTCTCTCTTCCCTGATGCTTCTATTCTCCTTGTATCCCATCTACCTTTTACTCTCAGTGTAGCTACAACTAGAAAGTGATCTGATATATCTGTGGCCCCTCTATAAACATGTACATCCTGAAGTCTACTCAACAGTCTTTTATCTACCAATACATAATCCAACAAACTACTGTCATTTCGCCCTACATCATATCGTGTATACTTATTTATCCTCTTTTTCTTAAAATATGTATTACCTATAACTAAACCCCTTTCTATACAAAGTTCAATCAAAGGGCTCCCATTATCATTTACACCTGGCACCCCAAACTTACCTACCACACCCTCTCTAAAAGTTTCTCCTACTTTAGCATTCAAGTCCCCTACCACAATTACTCTCTCACTTGGTTCAAAGGCTCCTATACATTCACTTAACATCTCCCAAAATCTCTCTCTCTCCTCTGCATTCCTCTCTTCTCCAGGTGCATACACGCTTATTATGACCCACTTCTCGCATCCAACCTTTACTTTAATCCACATAATTCTTGAATTTACACATTCATATTCTCTTTTCTCCTTCCATAACTGATCATTTAACATTACTGCTACCCCTTCCTTTGCTCTAACTCTCTCAGATACTCCAGATTTAATCCCATTTATTTCCCCCACTGAAACTCTCCTACCCCCTTCAGCTTTGTTTCGCTTAGGGCCAGGACATCCAACTTCTTTTCATTCATAACATCAGCAATCATCTGTTTCTTGTCATCCGCACTACATCCACGCACATTTAAGCAACCCAGTTTTATAAAGTTTTTCTTCTTCTCTTTTTTAGTAATTGTATACAGGAGAAGGGGTTACTAGCCCATTGCTCCCGGCATTTTAGTCGCCTCATACGACACGCATGGCTTACGGAGGAAAGATTCTTTTCCACTTCCCCATGGACAATAGAAGAAATAAAAAAGAACAAGAGCTATTTAGAAAAAGGAGAAAAACCTAGATGTATGTATATATATATATTCATGTGCGTGTCTATGAAGTGTGACCAAAGTGTAAGTAGGAGTAGCAAGATATCCCTGTTATCTTAGCGTGTTTATGAGACAGAAAAAGAAACCAGCAATCCTACCATCATGCAAAACAGTTACAGGTTTTTGTTTCACAGTCATCTGGCAGGACGGTAGTACTTCCCTGGGTGGTTGCTGTCTACCAACCTACTACCTATAATATATATATATATATATATATATATATATATATATATATATATATATATATATATATATATATATAATATTTTATATATATATATATATATATATGCAATAAGATCACAGTAAACAGGTGATTTCAGAATATGCAAAACAACCACTCTGAAAGAATTAGAGAAATTCCAAGCGCTTTCGTGACTACTCACAATATCAAGGAACTATGAAAGTAAAGCATCCAAGGAGCTATATAAGGGGTCTGGCCAGCACCTCACTATCAGATCCCACAACGGTTAAACACCTGACGCGCGCCGACCCAACTTGGATAGGTCCTTTGCGCAACTCACCCACAAACTATTCTACCCAAGAAAATTTAAAAATTATTATTTGTCCAGTGTATTATTAAATTCTTCCCAAATTCTATTAATTATAAATGGATCTAATTTATATAAACCAAAGGAAATATTCATATTATTGTCAAAACTGCTTTTTATGAAACAAGATTCAATTATATTCCTGTCGACCATGGACTTGCTTGATACTACTTTCTCAACTTTTTGAAAATCAATTGGATGGTTAAAATCTCTTACATGAATAAATAGAGCATTGGAATCTTGTCCAGTTCTAATGCTATATTTATGTTGTTTTAATCTTAGTTCGAGATTTTTACCAGTTTGACCGTAATAAACTTTTGACCGTAATAAACTGAGGTGTTGGCCAGACCCCTTATATAGCTTCCTTGGATGCTTTACTTTCATAGTTCCTTGATAATGTGAGTAGTCACGAAAGCGCTTGGAATTTCTCTATTCTTTCAGAGTGGTTGTTTTGCATATATATAATATATATATATATATATATATATATATATATATATATATATATATATATATATATATATATAGTATATATATATAATGTTCTTAGTGCTTTGCGTGTTTGATCTCACTGCTTCTATCACATACTATTTTATTTTAATTAATAATTCCAGGAATCTTCCACCAAGACAGACTTAATTTAAAAATAAAAACGAAAATAATTAATTTTTAGAATATCTTGATTTTTTTTTTTTTTTTGCTGATCATCGACATGCATGAGCTGTGGTGAGTCTTATTTATTATTTGGAAATAGCGTGATGGTCTGGGTTCCTCAGTTTCATAATTATTCTGAGTTAATTAGCGACAGTACAGAGGCAAATGTAGGGTCAGGAGGACACTCTAACTGCAGACAAGAGGTCGTTTTAATGGTAATTGAAAAATCATGTGATAGGGAGTTACGTCTGCCTCAGCAAGAACAACACGTGAAGACCATTATGGTGTGTGTGTGTGTGTGTGTGTGTGTGTGTGTGTGTGTGTGTGTGTGTGTGTGTGTGTGTGTGTGTGTGTGTGTGTGTGTGTGTATGTGTGTGTGTACTCACCTAGTTCTCACCTAGTTGAGGTTGCAGGGGTCGAGTCCAAGCTCCTGACCCCGCCTCTTCACTGGTTGCCACTAGGTCACTCTCCCTGAACCATGAGCTTTATCGTACCTCTGCTTAAAGCTATGTATGGATCCTTCCTCCACTGCATCACTTGCTAGATTATTCCACTTCCTGACGACTCTATGACTGAAGAAATACTTCCTAACATCCGTGACTCGTCTGAGTCTTCAGCTTCCAATTGTGACCCCGTGTTTCTGTGTCCTCTCTCAGGAACACTCTGTCTCTGTCCACCTTATCTATTCCACGCAATACTTTGTATATCATTATCATGTCTTCCCTGACCCTCCTGTCCTCCAGTGTCGTCAGGCCGATTTCCCTCAACCTTTCTTCATAGGACATTCCCCTTAGCTCCAGAACTAGTCTTATTGCAAACCTTTGTATTTTCTCTAATTTCTTGACGTGCTTGATCAGGTGTCGGTTCGAAACTGGTGCTGCATACTACAGTATGGGCCTGACGTACACAGTGTATAGTGTCTTGAACGATTCCTTACTAAGGTATCGGAACACTTTCCTCAGGTTTTCCAGGCACCCATATGCTGCAGCATTTATCTGGTTGATGTGTGCCTCCGAAGACATGCTCGGTGTTATGGTCACCCCAAGATCTTTCTCCTTGAGTGAGGTTTGCAGTCTTTGTCCACCTAGCCTATACTCTATCTACGGTCTTCTTTGCTCTTCCACAATCTTCATGACTTTGCACGTGGCGGGGTTGAATTCGAGAAGCCAGTTGCTGGACCACGTGTCCAGTCTGTCCAGGTCTCTTTGAAGCCCTGCCTGATCCTCATCTGATTTAATTTTCCTCATTACCTTCACATCATCTGAAAACAGGGACACTTCAGAATCTCTCCCTTCCATCATGTCATTCACATATACTAAAAACAGCACTGGTCCTAGGACTGACCCCTGTGGGATGCCGGTCGTCACAGGCGCCCACTGTGATACCTCATCAAGTACCATGACTCGTTGTTGCCTTCCTGTCAGGCATTCTCTGATCTATTGCGTGTCCTTCCTGTTATACGCGCATCATCCTCCAGCTTCTGCACTAATCTCATGTGAGGAACTATGACGAAGGCCTTCCTGCAGTCCAGGAAAATGCAATAAACCCACTCCTCTCTCTTGTGTCTTACTTCTGTTACTGTGTGTGTGTGTGTGTGTGTGTGTGTGTGTGTGTGTGTGTGTGTGTGTGTGTGTGTGTGTGTGTGTGTGTGTGTGTGTGTGTGTATGTGTGTGTGTGTGTGTGTGTAAGTGTGCACGCTTGCACATTACAAACACACCCACAATATCGGGAAGTGCCCCGACAACACTGGAAGGTTCCCCGATATTGTTTTAAAATTTTGTAAATGATTTATCAGAAAGAAAAAGTAATTATTCGAAGATGTCCGTCGGCGATGCATAAAAGTCTTATTCTAAATATTAAATAAAAAATGAATGATCTTCACTTCAAGATTATTTAGATAATATTAGCAAAAGGAGTGAAAGAACAATGATGAATTTTAATTCAGATAAATGTCATGTTATGACAGAAAGAAAATACATTATGATAGGAAATGAAAAGATTATGACAGGAAGAAAATAGATTATAACAGGAAGAAAACAGATTATGACAGGAAGAGAATAGATTATGACAGGAAGAAAATAGATTATGGCTGAGAGGAAATAAGTTAAGACTGAAAGAAAATAGACGATAACTGTGGAGAAAAATCTCCAGTTTCAATGGAGGGAGTGCAACTCTCAGCCCCTCTCAGTCCTCTGAGGGGCCTAGCTCTTTCAGAAGGGACTAATGAACTCTTCCACTTCCTTGTTCCCACAACAGCTTCATTAAAATTATATGTGTACAAGGCGTCACCAGGCATGCCTCTCTCTCCTTTCTAGAATTTCTGATCAACTACACATATGAGGTTAAATCTAGAGTAATTGCTATTTTCCCACAGTAGTAAAACTGCAAATAAAAATATCCCCTACTTAATCTACTAGTCAAGGATATTATGACTATCAGCCCACGGCTAAACAGCAAAAAACAGCCCTCTTGTGTTAAACTCTGTTGAAATAAGCTAGCAATAAATGTCTATAAAGCTAAGGTCAGCGTTTCCTTTGTGGGATGAGGAGCTAAGGTGCGCTACGCAGGGCCACAAGCCAATCTAAGTTAAATACACAGGGCGGAGTGCCGCTCACGAAATCTCCCGCTGAGAACAAAGACAACAGTGAATTTGTGTGGTATACTCTGAAACACTGTCAATCTCCACTAGGAAGTTTAACTAGTGTAAACAGTGTAAACAAGAGTGTAGTAAAGTGTAAAGTGTGTTTTTGCAGTGTTCACTCAGGCGTAAGTGAACACTGGGGGAAAATCTCTCCTGATCATGGATAACGAATGGTGGTATTGAAAAGTTGCTGTACATTTGCGACGGCTAGTGATAGGGCATTATGACGGCGTATCTGGGGAAGCAGCCTACTCAAAACATCATCTTTGGGGTCAATAAACCTCCCTAACTACACTACAGACTATGGGTATTTGGGTCAGTTACAATAGCCTGGTAAGTCCGGTCAAACTCATATCGGCTTGTGTTAGCCGCAGCTTATAGATAGATATGGGATTTGATTTATGTTACCAATAGACCTCGTTACCCGCGAGCTTTAATTAAGCCCAACAACAGTGAGTAATATATCACATTTATAGTCATATGTGAAATTTGTGAAATATATGCTCCTTTGTGGCAAATTTTAATTAGTTACTCACCATTCTACAGCTCCTGTGTGGGATACCTTAGCTCAGTCGAAGGAGACTTCTCGACCCGCGGTTGCAAGTAGTCTGAGTTGTCAACAAAACTAAGTACCAATTTGTTTTATAATTATTATGTCGGAAAATGATCTTGACTATTAAGATTCGCCCACAATAACCGAAAGAAAATAGTTTATGACAGGAAGAAAATACATTATGACAGAAAATAGATTATGACAAAAAAGAAAATAAATTATTACAGGAGGGAAATAGATTATGACGGGGAGATAATAGATTATGTTAGCACGAAAAAAGATTAAGAGAGTAAGAAAAGAGATTATGAGAGTAAGAAAACAGATTATAACTAAAAGAAAATAGATTATGACAGGAAGAAAATAGATTATGATAAAAAGAAAATACATTTTGGTAGTAAGAAAATAGATTATGACAGGAAGAAAATAGATTACGGGAGGAAGTAATAAATTAGGACACGAAGAAAACAGATAACATGGAAATAGATTATGAAAGGAAAACAACTGATTATGACAGGAAGAAGATAGAATATTAGAAAATAGATTAGGACAGGAAGAGAATAGATTGTGACAGGAAGAAAATAGATTGTGGCAAGAAGGAAATAGGTTGTGACAGGAACAAAATAGATTGTGGTAGGAAGCAAGATAAGCTATGATAGAAAGAAAATAGATTATGATAGGAATAGGTAATGACAGGAAGAAAGTAGATTATGATGGGAAAAACTGATTATTACTAAAAGAAAATTGATTTATGGCAAGGAAGAAAATAAATTATGATAGGAAGAAAATAGATTATTATAGGAAGAAATAGATTACGATAGGGAGAAAATAGATTATGAGAGGAAGAAAATAAATTGTAACTGAAAGAAAACTGATTATGACAGGCAGAAAAAATTATTATGACAGAAGAAAATAGAGAGTAACAGGAAGAAAACATAGAATGAGCTACACTCCCCATCGCTGAAGCAAACATAATTATCACGAAGTCCCCTACGGGTTTAGAGCATCTCCGAGAATATAATAATAGTCACTCACGTCCCCCACCATCCATCACATGTCCCCCACCATCCATCACGTCTCCCACCATCCATCACACGTCTCCCACCATCCATCACACGTCTCCCACCATCCATCAAATGTCACCCACCATCCATCACACGTCTCCCACCATCCATCACACGTCACCCACCATCCATCACACGTCACCCACCATCCATCACACGTTTTCCACCATCCATCACACGTCACCCACCATCCATCACACGTTTTCCACCATCCATCACACGTCTCCCACCATCCATCACACGTCACCCACCATCCATCACACGTCTCCCACCATCCATCACACGTCACCCACCATCCATCACACGTTTTCCACCATCCATCACACGTCACCCACCATCCATCACAAGTCCCCAACCATCCATCACACGTCACCCACCACATATCACATGTCACCCACCATCCATCACACGTCACCCACCATATATCACATGTCGCCCACCATCCATCACACGTCACTCACCATCCATCACACGTCACCCACCATATATCACATGTCACCCACCATCCATTACACGTCACTCACCACCCATCACACGTCATTCACCATCCATCACACGTCCCCCACCATCCATCACACGTCATCGACCATCCATCACACATCACCCACCATCCATTACACACGTCATTTACGATCCACCATACGTCACCAACCATCCTTTACACGTCACCTACCATCGTCACACACGTCATCTACCACCAATCACACGTCCCCCACCCTCCATCACACGTCCCCCACCATCCATCACACGTCCCCCACTATCCATCACACGTTACCCACCATCCATCACACGTCGCCCACCATCCATCACACGTCCCTACCATCCATCACACGTCACCCACCATCCATCACACGTCCCCCACCATCCATCACACGTCACCCACCATCCATCACACGTCACCCACCATCCATCACATGTCACCGACCATCCATCGCACGTCCCCCACCATCCATCGCACGCCACTCACCATCCATCACACGTCACCCACCATCCATCATACGTCCCCCACCATCCATCACACGCCACCCACCATCCATCACACGTCCCCCACCATCCATCATACGCCCCCCACCATCCATCACACGTCCCCCACCATCCATCACACGTCACCCACCATCCATCACGCGTCGCCCACCATCCATCACACGTCCCTACCATCCATCAAACGTCCCCCACCATCCATCACACGTCCCCCACCATCCATCACACGTCACCCACCATCCATCACACGTCCCCCACCATGCATTACACGTTCCCCACCATCCATCACACGTCACCCACCATCTATCACATGTCCCTCACCATCCATCACAAGTCACCCACCATCCTTCACACGTCACCTACCCTACGTCACACATGTCATCTACCATCCACCACACGTCACCTACCATTCACCACACGTCACCTACCATCCCCCCCTCACTTACCATCCACCCCTCACCTCACCTAACATTCTTAAGGGTAGTTCGTGGAGGTGGTAGGTAGGTGGCGCTGAAGTCAACATTACTCTGCAAACAATCGTTTAAACCACGTAGAAACGACCTACACCAACTGGCATTCACACACTCTCACCGTAATTTACATTCTTAAAGTGAACTCCCCCCCTCTCCCCCTCCACACCCCGCATGACGCAAGTAATAACAGTAGTCAATGTGTTTAACGGAACTGACAACAGTGGTTACTGCAAGTCAGTGAATAACGGAATTAGTAATTGTGGTTACTGTAAATCTGTGTATAACGGAAGTGGCAACAGTTATTAATGTCAGTCTGTGTTTAACGGAACTAAGAATAGTGATAGATATAGAATAGTATAGATATAACAAATATGCCATTAGTGGTCACTGCAAGTTTGTGTATAACGAGACTAGAAATAGTGGTCAATGTGTACAACGGTAATGGGGGGAAATGGTCACTGTAAGTACGTGTTTAAGTGATCTAGCAACAGTGATCATTGCATAATCTGTTTAAAAGAAGTATAACAACAGCGGACACTGCAAGTCTGTACATAATGGAATTGGCAACAGTGGGCACAGTGTTGTGCGTCTTCATGACGTGAAGACTAAAATATTAGCCAAAGCTGTTAACGGCGCATAATAACCACAAATTCTATTTTTTTTACTAACTGGCGGACGTGATAACCTACAATTTTCAGCTCGAGCGAGGTGTAGAGGTCGTCAGGTTACTAGCTAGTTTGTTAGTGAGGTGAGATGGTTTTCAGGATACTAGCTTGTTAGTGAGGCTTGTTACTAGCTGGTTAGTTAGTGAGGCGTGCAGGATATCATTTTATTAGCGGGTTGGTTAGTGAGGTGTGGGAGCTTCATTTTACTAACTGGTTAGTGAGGTGTAGGAGTTATTATTTTACTTGCTGGAAATAAATAAAGGGGATGTAAATAGCGTGCTGAAAATTTCCAGCCAAGACAGGACTCGCAGCAATGGTTTCAAGTTGGAAAAATTCAGATTCAGGAAGTATATAGGAAAGCACTGGTTTGGTAATAGAGTTGTGGCTGAGTGGAACAAACTCCCGAGTACAGTTATTGAGGCTAAAACGTTGTGTAGTTTTAAAAAGGTTAGATAAATACATGAGTGGGTGTGGGTGGGTGTGAGTTGGACCTGACTAGCTTGTGCTATTATTGTTATTTATTGAGTGGAGGTGACCAGACTGGGTGGGTCATTGGGCTAATCCGGGGGGGGGGTCATTGGGCTAATCCGTGGAGGGACATGGACCTGCTCTGCATGGGTCAGTAGGTCTGTTGCAATGTTCCTTCTTTCTTATGTTCTTATGTTCTTACTTAGTGAGGTGTGGTGGTTGTCAAGATTCTAGCTGCTTAGTTAGTGAGGTGTGGCTGTTGTCACCTTAAGGAGGTACTGGAATGCCAAATCATCATTTACTAAATTTCCAGTCGATGAATACGCGATGTAAAAATATTAGAGGAACAACGAAGATTCACTGAATGTTGAATGAGAGTGAAATTTAGAATTCCTGTGACGGACGAAGCGCACAGGTATCCTTGCAAAGGAAGATCAAAGATTCTTCAGTCATAAGACCTTCCAACCTCGTGCACTTGCCTCGTAAAGGGACAGGTCACCCACTAGCTGGGACTGTGGTTAAACCCCGTCCTCTTATTGTGCATGCAATAATTGAGAAAATAGCCCTCAGTGCGGTGAAAATCTCCGGTCATCACCCACACGGTTTAGATATTTTCCGTTCCAGTGTGGAGCAAATATATCTTCACTATGAAACGCTCTCAACGTTATTGCTAGTTGTCGCTGAAGGTGAAACATTTTTTGGCCGCGCAAACACTTAAGATGCAGCATGATGGACGCGTGACTTGTAAACATTTAGAGCGCAGCCGCATGGACGCCGCGGCAAAAGAGAGAAAATAAACACAAACTAAGTACTACTTATTCAGAGCTGAACAAACACAAATTCTAGGGATACGCATACGCTCTTCTAATTCCAGTAGCTCCCTATCAGAACATTAAATCTGGGTCATAATTTGCGTCCTCAATAAGCTGCTTGTGTAATCAGGTTTAAAAGGCTGTACGAAGAGTTTTTATCTGCATATATATTTTGAAGTTTAAACGTTGCCAGGGGAATATTTTAAAATCGCAAAAAAATTCCTTGGCATCTCAGATGAATCATTGGTACAGTAATCATACATAACCAGAAACAAACATGATATATGCAAAATTATTTCATGAAAGTTACCCTAGAAATTGTTCATAAATGTAATTTTAAAGTACAGGGCTGTCGTCTGGGCTTTATTCGTATAAAATATGTATCGGATGCACTTATCCTGCTGAAGCTGTTAAACAGGAAATGAGGTTAACCAGCAGACAAACTACTGCTTTCGATAGTGACAATCATGACTGTATTCTCTACAACATCTTATTGTTAACACAACACACACCTGTATAAGTAAAACTGGTCTATTAGCAAGAACTAATTTAAAATTAAGTCCTTCCGAAAATTTTCTCTTAAACGTTAAAAGGTATATTTTTTCATTTATGTTAATGTAAAAATTATTAATTTTGTACCAAAAGAACCTTAGAAAACTTACCTGACATTTTTATAACAAGCGCAATTTAATTTAGCCTAATTCAACTAAATATATTTATATATAATAAACAAACACAACTAGGTTGAGAATGGTTTTTGCGAAATTATTGCAGGCACAAATTTTCACTTGCCTTATTCGGCAAGATGAGAGTTGGTATTAAAGCCACAATTGATAGCCTTAAATATTCGGCACAACATATAAAATATATATATATATATATATATATATATATATATATATATATATATATATATATATATATAATATATATATATATATATATATATATATATATATATATATATATATATAAAATAACAACACTGCACTAGTCAAGGACTCCAACCCATGCTGCTTTGGCCTGCCTCAGTGGGCGAAAACACATGACGCCTTAATCCACTGGACCATACGATCCATTAAGAGTAGCGCATTCAGCGGAATTGAATGTTGTACTCGCTACCCAAGGACACAGGATGGTGAGGATGACTCTAGGCTAATTTCATTCTAGTCCCTGTTTGGGGTACTAGTACAAATTAGCCTAGAGTCATCCACTCCATCGTGTGTCCTTGGTTAGAGAGTACAACATTCACTTCCGCTGGATGTGCTACTCTTAAGGATCGTATGGTCCAGAGGATTAGGATGTCATGTGTTTTCGTTCACCATGAGGCAGGCCAAAGCAGCATGGGTTCGAGTCCTTGACTAGTGCAGTGTTGTTATTGATCAATACCATTCGTTCGTGGTCACAATAATAAAACATACTGCTCGTTGTACTAGTACACCAAACAGGGACTAGAATGAAATTCTCCTCGAGTCATCCACACCATCCTGAGTCCGTCGGTAGAGAGTACAACGTTCAGTTCCGCTGGATGCGCTACTCTTAAAGATTGTATGGTCCAGTAGATTAGGGCGTCATGTGTTTTCGCCCACCATGAGGCAGGCCAAAGCAGCATGGGTTCGAGTCCTTGACTAGTGCAGTGCTGTTATTGATCAATACCATTCGTTCGTGGTCACAACAATATAAAATACTGCTCGTTGTACTAAAATACCAGACAGGAACTAGATTGAAATTAGCCTAGAGTCATCCACACCATCGTGTGTCCTTGGGTAGCGAGTACAACATTTAGTTCCACTGGATGCGCTACTCTTATGGATCGTATGGTTCAGTGGATTAGGGCGTCATTTGTTTTCGCCCGCCATGAGGCAGGTGAAAGCAATATGGGTTCGAGTCCTTGGCTAGCGCAGTGTTGTTATTGATCAATACCACGCGTTCGTGGTCACAATAATATATATATATATATATATATATATATATATATATATATATAAATAAAAAAAAAAAAAAAAATAAAATATATATATATATATATATATATATATATATATATATATATATATATATATATATAATATATATATATATATATATATTATAATATATATATATATATATATATATATATATATATATATATATATATATATATATATATATATATATATATATATATATATATATATATATATATATGTCGTGCCGAATAGGCAGAACTTGTGATCTTGGCTTAAATAGCAACGCTCATCTTGCCATATAAGACAAGCGAAAATTTGTGTATGCAATAATTTCGCCAAAATCATAATGAACCTAACGAAAAAAATATATTTCACTGCGTTTGTTTAGTATTAAATTATTGTAAACAAATTTAAAATATATTTAGTTGGGTTAGGCTAAAATAAATTGCTTTTGTTATAATAAGGTTAGGTAAGTTTTCTAAGATTCTTATGGTGCAAAATTAATAATTTTTACATTAACGTTAATGAAAAAAATATATCTTTAAACGTATAAGAGAAAATTTTAGAACGGACTTAATTTTAAATGAGTACTTGCTAACTGACCAGTTTTACATATTCGGCACGACATATGTATATATATATATATATATATATATATATTATATATATATATATATATATATATATATATATATATATATATATATATATATATATATATATATATATATATATATATATATATATTTTATATATATATATATAATAGGATCACAGTAAACATTTGATATCACAATATGCAAAACAACCAATGTGAAAGTATAGTGAAATTCCAAGCGCTTTCGTGCTTTGACTTCTCACATTATCAAGGAACTTTAAAAACAAAATATCAAAGGAAGGCATATAAAAAGGCAAGCCTACACCTCACCATCACATCCCACAACAAAGCAACACCTCATACACACGTGACGACTCCTGACTCTGTGAATTAAGATTTATTACTTGTTTAATACACCATTAAATTCTTCCCAAATTTTATTAATTGTAAATGAATTCAATTTATATACACCAAAAGAAATATTAGTATTATTTTCAAAACTGCTTTTTATGAAACATGATTCTATTATATTCCTGTCAACCATGGATTTGCTCTCACATGAATAAATAGAGCATTAGGATCTTGTCCAGGTCTGATGCTATATTTATGTTGTTTTAATCTTAGTTCAAGACTTACCAGTTTGACCGTAATAAACTTTATCGCAAATTTTACAAGGAATCTTATAGACACATCCGTCAGCATTTTGGGGGGAATTCTTTATCAAAAGTTTTTTTTTTTTACTGTGTCAAGATTTTTAAATACAACTTTGATATTAAAAGTCTTAAGAAGAGAAGGCATATCAACCAAATTTTCATGGTAAGGGAGAGCCAACTTATTTTTAGTTGAATAAGATTGATTGTCCCTTTTTGGATTGTTAATAGTATTTCTAGCAATTTTAAAAGTTTTATCAATTACGTTTCTCGGGTATTTCAGATCATTAACTATTTCATAAATTTTGGATATTTCTTCATCTATGAACTCTGGACTACAAATTCGTAAAGCTCTCATAAACATTGATGAGAAAACAGACAGTTTAACTCTATCTTGATGCGAAGAATAATAGTGTACATAGGAACAGTTATTTGTAGGTTTTCTGTAAATTTTAAATTAAAGTCATTGTTACCCTTAATATTTAAAACATCTACAAAAGGCAATGAGTTATTTGCTTCGAGCTCAACAGTAAAGTTTACAGAATGGGCTAAGCTATTTAATATAACAAGGAAATGATTTATATCTACATTCTTAAGCATACAACACAAAATATCATCACCACTTAGCTCTATTAGGGAGGATTGTGTTGAAGCAATCCTTGCTACAGCTGGATGCCCAGCCGAGAGAGAGCCAACATTACCCAAAACCCAGCAAACCACCCCGATGGGATCACCATCTATACTTGGAAGAATGGCAAGCTCTTAGCATGGGACTATACCTGTGTGTCGAAACTGGCTGACACTTACATCCATCACAGTGTTGGGCGACAGGGAGGAGCTGCTGATCACAGGAAGGAGTAAAAGATCGGCAAGTACAAGGACATAAGCCAACAGCATCAATTTGTCCCAGTGGGATCAGAGACCTTGGGATCATGGGAAAAAAAATACCATACCTTTCCTTAAAGAACTGGGTTCCAGATTCACCTACATCACCAGGGACCCAAAAGCAGCCACTTTCATGTTCCAGCGCCTCAGCATGGCCATCCAGAGGTGAAATGCATGCTAGATACTGGGCTCGCGTTTGGCTTCAGAGGAGCTGGAGGGGATTCATAATCTTTGATATATTGCACCAAAGAATTCATGTTTCTGTTTTCTGTTTCTGTTTCTATATATATATGTACCCACACACACACACACACACACACACACACACACACACACACACACACACACACACACACACACACACACACACACACACACACACACACACACACACACACACATATATATATATATATATATATATATATATATATATATATATATATATATATATATATATATATATATATAGATAGATAGATAGGTGTGTGTTTGGGCTCACCTGTTTGTGGTTGCATTGCTCACAGCTTCTGGCTCCGCCTCTTCGCTAGTTGCTACTAGGTCCACTCCCTGCTATGAATGGATCCTGCCACCACCACCTCCCTTTCCAGGCCGTTTCACTTGCTGACAAATCTGTGACTGAAGAAATACTTCCTAACATCCCTGTGATTCATCTGAGTCTTCAACTTCCAATTGTGACCTCTTGTTGCCGTGTCCCATCTCAGGAACATCCTGTCTCTGTTCATCTTGTCGATTCCTCTCAGTATTTTATATGAACATTAAAATGGTATAAAATACCGACAGATTGTTAGGTATTTTATATGTAGTTACCATATCCTCCCTATTTCTCCTGTCCTCCAGTGTCGTCAGGTCGACTTCCCTTAACCTCTCCTCATAGGTTACGCCCCTTAGCTCCGGGACTAGTCTCGTTGCAAACCTTTGCAGTTTCCCTAATATTCTTGCGTCCATGACTAGGTGTGGGTTCCAAACTGGTGCTGCATACTCCAATATAGGCCTGACGTAGATGATGTACAGGGTCCTGAACGATTCCTTACTGAAATGTCGGAATGTTATTCTTAGGTTTGCTAGCAGCCCGAATGCTGCAGCAGTTATTTGGTTGATGTGCGCCTCAGGAGATGTGCCCGGTCCCCAAGATCCTTTTCCTTGAGAGAGGTTTGTAGTCTTTGGCCCCCTTAACTGTACTCCGTCTGTGGTCTTCTTTGCTCCTCCCTAATCTCCATGACATTGCACTTGGTGGGGTTGAACTCCAGGAGCCAGTTTCTGGACCAGGCCTGCATCCTGTCCATATCCCTTGGTAGTTCTATCTGGTCCTCGTCCGATTTAATTATTCTCATTAACTTCACATCATATGAAAACAAGGACACCTCTGAGTCTATTCCATTCGTCACGTCGTTCACTTATACCAGAAACAGCACCGGTCCTAGGACTGAACGCTGTGGAATCCCGCTCGTCACAAGCACCCAGTTTGACACCTCTTCACGTACCATGATTGGTTGATGTCTTCCTGCCAGTTATTCCCTGTCATAGAACTCCAGTAAGTTTGTGACACAGGATTTCCCGTCCCTGCAATCCTGCTGGTTGTCATTGATAAACTCATTCCATTCTAGGTGCTCCACCACTCTTCTCCTGATAATCTTCTCCATGAGTTTGCACACTATACATGTCAGTGACACTGGTTTGTAGTTTAATGCTTCGTGTCTGTCTCCTTTTTTTTAAAAAATTGGGACTACATTTGCTGTCTTCCATACCTCAGGTAGCAGCCCTGTTTCGATATATGTTTTGAAGATTGTTGTAAATGGTACACATGCGCCTCTGCTTCCTCTCTCAGGACCCAAGGAGAGATGTTATCTGGCCCCATCGCCTTTGAGGTATCTATCTCACTTAGCAGCCTCTTCACTTCGTCGTCGGTTGTATGTATTGTGTCCAACACTTGATGGTGTACCCCACCTCTTCGTCAGATTCTCATGTGTAGCTCCTCACATACTTCTCTGTCGTTTCTTGTGATCTCCCCTCTTTCCTTCTTCAACCTGATTACCTGGTCCTTGACTGTTGTTTTCCTACTAATGTGTCTGTACAACAGCTTCGTGTTAGATTTGCCTATGCTGCTATGTCATTTTCGTATTGTCGTTGGGCCTCTCTTCTTACCTGTTCAAATTCATTTCTGGCACTACGACTGCTCTTCTTGCTTCCCTGTCCTTCCTGCTTCCCTCTCCACTTGTGTCTCTACTATGTATTCGAAGCTCAGAACCAAGTGGTCACTGGCCCCGAGGGGTCTTTCATATGTGATGTCCATAATATCTGCACTACTCAAGGTGAATACTAGGTCCAGTCTTGCTGATACGTCCTCTTCTCTCTCTCTATTGTAGTCAAACTAAAATCGAGGGTAATGTTTTGATACATGCTCTGGGATATCGAAATGCAGGATTTGGAATTTACTTTTTTAATCCTGTACTATTGTTCCAGTATGTGTGTGTGTTTGTGTACTCACCTATTTGTACTCACTTATATGTGGTTGCAGGGGTCGAGACATGGCTTCTGGCTCCTCTTCTTCACTGATCGCTACTAGGTCCTCTCTCTCTATCCCCCTGCTCCATGAGCTGCATCAAATTTCGTCTTTATACTATCTATGGTTCCTGCCTCCTCTACGTCACTTTCCAGACTATTCCACTTCTTGACAACTCTATGACTGATGAAATACTTCCTATCAACCCTCTGACACATCTGGATCTTCAGCTTCCAATTGTGATCCCTTGTTTTTGTGTCCCATCTGTGGAACATCCTGTCTCTGTCTACCTTGTCAATTAGTCACAGTATTGTATCTGTCGTTATCATATCTCCCCCAACTCTCCTTTCCTCCAGTGTCGACAGTCAGGCCGATTTCCCTTAACATTTCTTCGTAGGACGTTCCCCTTCTCTCCGGGACTAGTCTTGTTGCAAACCTTTGGTTTTTCTCTAATTTCTTAACGTGCTTGACAAGGTGCAGGTTCCAAAGTGGTGCTGCATACTCCAATATGGGCCTGACGTACACGGTGTACAGAGTCTTGAACGATTCCTTACTGAGGTATCGGAATGCTATTCTTAGGTTTGCCAGGCGCCCATATGCTGCAGCAGTTATCTGGTTGATGTGTGCTTCAGGAAAAGTGCTCGGTATTCTACTCACCCCAAGATCACTTTTCCTTGAGTGAGGTTTGCAGTTTTTGGCCAACCAGTCTGTCTGCGGTCTTCTTTGCTCTTCCCAGATTTTCAAGACTTTGCATTTGGCGGGGTTAATTAAATTCGAGGAGCCAGTTGCTGGACCAGGCTTGAAGCCTGCCCAGGTCTGTTTATATTCCAGCCAGATCCTCATCAGATTTGATTCTCCTCATTAACCTCACATCAACTGCAAACAGGGACACTTCTGAGTCTATCCTTTCCGTCATGTCATTCACATATAATAAAAGTAGCTATTACAACCCAGGAGTCCGAAAGGCCTGTTATGCTGGGTGTAAAGGGAGCAAAATAAACATAGCAGAAAAACTTTTGACTTGTATTATCCTTCACCAATTTAGAACAGAAGTATGTATACTATATACACTATGTACAACAATAGGTATTAGTGCACTCCACGGTACGCAAGGCAGAATAGAAGCCATGGCTAACTGACGTGCCACCTGCAACCTTGAAGACGGGTTGTAGAGTGCTGAGCTAAAGTCTTCTCCCATCCATTCTTCTTTGAGCACCCGAAGAGGACCTCGTACATTGTGCCCAAAGATCAGCTCAAACGGACTATACCCGGTAGATTCCTGCACAGTTTCTCTTATTGAAAACAACAAAGGTAGTGATTCATCCCAGTCTGTAGGAAAATGCATACAAAAAGTTCTCATCGTGGTTTTTAACGTCTGATGGAATCTTTCCAAGGCCTTGCTTGGGACTGAGGATGATAGGTAGTGGATAAGTTGTGGATTATCCCTAACCTAGTTAATGCTTCCCTGAATGCTTTGGCAGTGAAGTTAGTACCTTGATCACTTTGAATAGTTTTAGGAATGCCAAAACAAGAAATAAATCTGGTTAAAGCCTTGAGAATAGCTTCAGTATTAGTACTGCGCATGGGAATTGTTTCAGGGTATCTAGTTACTCTATCCATAACGGTAAATAAGTACTGATTTCCAGACTTTGACCTAGGTAGTGGACCTACACAATCTATAATTAAATCTGCAAAAGGTTCTCCATCAGCAGGTATGGCTGGAGAGGTGCAGGTTTATTGGAATGTCCAGGTTTCCCTACTTGCTGACATTCTCGGCAACACCGGATATGATTTTTCACATCCTGCCTTAATTTTGGCCAATAAAATTCTTTTGTGATTCTATGTAATGTTTTAGTAATTCCTAAGTGACCTCCTAATGAAGTATTATGAGCTATATTCAATATTTGAGGTCTAAACTTTGTTGGAACTACTAACCTGTCTGACAGTTGCCGGCCCTATATCTCCTTACCAGTCTCAGTGCAGATCAAATAGTCGTTTTCAAGCTTATACTTGACCGGATAATCCGCAAAGGATTTACCCATGGCTGCCTGAAAAGCAAAATTCAAAGAAGGGTCCTTTTGTTGTTCCTCCCGAAAGGACAGTCCCTCGGGCATCGAAACAGAGATATATGGCAATCCTGCTACCCTGGAATATGAAGGCTTGATCTGGGTCTGTTCACTTGATCTACGAGGCTCTGGCGAGTTTTCCTCGTAAAACAAATTGGCTATTCCGAGATCGGAGTCGTCCAAGAAGAGGTCAGCATTCTCGCCAGACAACCCTTGGGATGTTGCCTGAGTTATGGCCAACACTGGAGAAGAATTAATCATTATGGGTTCAGGACATGCACTAGCAGTGGTAATGTTATTACCCAGTAATAACATGGCATCTTTCATGGGGAATCCCTCGGATACACCCACAGTCAAGTATCCAGTGTAATATTTGCACTGTACATAAATTCTATGCAAGGGGAGATGAAATATCGCTCCTCCGAATGCTTCAAGCAAAATGGAGGATTGACATGACGGGTCTTCAGAGAGGGGAAGTACTCCCTCTCTGATTGGTGAGCAATATGCTCCAGTATCTCTAAAGGTCCTGAATTCAGTTGTTTTTGAATCTTCCTGAAGGGAAATACGACTCTGACAGTGATAAGGAGCCATCCCTTTCTCTACTTCTTTCAGGGACATGTTACTAGGGACACTATAGATTTTACCCATTGGTTGGGGTTTGTGGGGGCAGTTAGGACGGATGTGACCTACTTTATTACAGAGGAAGCAGAGGACAGGCTTGCCCTTAACTCCTTGCTGACGTTGCAACTGGTGTCGCTCTGGCTGGTGTCTCTCTGGATATTGTTGTTGAGTTGCACCATGTTGAGTGGTTTGTCTCTCACCAGATGGACCATAAGTTGAGTAGCGTGGCTCACCAGGTGACTTAGTTGGCTGACGTAGACGTTCTCCCTCCGGCTTGCACTTCATCCTCCAAGGTTGACGATCTCTGCTCATGCCAGGCTGTTGAAAAGAGAGATGGGACCACTCGGACAAGGAGCAGTTAGTTTCAAAGGTATCAGCCAACCTGGCTGCCTCCTGCAGAAAGACTCTAACCTCTGATCCCACAGACTCCAGCAGGTTGTCAACCAGAATAAGCTGCACAAGATCATCGAAAGTAGCAACACCACTTGCTTTATACCAGCTGGTAAAAGCTTTGGTCTGCTGTCACTCAAAATCAACCAGGGATTGACCAAGCTGTCGTCTGCCTAATTTAAACGACTTTCTATACTTAGCTGGGATACATGTATATGCTCCCAAAACTGTGGTCTTAACTACTTTATAATCGGAAAAATCAGTGTCATTTAACACTGACGTAAATTCCTGTACCTTACCAAACAATGCTGTGTGAACCAACGACGCCCAATACTCTTTCGGCCACCTCAAGGCTCGAGCCTGATTTTCGAAAGTTTCGAAAAATTTTTCTGGCTCTGCCTCATTGAAGCGGGAAACAAGCTGTACTGCTTTCTGTAAACTAAAGCCATTTACAACTTGCGAAAACTGCCTTGTTTCTTTTTCCCTATCAAGCTCTTCCTTGGCAAATGCCCTCTGTTCCCTAGTCTGCTCAAGATTGATTTTTGCCAACTCAAGTGCCAACGCAGCTGATTCGCTTTCAGACAACCCTGTTGCACGAGACTGACGATTTTGCTCCGTTGATGTATCATTTTCCTCCTGCGAGAACATCTCAACCACCACTACCCTCATTCTTCACTAACGTCGCTCCAGTGATAATAAATAATATTTTTTATAGAGACATTTGCGAGTGTTGAGACAATTTTTCAGTGATTTCTTACTGAAATTCAGTGACTCTTGATTAGACTGTGTTCATTATATCCTGTTTGGAATATTTTTTTTTCTCTTTCTTCTGTGTTTAATTTTTGTGCTTTATTTTATGTCTGTTGTGTTGCATTCTTTTATATATATATATATATATATATATATATATATATATATATATATATATATATATATATATATATATATATATATATATATATATATATATATATATATATATATATATATATATATATATATACTTGAAGTAAGTACTTTTCCGTTTTTCCCTGTTGTTTGCACTATATAAGCAGTATAAACTTGTGTATACACTTTACAGTTACCTTGTGTTCATAGTACTGTGTTCCTTGCCTAGTAATTTATGCAGTGAAGTATTTCAGTAACTTGTTATCTTATATTCTGCATCACAACTCAGTGTTGTCTCAATTAATTTTTTTTCCCAGCTTTTGTGTATTCTTGCTGTTTTTGTATTAATTCATTTCCTATTTTTACTGTGTGTTGAACAGTCTTTAGTGTTAATTCTTTTTATTTAGCCAGTGTCTAATTTGTCCTATCTCCACAGACAATAGTGCCATTATTTTGTTGAAGCAAGAGAATTATTTTCCAATTTTTGTCTACACAAGACCTTATTTAGCAAGAGAATTCTCATAGTATTGTGCATATATTGATGTGTTTTGTTCCTGCATTATTGTAAGTGTCAACCTTTCTTTGTTTTGCATTTTTGCCTTTATTAGTATTCATTAGTATTTAGTGCAATTTTTAACTTCTTTTTTAAAGTAAATCATCTTTTGCTTGTTCAGTAAGTGTTGCTTAAGCTTCAGTTAAGAGTTAAAGTGTTTAATCAGTTCATTCCTTGATAAATTTTTTTTAATGTTTGTGTAAACTGCATTTTCTTGTGTGTGCAATTTTTATTTTACTGCAGTATTGACTCATTTTGCAATGACTTGTGTAAATATTGTGCTGCCATTAATTCTTGCTTTCAGAAATTTTTTTATGTAGTGTTGTGTTGTGCAGTACTTTTTGATTAGTAATTGTTCATTGCAATATTGCTACAGTTTATTTCAGTGCAATATTCTATTATTTCAGTTTTACATTTCTTGTTCTGTGCATAATATTTTATTCTTTGTGTGTCACTTTATTTTTTTTTATTTAACATTGCTTTCCCAGTCTATTTTAATTTTGCACAAGATTTATTGATTCTATTTTATCATTTTTGATTGATTTATCATTTATTGTTGAATTTCCTTATTGAATTGAGAGTAAAGACAACTCCCTGTGCCATTAATTCAAATTCAAGTAAATTTGAGTAAATTTGTTTTGAGTAAAGTACAATTTCTCTTGATTATGCAGAAGAGTTAAGTATTTTCTTCCAATTTAAGCTTACTGTGTCATATATTCTCTATTATTCTCGCTTTTATGTCCTTAAATAAGTTCCCTGAGAAGATGTCCCAGTCACTTTTCACTTTTGTTTGCTCACTTAGTGTATCATGCCAGTCAGAGTCAATACGAATCAGTCCACAGTGCTGCGAAATGTGAAGTTCAGATTAAGTTCCTATAGATCCGTGAATTACTTATTAACGTAGCCGAGCGGTCAGGCACTAGTAATACTGTCACTCCTGTCTGGAATCCAGCCACAATATCGTGCATGCAGAATAGTGTACAGTTACCTCGGGTTTCAGAGTAACCTCAGTCAACCCTGGGTGCTGAGACTACTATCCCTGCGATGGCGACTTGTTCAAGTAGTCGTTCCTTGCAGGGGACGCTTTGTGAAGAACGTTACTTGTAATGAGTTATGCCATCTCTTGCTGATGTCGCAAGCCGTTGCAGAAAGATGTTTCTGTGGGTAGTGTACACACTTGAGTGTTGTTGTTGTTCCTTGTGCTCCAGATGGTGATACTATCCTCGTTGACAGTAATCCGTGCATTGTAAGAAGTTGTTTCTCGAGTAATCTTCATGTGTTGTTAACGCTTATTGAGCAGTCTCTTTATAGCTGATACCTCGTGTCACTGTGTGCGACTCAGAATGAATACCAGTATTGTCGACCGTGTTCATTTCTTTTCCTCTGTGCTTGCAGTGAGAGATAGATGTGTTCTCCCTTGCTCATATTTTGTGTTATAGCGTTATTTTTTTTTTCAAACGGGGAGAATCATCCACTCCACCGAGTTTGTTCATTCCTCCAGTAAGAAAGAACTGATCCTTTGTGGTCTGGTGTGATTCGATTCCTGCTCCAGGAAGATCTTATTCTGACTGTGAAGCCACTAGCATCAATCAGTGACTTCGTCATGAGTCAAGAATTACTGTATCGAACAGCCGAGTTGGGTACTCCAAGCATAAGAGTACACCAATTAGTAATTCCACAGTCACTAGTGAATGTAGCTGTATCTTTTGTAGATACTTGTTCAGATCTCCCTCAGTCACGGGATGTGTTAGCCATTGCAAAGGAATTCGATCCTCCCAAAGATGATAACTATTCTGCATATGTAAATCTTACCCTCGCATAGTTGGGTTTAAATGTACATAGCCTGTATAATTAGATGTTCAAGTTGTATGAAGTTGTCCACTGTGTGTTTATTATTAGCTGATCAGTTTTCAGACAATTTTTTCTTTTGTGTTTACGTTCCCTCTGAATTCTGAGAATTTAGCAGTAATGATCTGAGCATGCCAGATCTGCCTTTGCTGTTAATTACTTTCACCTTTGTAAATATATATATTCTTCCTCAGAATCCATAGAGTGCATGAATACAGATCGATCGATCAATTCCATCCTTTATTATTCTATGATTTGTACTTATAATTTGTAATGCATTACGTTAACACCCATTACATTAACACCCATTACATTAACACTCATTACGTTAACATCTATTACGATACCATCCATTAGTTCTAAGTTACATATGTCTTTGCTATTGTATAGAATCAGCCCAGAGCCACCTGCCTGTTCAGCCTATAGCATAGTATTGTATGTCGAGACGACATACGTAACATGACCGAGCTGTCAGTATAGCTACTGAATTCCCTATACTTATACTTGTGTAGTATATTGTAGATCGTATCATCCATGTATATATTTAGGCTCCCTCTCAGTAGGCTAAGCGACTAGCATGTGTGACGTCACGTGATGCGCTTGTGTGCGTGAGAATCCTGTAACTTCCTCACTCCACGCTTAGGTCTATGAACAAGCAACACAGGCAGGCTGGGCCTCTCCCTCTCACACTCTGCCAATATAAGTGTTACCATCCAACAAGTGTGTTTAACTCCAACCATCGCATCTCCACGAACCCTCCCGACACGCTGGTTGGGGGAGATAGCCTTTCAATGAGGGTGTGTACCTGCGCCAAATAAAGGTTTATAAACGTTACGTACTCTTTGCATGCCACAGTAGCAATGGTCCTGAGACTGACCCCAGTGGAACCTCGTTCGTCACAGGCGCCCACTCCGACACCTCGTCACGTACCATGACTCATTGTTGTCTCCATGTCAGGTATTCTGTGTGTGTGTGTGTGTGTGTGTGTGTGTGTGTGTGTGTGTGTGTGTGTGTGTGTGTGTGTGTGTGTGTGTGTGGTGTGTGTGTGTGTATGTGTGTGTGTGTGTGTGTGTGTGTGTGTTTGTGTGTGTGTGTGCATGTGTGTGTGTGAGTGTGTGTGAGTGTGTGTGTGTGTGTACTCACCTATTTGCACTCACCTATTTGTGGTTGCAGGGGTCGAGTCCTAGCTCCTGGCCCCGCCTCTTCACCGGTTGCTACTGGGTCCTCTCTCTCCCCGCTCCATGAGCTTTATCATACCTCGTCTTAAAACTATGTATGGTTCCTGCCTCCACTACATCACTTTCTAGGCTATTCCACTGCCTGACAACACTATGACTGAAGAAATACTTCCTAATATCTCTCTGACTCATCTGTGTCTTCAACTTCCAATTGTGACCTCTTGTTTCTGTGTCCCCTCCCTGGAACATCCTGTCTTTGTCCACCTTGTCTATTCCGTGCAGTATTTTATATGACGTTATCATGTCTCCCCTGACCCTCCTGTCCTCTAGTGTCGTCAGGCCGATTTCCCTCAACCTTTCTTCATAAGACATTCCCCTTATCTCTGGAACTAACCTTGTCGCAAACCTTTGCACTTTCTCTAGTTTCTTGACGTGCTTTATCAAGTGCGGGTTCCAAACAGGTGCTGCATACTCCAGTATGGGCCTGACATACACGGTGTACAGTGTCTTGAACGATTCCTTATTAAGGTATCGTAACGCTGTTCTCAGGTTTGCCAGGCGCCCATATGCTGCAGCAGTTATCTGGTTGATGTGTGCTTCCGGAGACATGCTCGGTTTTATACTCACTCCAAGATCCTCCTTGAGTGAGGTTTTCAGTCTTTGGCCACCTAGCCTATACTCTGCCTGCGGTCTTCTATGCCCTTCCCCTGTCTTCATGACTTTGCATTTCGCAGGATTAAATTAGAGAAGCCAGTTGCTGGACCAGGTGTCCAGTCTGTCCAGGTCTCTTTGAAGTCCTGCCCGGTCCTCATCTGATTTAATTCTCCTCATTAACTTTACATCGTCTGCGAACAGGGACACTTCTGAGTCTAACCCTTCCATCATGTTGTTCACATATACCAAAAATAGCACTGGTCCTAGGACCGACCCCTGTGGGACCCTGCTCGTCACAGGTGCCCATTGTGATACATCATTACGTACCATGACTCGTTGTTGCCTCCCTGTCAGGTATTCTCTGATCCATTGCAGTGCCCTTCCTGTTATATGAGCCTGATCCTCTAGCTTCTGCACTAATCTCTTGTGAGGAACTGTGTCAAAGGCCTTCTTGCAGTCCAAGAAGATGCAATCAATCCACCCCTCTCTCTCGTGTCTTACTTCTGTTATTTTATCATAAAACTCCAGAAGGTTTGTGACACAGGATTTGCCTTCCATGAATCCGTGCTGGTTGGCATTTATACTCTTGTTCCGTTCCAGGTGCTCCACCACTCTCCTCCTGATAATCTTCTCCATAACTTTGCATACTATACACGTCAATGACACAGGTCTATAGTTTAGTGCCTCTTTTCTGTCTCCTTTTTTTAAAAATGGGAACTACATTTGCCGTCTTCCATACCTCAGGTAGTTGCCCAGTTTCTAGGGACGTGTTGAAGATTGTGGTAAGTGGCACCCACAACATATCTGCTCCCTCTCTAAGGACCCACGGGGAGATGTTGTCCGGTCCCATTGCCTTTGAGGTATCGATGTCCCTTAGCAGTTTCTTCACTTCCTCCTCATCTGTATGTATGTCGTCCAACACTTGTTGGTGTATTCCTTGCTGGTGTCCCCATCTGATCTGTCCCCCCAGAGTCCTTCCTGTCTCTACTGTAAATACTTCCTTAAATCTCGTGTTGAGCTCCTCACATACCTCTTGATCGTTTCTTGTGAGTTCTCCACCTTCTTTTCTCAGCCTTATCACCTGGTCCTTGACTGTTGTCTTCCTCCTAATGTGGCTATACAGCAGTTTCGGTCAGATTTGACTTTCGATGCTATGTCGTTTTCATACTGTCGCTGGGCCTCCCTCCTTATCTGTGCATACTCGTTTCTGGCTCTTCTACTAATCTCCTTGTTTTCCTGGGTCCTATGCCTCCTGTACCTTTTCCATTCTCTGTTGCACTTAGTTTTTGCCTCCCTACACCTTCGGGTAAACCAAGGACTCGTTTTGGTCTTCCTATTATTTCTGTTTCCCTTGGGAACAAACCTTTCCTCTGCCTCCTTGCACTTTGTTGCCACATATTCCATCATCTCGTTTACTGATTTTCCTACCATTTCTCTGTCCCACTGAACCTCCTGCAGGAAGTTTCTCATACCTTTGTAGTCCCCCCTTTTATAGTTTGGCCTGTCCCCTTCAGTTCCTGTTACCTTCTCCACTTGTAACTCTTCTATGTAATCAAAAGTCAGAACCACGTGATCGCTAGCTCCAAGGGGCCTCTCGTAAGTGATGTCCTCAATGTCTGAACTGCTCAGGGTGAACACAAGATCCAGTCTTGCTGGCTCATCCTCCCCTCTCTCTCTGGTTGTGTCCCTGACATGTTGATGCATGAGGTTTTCAAGTACCACATCCATCATCTTGGCTCTCCATGTTTCGGGACCCCCATGTGGCTCCAGGTTTTCCCAGTCGATCTCCCTGTGGTTGAAATCCCCCAAATTACCAGTAATTTTTGCTCTTCTCGAGTGAGCTCTTCTTGCCACCTCAGCCAGTGTGTCCACCATCACCCTGTTGTTTTCTTCGTACTCCTCTCTTGGCCTCCTGCAGTTCTGTGGTAGGTTATACATCACTCCAATAACTACTTTATGTTCTCCGGACTGAATTGTACCTACGATGTAGTCTCTTTCTCCAATCATGTCCATGCCTTCCATTTCCTCAAATCCCCATCGGTGTTTTATGAGCAGTGCAACCCTCCTCCTCCCCTACTCCTTCTATCTTTCCTCAGGATCTGATATCCCGTTGGGAAGACTGTGTCTGTTATTGTCTCAGCGAGTTTTGTTTCTTTGACTGCTATGATGTCTGGGGATTTTTCGCTGATTCTTTCGTTCCACTCCTCATGTTTATTCGTTATTCCATCCGCGTTTGTGTACCAAACTTTCAGTTTCTTTTCTATCATTGTGGTCATGCAAGAATATTGGGGTTGGGGAGCGAGAGCCTTTGGTGGTGGCCTATAGGGGGCTGTGGTGTAGGTGGGGTTTGTGATGATGGGGGTGGGGTCAGAATGCCCATAAGGGACAGCTGTTGGGGTGAGGTTTGTGATATGGGGGTTGGTGGCAGAGGGACCAGTGAGGGGGTTTTGTAGTATATGTTGCTCAGTTGCGTTGGGAATGTCGCGGTTGGAGTCTTTTGGTGGGAGATTCTGGGGGGTGTGTTTGCCCTTCCTCCTGTGTCTGGGTCCTGCTCATCTTCGTCATTGCCTCTCGTTCCTCCTTGCGTCTCTGTACCCTCTCTTTCAGTGTAGTCCTTTCTTCTTGTTTTTCTGTCGCGGTCGAGGTATACTCTCTGGTACCCCTGTTTGTCCCTCAGTCTTGCTTTCTCTTGCAGAATCCTGTTCGAACTGATTCTTCCTTGAAAGTTACTTGACAGGCCGTATCCTTCCACTCGCAAACCACCCAATTCTCTGAAAATTTGTCACCTGGGTCATATCGCCCTCACCTATTGTTTTCATGATGCCTTCAAAACATTTTTTTTCTCCTCCTGCTTTATTTCTTCAAAGTTGTCCCCCCTTGGCTTCTTGGAGCCCGTACACAAAAACTGACCTCGCCCTTTCCTCCTCCCACTGAGTCTCCATCTGCTTCCTCTGAGGCATTTTATTTCCTTCCATTTACATGTTCTTGCCTTCAGTCCCTGTCATATCTGAAACTTCTATTCTCAGTGAACTGTCTTTCATGACCAGCTGTCCCTTGCTACTGCAGTTGGCTGTTAGAATCTCTGCATATAGCATACCTTCATCGTCTTCGGACCTGTCATTTGATCTTAGTGTGCTCCTCGTCTTTTCCCTGGCCCCACGTGGGTCTGATAGGGCCTTCGCGTATGGCATGTCTCCGTTGTTGCTTACTGTCCCCTTGTCTGCGCCTGACATTGAATTTCCTGATGTCACATCTGAATTGTCATTTGTCTCTCTAATCTGTTTCAGGCTTTGCAGTTTGTCTTCTAAGCACTGTATCCTAGCTTCTGCTGCCAAGACCTGTACTTCCCACTTCCTGCACTCTTCAGCTATCCGCTACTCCATTTTCTTACCAAGCTCTACTATCATCCTTCCCCACTCTTCCTCCCTTTTTTAGAGCTCTAACTCCCAGTCTTTCCTCCCTGGTTTGTCTACCAGATCTCTGGTTTTCCGTCTGTGTGTGTGTGTGTGTGTGTGTGTGTGTGTGTGTGTGTGTGTGTATGTGTGTGTGTGTGTGTGTGTGTGTGTGTGTGTGTGTGTGTGTGTGTGTGTGTGTGTGCGTGTGTGTGTGTGTACTCACCTAATTGTAGTTGCAGGTGTCGAGACTCAGCTCTTGGCCCCACCTCTTCACTGAACGCTACTAGGTCCTCTCCCTGCTCCATGAGCTTTATCATACCTCGTCTTAAAGCTATGTATGGTACCTGCCTCCACTACATTGCTCGCCAGACTGTCCCACTTCCTGACCACTCTAAAGCTGAAGAACTGCTTCCTAACATCCCTGTGACTCATCTGAGTCTTCAGCTTCCAAGAGTGACCCCTTGTTTCTGTGTCCCCTCTCTGGAATATCTTGTGTCTGTCCACCTTGTCTATTCCAGTATTTGTATGTCGTTATCATGTCTCTCCTATCCCTCCTGTCCTCCAGTGTCGTCAGGCCGATTTCCCTCAACCTTTCTTCATAGGACATTTCCCTTAGCTCTGGAACTAACCTTGTCTCAAACCTTTGCACTTTCTCTAATTTCTTAACGTGATTGACCAGGTGCGGGTTCCAAACAGGTGCTGAATACTCGAATATGGTCCTGATGTACACGGTGTACAGTATCTTGAAAGATTCCTTACTTAGGTATCGGAATGCTAATCTCAGGTTTGCCAGGCGCCAATATGCTGCAGCAGTTATCTGGTTGGTGTGTGCTTCCGGAGACGTGTCCGGTGTTATAATCATGCCAAAATCTTTCTCATTGAGTGAGGTTTGCAGTCGTTGGCCAACTAGCCTATACTCCGTCTGCGGTCTTCTTTGCCCTTCTCCAATCTTCATGACTTTGCATTTGGCAGGGTTGAGCTCGAGAAGCCAGTTGCTGGACCGCGTGTCCAGCCTGTACAGGTCTCTTTGAAGTCCTTCCTTATCCTCATCTGATTTAATTCTCCTCAATAACTTCATGTCATCTGCGAACAGGACATCTCTGAGTCTATCCCTTCCATCATGTCATTCATGAATACCAAAAATAGCACTGGTCCTAGGACCGACCCCTGTGGGACCCCACTCATAGCAGGTGCCCACTGTGATACCTCATCACGCACCATGACTCGTTGTTGCCTCCCTGTCAGGTATTATCTGATCCATTGAAATGCCCTTCCCGTTATACGCGCCTGATCCTTTAGCTTCTGCACTAACCTCTTGTGAGGAACTGTGTTGAAGGCCTTCTTGCACTCTAAGAAGATGCAGTCAATTCATTCCTCTTTCTCGTCTCTTCTGTTACTTTATTATAAACTCCAGAAGGTTTGTGACACAGGATTTGACTTCCATGAAACCGTACTGGTTGTCATTTATACTTTTGTTCTGTTCCAGGTGCTCTACCACTCTCCTCCTGATAATCTCCATGACTTTGCATACTATACACGTGAGTGACACTGGTCTGTAGTTTAGCGCCTCTTTTTTGTCTCCTTTTTTTAAAAATGGGAACTACATTTGTCATCTTCCATACCTCAGGTAGTTGTCCAGTTTCAAGGGATGTGTTGAAGATTGTGGTTAATGGGACACACAGCATTTCTGCTCCCTCTCTAAGGACCCATGGGGAGATGTCTGGCCCAATTGCCTTTGAGGTATCAAGGTCACTTAGCAGCTTCTTCACCTCCTCCTCAGTTGTGTGTATGTCATCCAGCAGTTGTTGGTGAGTGTGTGTGTGTGTGTGTGTGTGTGGTGTGTGTTGTGTGTGTGTGTGTGTGTGTGTGTGTGTGTGTGTGTGTGTGTGTGTGCGTGTGTGTGTGTGAGTGTGTGTGCACGCTTGTTCAAGAGTGAGCGAAAGAGAATGAGAGAGTGAGAGAGAATGTATACATCAAGTATATAGAAAAAAGCAGAAAGCATTGAATCTTGCGATTTATATCGACGTTATCAGTGCAGTAGTAAATCCACTTTATTTTGTGTAACCAGACCATGTCTTATATATTCTCTCTCTCTCTCTCTCTCTCTCTCTCTCTCTCTCTCTCTCTCTCTCTCTCTCTCTCTCTCTCTCTCTCTCTCTCTCTATCTATCTATCTATCTATCTATCTATCTATTTATCTGTCTATCTATCTATCTCTCTATCTCTCTCTCTCTTTCTCTATCTCATTTTCTCTCTATCTCTTTCTTTTTTTTACACAGGGTTAAGGATTCCTAACTTTATTAACAAGTTAAGAGCTGTAACCTACATCAGCTCATTTAAAAGCCCTTTTTTATTTTTATGAGACGTACAAGTAGGGAACGGGATGAAGTTGGAGTCATCTGTGTGCCAGCAGTTTCATTTGATCAACTGACTTTATTTTGTTGATATTGTTATGCTGTACGAACATGATCCAGACTCGATCCATCCTAGGAATAAACGATCTCAGATGTAGCGATGTCCTGGAGAAGGGTACAGTCAGAGTGAAGTTACTACTTGCTGCCCGTCTTGTGGTGTAGAAGCTTGCTTCTCAATGTCCTCGGAGTACAGCCAAGAGAGGTACTTTGACAATGTTGGCCTTATACATAACAGTAAAGCCGCCCACATCCCTCCTGTGCTGAAGGCTCTGTTGAAATGACAGATCTGTCCAGGATGGGTCCAAGTGAGAGATGAGTCGTCTTGCTCTGTTCTCTATTCTGTCGAGAAGTCGCAATCCAAAAAAGTGGAGCATACTCAAGGTGTGAGCGCACTTGTGTCTCGTACAGAATCTTGCAGCCTCATCTGTCAAGCAGATGCAAGATACGTCGAAGTGCAGTAAACTTCCTGGCCGTCTTGTTTGCCAGGTTTACAACGTGAGTCTTCATGGTCAACTTGGAGTA
>NC_069399.1:72779900-72792400 GCF_026875155.1 Cherax quadricarinatus | reverse complement strand
GAATATGTATGACCACTGTGTATGTATATGTATGACCACTGTGTATGAATATGTATGACCACTGTGTATGAATATGTATGACCACTGTGTATGTATATGTATGACCACTGTGTATGAATATGTATGACCACTGTGTATGAATATGTATGACCACTGTGTATAAATATGTATGATCACTGTGTATGAATATGTACGACGTGGGTGACATTCTCAAGTTGTTCGCAATAACAAGAGTGTTTTTTTTTTCCCCCTTTTCATGTGCCCGTCCCATCACCCGACAACTCAGCCGCTTTTTATATTATTAAAAAATCGAATACTGAAAACATTTATGCGCATTTATAAAGATGGGAAGGTAAGATAAGTAAAATATTCAAAAATCCTCAATGAGGCATTTCCATAGTTTCCCCTCGATGCTATTTAATCCACTACTTCTCGGAGGCTGTGTCACCACGCTCGCACGAGATGAAGTCAACTGGTGTTTAGGAATGACTCCTCCACAACCATGCTTGTGCAAGATGAAGTCAACTGGTGTTCAGGAATGACTCCTCCACAACCATGCTTGTGCAAGATGAAGTCAACTGGTGTTCAGGAATGACTCCTCCACAACCATGCTTGTGCAAGATGAAGTCAACTGGCGTTTAGGAATGACTCCTTCACAACCATACTTGTGCAAGATGAAGTCAACTGGTGTTTAGGAATGACGGGAATGGGGGTGTCTTGAAGACTGTAAAGGACTCTAGCCCCAGTCCTCTGATTATTGTATGTATATGGAGAACAACCACTGTGAAAAAATAATGAAATTCCAGGTGCTTTTATGATTTCTCACATTATCAAGCACCTGTGAAAAATCATCAGAGCACTTGGAATTTCACTATTTTTTCACTATAGTTGCTTTGCATATTGTGATATCACCTGTTTACTGTGATCTTGTTGCATGTAGTATATAAGTGTTAATTTATTAGTTTCTTTGTTACGGCAAACGTATTTCGATTGCAGGAAGGTTGTTAAGGCATCCTTTCACCTGTATACAAACATGAAGGAAACTTTGTTACCTGATTTAGAGATTAAAATAAACTCTCTCTTTTTGCCTCTCGTCGTACATATTCTGATACCTAGAGAGAGAAGATTAAACGTTACAATGCTGTGGCTAGAGTAGCTCATCCGTATCCTCACACTAAGACAGGAATGTTTGCTTGACGTTTACGTCCATTCTGAATCGAAACATCTCTTAGTGAGGTTGATTTGTCATCTAAGATATATACAGCTCGCTGCATTTACTCTGATACTGAGAGATATATACCTCCATTTGTATATACTTTGACACAGATACATATACTTTTTGGTGAATATACGCTATCTATGAGAGATATACACAACTCAGTGTATATACACTGACACTGAGAGATATACACCTATCGATGTATGTACTCTGAGAAATATTCATCCCTCGGTGTATATACTCTGACAATAAGATATATTCCCTTCCTTAGTGAATATACTCTCTGAACTCTTAAAAAAAATCAGTATTATTGTTAATATTTTCTTAGGTAAAGCGTTGATCTCGTAAGGGGTAATTCAGAGCCTTGTGAATCGTGAAGAGTTTTAATTTAAATAGTGAGAAGGTAATTCTAATTTCTGGGAACAAGAGTTTTCACTGACGTCAAGGCATCCCTTTAAAGGAGTTAGACAATGAAGTTGTAGCTAATCCGAATGTAATTATTATTATTATTGTTATCAATATGATTATTATTAATATTATTTTGTATTTGTTATTATTGTTATTATTGTTAGTTATTGTTATTTTATTATTATTATTATTATTATTATTATTATTATTATTATTAATTATTATTATTATTTTGTTGTTGTTGTTGTTGTTGTAGTTGTTGTTGTTGTTATTATTGTTGGTGTTATTATTGTTGTTATTATTGTTGTTGCTGTTGTTGTTGTTTTTGTTATTATTATTTTATTATTATTATTATTATCATCATCATTATTAGTATTAATATTACCTGAATCTATGAAGTTTTTTGGTCTAATTTTCTAGGTAGGTGGATTAATAGTGTTACTGTGGTGATTTGCAGTCATTGTAGAATGTGATAAGAAGATTTATTTTATGAAGTTTTTCTATATTATGAATAATAGGAATTATTATATATTAACATTGTTGAGGTGCTTGAATTTTGTTGTGTTGCTTTATTATGTTGTCTTCATGTGTATGAGTTGTATTATTGTGTGTAACATGTTGTTGCTGTGTAAATGAAGTTGTTTTGTTATTATTATTTTATATTATTTGTATTATCATACTCTGCATTATTTAACATTAATTAGTCCTGTGTATCAGTGATGAAAGTGTCTGCTGTGGTCAACCACGTAGCTCTGATTGTATTGTCAACCACGTGATAAGCTCTGCTGTGCAATTGAAGTCTGGATGTGTACAACCACGTGAAGTTCATTTGTAGTTAACCACGTGAATGTCTGGACTATTCATGTAGCCCTCAGGTGACTGCGTCAACCAACGTGAAGATGTGGCTGCAGGTTTTGTAACACGTGAAGCTCTGCTGTGTTAAACACTGAAGCTTGCTGTGTTATACCAGTGAAGCTTGGTGTGTCCAGAAACTCTAGAGCGTTACACGTGAAGCTGTGTATTTACCACGTGAAGCTCTGGCATGTGTTCAACCACGTGAGCTCTGATGGTAACCACGTGAAGCTCGGTGTTTTACCACGTGAAGTTGCTGTCAACCACTGAAGCTTGACTTTTAACTCAGTTGAAATCAATATGCTGTTGTTAACCATGAATCTGTATATGAAGCTTGTGTGTTAACCACGTGAAGCTCTACTTGGGTTAACACGTGAAGCTCTGGATTTTTACAGTGAAAGTCATCTGGCTGTGTTAACACGTGAAGCTCTGGTGTGTTAAACGTGAGCTTCTGATGTTTTAACACGTATGAATTGGCTGTTTTACCCAGTGAAGCTTGGTGTGTTAACCAGTGAGCTGTTGTACGTGATTTTTTTACCACGTAAGCTCTGACTGTGTTAACCACATAAAAGTCTGCATGTTTTACCACGTGAAGCTGTCTGTGGTTAATCCACTGAAGCTCTGGCTGTGTTAACCACGTGAAGTTACTGTTGTTACTGATTGCTGTTTACCACGTAAGCTCTGGCTGTGTTAACCACGTGAAGCTTGGCTTGTTAACCAGTGAAGTCTGGCTGTTTAACCACGTGAAGCTCTGGCTGTGTTAACCCTGAAGCCTGGCTGTGTTACACGTGAAGCTCTGCTGCGTTAACACATGAAGCTCCTGCTGTGTTAACCACGTGAAGCTCTGACTGCTTACACCACTGAAGCTCTGGCTGTGTTAACCACGTGAAGCTCTGGCTGTGTACCCCTGAAGCTCTGGCTGTGTTAACCACGTGAAGCTCTGCTGTGTTAACCACATGAAGCTCTGGCTGGTTAACCACGTGAAGCTCTGGCTGTGTTAACCACGTGAAGCTCTGACTGTGTTAACCACGTGAAGCTCTGGCTGTGTTAACCACGTGAAGCTCTGGCTGCGTTAACCACATGAAGCTCTGGCTGTGTTAACCACGTGAACTCTGGACTGTTTAACCACGTGAAGCTCTGGCTGTGTTAACCACGTGAAGCTCTGACTGTTTAACCACGTGAAGCTCTGGCTGTGTTAACCACGTGAAGCTCTGGCTGTGTTAACACGTGAAGCTCTGGTGTGTTAACCACATGAAGCTCTGGCTGTGTTAACCACGTGAAGCTCTGACTGCGTTAACCACGTGAAGCTCTGGCTGTGTTAACCACGTGAAGCTCTGGCTGTGTTAACCACGTGAAGCTCTGGCTGTGTTAACCACGTGAAGCTCTGGCTGTGTTAACCACTGAAGCTCTGGCTGTGTTAACCACGTGAAGCTCTGGCGTGTTAACCACGTGAAGCTCTGGCTGTGTTAACCACATGAAGCTCTGGCTGTGTTAACCACGTGAAGCTCTGGCTGTGTTAACCACGTGAAGCTCTGGCTGTGTTAACCACGTGAAGCTCTGGCTGTGTTAACCACGTGAAGCTCTGGCTGTGTTAACCACATGAAGCTCTGGCTGTGTTAACCACGTGAAGCTCTGGCTGTGTTAACCACATGAAGCTCTGGCTGTGTTAACCACGATGAAGCTCTGGCTGTTTAACCACGTGAAGCTCTGGCTGTGTTAACCACGTGAAGCTCTGGCTGTGTTAACCACTGAAGCTCTGGCTGTGTTAACCACGTGAAGCTCTGGCTGTGTTAACCACGTGAAGCTCTGGCTGTGTTAACCACGTGAAGCTCTGGCTGTGTTAACCACGTGAAGCTCTGGCTGTGTTAACCACGTGAAGCTCTGGCTGTGTTAACCACGTGAAGCTCTGGCTGTGTTAACCACGTGAAGCTCTGGCTGTGTTAACCACAGTAAGCTTGGCTGTTTAACCCACATGAAGCTCTGGCTGTGTTATACCACGTGAAGCTCTGGCTGTGTTAAACCACTGAAGCTCTGGCTGTGTTAACCACGTGAAGCTCTGGCTGTGTTAACCACGTGAAGCTCTGGCTGTGTTAACCACGTGAAGCTCTGGCTGTGTTAACCACGTGAAGCTCTGGCTGTGTTAACCACTGAAGCTCTGGTGTTGTAACACGTGAACCTGTGTTAACCACTGTTAGTTTGAGCAGTGTTAACCACTGAAGCTCTGTTTGTGTTAACTCATGAACCCGCTGTTAACACTTTGAAGTTGTGCAGTGAACCACTGTAACTGTTGTGTTGATCAGTGAACACCTGTAACACTGTTGTGTTGATGCAGTGAACCACCTGTAACACTGTTGTGTTGATGCAGTGAACCACCTGTAACACTGTTGTGTTGATGCAGTGAACCACTGTAACACTCTGTTTGGTTGATGCTCGGTGTAACACACTGTAACTCTGTGTGTTAACCACGTAACTGGCTGTGAAACCACTGTGAACTACTGTTGTGTTGATGCAGTGAACCACCTGTAACTCTGTTGTGTTGATGCAGTGAACCACCTGTAACACTGTTGTATTGATGCAGTGAACCACTGTAACTACTGTTGTGTTGATGCAGTGAACCCCCTGTTAACCACTTTTGTGTGATGCAGTGAACCACTGTAACACTGTTGTGTTGATGCAGTGTAACCACCTGTAACACTGTTGTGTTGATGTGTGAACCACCTGTAACACTGTTGTGTTGATCAGTGAACCACCTGTAACACTGTTGTGTTGATGCAGTGAACCACCTGTAACACGTGTTTGTTGTGCTGTGAACCACCTGTAACACTGTTGTGTTGATGCAGTGAACCACCTGTAACACTGTTGTTGATGCAGTGAACCACCTGTAACACTGTTGTGTTGATGTATGTGAACCACCTGTAACACTGTTGTGTTGATGCAGTGAACCACCTGTAACACTGTTGTGTTGATGCAGTGAACCACCTGTAACACTGTTGTGTTGTGCTAGTGAACCACCTGTAACACTGTTGTGTTGATGCAGTGAACCACCTGTAACACTGTTGTGTTGATGCAGTGAACCACCTGTAACACTGTTGTGTTGATGCAGTGAACCACCTGTAACACTGTTGTGTTGATGCAGTGAACCACCTGTAACACTGTTGTGTTGATGCAGTGAACCACCTGTAACACTGTTGTGTTGATGCAGTGAACCACCTGTAACACTGTTGTGTTGATGCAGTGAACCACCTGTAACACTGTTGTGTTGATGCAGTGAACCACCTGTAACACTGTTGTGTTGGTGTTGTGAACCACCTGTAACACTGTTGTGTTGATGCAGTGAACCACCTGTAACACTGTTGTGTTGATGCAGTGAACCACCTGTAACACGTGTTTTTGTGTTGATGCAGTGAACCACCTGTAACACTGTTGTGTTGATGCAGTGAACCACCTGTAACACTGTTGTGTTGGTGTTGTGAACCACCTGTAACACTGTTGTGTTGATGCAGTGAACCACCTGTAACACTGTTGTGTTGATGCAGTGAACCACCTGTAACACTGTTGTGTTGATGCAGTGAACCACCTGTAACACTGTTGTGTTGATGCAGTGAACCACCTGTAACACTGTTGTGTTGATGCAGTGAACCACCTGTAACACTGTTGTGTTGATGCAGTGAACCACCTGTAACACTGTTGTGTTGATGCAGTGAACCACCTGTAACACTGTTGTGTTGATGCAGTGAACCACCTGTAACACTGTTGTGTTGAAGCAGTGAACCACCTGTAACACTGTTGTGTTGATGCAGTGAACCACCTGTAACACTGTTGTGTTGGTGTTGTGAACCACCTGTAACACTGTTGTGTTGATGCAGTGAACCACCTGTAACACTGTTGTGTTGATGCAGTGAACCACCTGTAACACTGTGGGGACATGCAGTGAACCACCTGTAACACTGTTGTGTTGATGCGTGACACCGTACTGTTGTGATGCAGTGAACCACCTGTAACACTGTTGTGTTGATGCAGTGAACCACCTGTAACACTGTTGTGTTGATGCAGTGAACCACCTGTAACACTGTGGGGACATGCAGTGAACCACCTGTAACACTGTTGTGTTGATGCAGTGAACCACCTGTAACACTGTTGTGTTGGTGTTGTGAACCACCTGTAACACTGTTGTGTTGATGCAGTGAACCACCTGTAACACTGTTGTGTTGATGCAGTGAACCACCTGTAACACTGTGGGGACATGCAGTGAACCACCTGTAACACTGTTGTGTTGGTGTTGTGAACCACCTGTAACACTGTTGTGTTGATGCAGTGAACCACCTGTAACACTGTTGTGTTGATGCAGTGAACCACCTGTAACACTGTGGGGACATGCAGTGAACCACCTGTAACACTGTTGTGTTGGTGTTGTGAACCACCTGTAACACTGTTGTGTTGGTGTTGTGAACCACCTGTAACACTGTTGTGTTGGTGCAGTGAACCACTGTAACTGTGTGGAATGCGAACCACCTGTAACACTGTGTGTTGGTGTAGTGAACCACCTGTAACACTGTTGTGTTGGTGTTGTGAACCACCTGTAACACTGTTGTGTTGGTGTAGTGAACCACCTGTAACACTGTTGTGTTTTATAGTGAACCACCTGTAACACTTGTGTTGGTGTAGTGAACCACCTGTAACACTGTTGTGTTGGTATAGTGAACCACCTGTAACACTATTGTGTTGGTGTAGTGAACCACCTGTAACACTGTTGTGTTTTATAGTGAACCACCTGTAACACTGTTGTGTTGGTGTAGTGAACCACCTGTAACACTGTTGTGTTGGTGTAGTGAACCACCTGTAACACTGTTGTGTTTTATAGTGAACCACCTGTAACACTGTTGTGTTTTATAGTGAACCACCTGTAACACTGTAGTGTTTTATAGTGAACCACCTGCAACTCTGTTGTGTTGGTGTAATGAACCACCTGTAACACTGTTGTGTTGGAGTTGTGAACCACCTGTAACACTGTTTGTTTTTTGTGAACCACCTGTAACACTGTTGTTTTGGTGTTTGAACCACCTGTACATGTGTGTTGGTGTAATGAACCACCTGTAACACTGTTGTGTTGGTGTCTTGAACCACCTGTAACACTGTTGTGTTGGTGTAATGAACCACCTGTAACACTGTTGTGTTGTGTAAGTGAACCACCTGTAACACTGTTGTGTTGGTGTAATGAACCACCTGTAACATCTGTGTGTTGGTAAGTGAACCACCTGTAACACTGTTGTGTTGGTTAGTGAACCACCTGTAACACTGTGTTTAGTAACCACCTGTAACTGTTGTGTTGGTGTAATGAACCACCTGTAACACTGTTGTGTTGGTATAGTGAACCACCTGTAACACTGTTGTGTTGGTATAGTGAACCACCTGTAACACTGTTGTGTTGGTATAGTGAACCACCTGTAACCCTGTTGTGTTTTATAGTGAACCACCTGTAACACTGTTGTGTTGGTGTAATGAACCACCTGTAACACTGTTGTGTTGGTGTAGTGAACCACCTGTAACACTGTTGTGTTGGTATAGTGAACCACCTGTAACACTGTTGTGTTGGTGTAATGAACCACCTGTAACACTGTTGTGTTGGTGTAATGAACCACCTGTAACACTGTTGTGTTGGTATAGTGAACCACCTGTAACACTGTTGTGTTGGTATAGTGAACCACCTGTAACACTGTTGTGTTTTAATGGAACCACCTGTAACACTGTTGTGTTGGTATAGTGAACCACCTGTAACACTGTTGTGTTGGTATAGTGAACCACCTGTAACACTGTTGTGTTTTATAGTGAACCACCTGTAACACTGTTGTGTTGGTGTATTGAACCACCTGTAACACTATTGTGTTTGCGTAATGAACCACCTGTAACACTGTTGTGTTGGTGTAGTGAACCACCTGTAACACTGTTGTGTTGTATAGTGAACCACCTGTAACACTATTGTGTTGGTGTAATGAACCACCTGTAACACTGTTGTGTTGGTGTAGTGAACCACCTGTAACACTGTTGTGTTGGTATAGTGAACCACCTGTAACACTGTTGTGTTTTATAGTGAACCACCTGTAACACTGTTGTGTTGGTGTAATGAACCACCTGTAACACTGTTGTGTTGGTATAGTGAACCACCTGTAACACTGTTGTGTTGGTATGTGAACCACCTGTAACACTGTTGTGTTGGTGTAGTGAACCACCTGTAACACTGTTGTGTTGGTGTAGTGAACCACCTGTAACACTGTTGTGTTGGTGTAGTGAACCACCTGTAACACTGTTGTGTTGGTATAGTGAACCACCTGTAACACTGTTGTGTTTTATAGTGAACCACCTGTAACACTGTTGTGTTGGTGTAGTGAACCACCTGTAACACTGTTTGTTTGGTGAAGTGAACCACCTGTAACACTGTTGTGTTGGTATAGTGAACCACCTGTAACACTGTTGTGTTTTATAGTGAACCACCTGTAACAGTGTTGTGTTGGTGTAGTGAACCACGTGTAACCCTGTTGTGTTGGTATGGTGAACCACCTGTAACACTGTTGTGTTGGTGTAATGAACCACCTGTAACACTGTTGTGTTGGTTTAGTGAACCACCTGTAACACTGTTGTGTTGGTGTAGTGAACCACCTGTAACACTGTTGTGTTGGTGACAGTGTAACCACACTGTAACACTGTTGTGTTGGTGTAATGAACCACCTGTAACACTCTTGTGTTGGTATAGTGAACCACCTGTAACACTATTGTACTGGTGCAGTGAACCACCTGTAACACTGTTGTGTTGGTATAGTGAACCACCTGTAACACTGTTGTGTTGGTGTAGTGAACCACCTGTTACGCTATTGTGTTGGTGTAGTGAACCACTTGTAACACTTTGTGTTGGTGTAGTGAACCACCTGTACACTGATTGTGTTGGTGTAGTGAACCACCTGTAACACTGTTGTGTTGGTGTAGTGAACCACCTGTAACACTGTTGTGTTGGTGTAGTGAACCACCTGTAACACTGTTGTGTTGGTGTAGTGAACCACCTGTAACACTATTGTGTTGGTGTAGTGAACCACCTGTAACACTGTTGTGTTTTATAGTGAACCACCTGTAACACTGTTGTGTTGGTGTAGTGAACCACCTGTAACACTGTTGTGTTGGTGTAGTGAACCACCTGTAACACTGTTGTGTTGGTGTAGTGAACCACCTGTAACACTTTGTGTTAGGTATGAACCACCTGTAACACTGTTGTGTTGGTGTATGTGAACCACCTGTACACATTGTTGTGTGGTTGTATATGAAACCACCTGTAACACTGTTGTGTTGGTAGTAGTGAACCACCTGTAACACTTTGTGTTGGTGTAATGAACCACCTGTAACACTGTTGTGTTTTAAGTGAACCACCTGTAACACTGTTGTGTTGGTGTAATGAACCACCTGTAACACTTGTGTGTCGTGTAATGAACCACCTGTAACACTGTTGTGTTGGTTAATGAACCACCTGTAACACTGTTGTGTTGGTATAGTGAACCACCTGTAACACTGTTGTGTTGGTGTATGAACCACCTGTAACACTATTGTGTTGGTGTAATGAACCACCTGTAACACTGTTGTGTTGGTATAGTGAACCACCTGTAACACTGTTGTGTTGTGTATGAACCACCTGTAACACTGTTGTGTTGGGTAATGAACCACCTGTAACACTGTTGTGTTGGTATAGTGAACCACCTGTAACACTGTTGTGTTGGAAATAGTGAACCACTGTAACCACTGTTTTTTTATAGTGAACCACCTGTAACACTGTTGTGTTGGTGTAATGAACCACCTGTAACACTGTTGTGTTGGTATAGTGAACCACCTGTAACACTGTTGTGTTGGTATAGTGAACCACCTGTAACCCTGTTGTGTTTTATAGTGAACCACCTGTAACACTGTTGTGTTGGTGTAATGAACCACCTGTAACACTGTTGTGTTGGTATAGTGAACCACCTGTAACACGTTGTGTTGTATAGTGAACCACCTGTAACACTGTTGTGTTTTATAGTGAACCACCTGTAACACTGTTGTGTTGGTGTAATGAACCACCTGTAACACTGTTGTGTTGGTGTAGTGAACCACCTGTAACACTGTTGTGTTGGTATAGTGAACCACCTGTAACACTGTTGTGTTTTATAGTGAACCACCTGTAACACTGTTGTGTTGTGTATGAACCACTGTAACACTGTTGTGTTGGTAATGTGAACCACCTGTAACACTGTTGTGTTGGTATAGTGAACCACCTGTAACACTGTTTGTGTTTATAGTAACCACCTGTAACACTGTTGTGTTGGTGTAGTGAACCACCTGTAAACACTATTGTGTTGGTAGGGGAACCACCTGTAACACTGTTGTGTTGGTGTAGTGAACCACCTGTAACACTGTTGTGTTGGTTTAGTGAACCACCTGTAACACTGTTGTGTTGGTGTAGTGAACCACCTGTAACACTGTTGTGTTGGTATAGTGAACCACCTGTAACACTGTTGTGTTTTATAGTGAACCACCTGTAACAGTGTTGTGTTGGTGTAGTGAACCACGTGTAACCCTGTTGTGTTGGTATGGTGAACCACCTGTAACACTGTTGTGTTGGTGTAGTGAACCACCTGTAACACTGTTGTGTTGGTTTAGTGAACCACCTGTAACACTGTTGTGTTGGTTTAGTGAACCACCTGTAACACTGTTGTGTTGGTGCAGTGAACCACCTGTAACACTGTTGTGTTGGTGTAATGAACCACCTGTAACACTGTTGTGTTGGTGTTGTGAACCACCTGTAACACTTTTGTATTGGTGTAATGAACCACCTGTAACACTGTTGTGTTGGTGTAGTGAACCACCTGTAACACTGTTGTGTTGGTGTAATGAACCACCTGTAACACTGTTGTGTTGGTGTAGTGAACCACCTGTAACACTGTTGTGTTGGTATAGTGAACCACCTGTAACACTGTTGTGTTGGTTTAGTGAACCACCTGTAACACTGTTGTGCTGGTATAGTGAACCACCTGTAACACTCTTGTGTTGGTGTATTGAACCACCTGTAACACTATTGTGTTTGTGTAATGAACCACCTGTAACACTGTTGTGTTGGTATATTGAACCACCTGTAACACTGTTGTGTTGGTTAATGTAACCACCTGTAACCTGTTGTGGTTGGCCCTGTAATATTTGGGTTGAACCACCTGTAACACTGTTGTGTTGGTATGGTGAACCACCTGTAACACTGTTGTGTTGGTGTAATGAACCACCTGTAACCCTGTTGTGCTGGTATAGTGAACCACCTGTAACACTGTTGTGTTGGTGTATTGAACCACCTGTAACACTGTTGTGTTGGTGTAATGAACCACCTGTAACACTGTTGTGTTGGTGTATTGAACCACCTGTAACACTTTGTGTGTGTATATGAACCACCTGTAACCTAGGTGAGTGCGAACCACCTGTAACACTGTTGTGTTGGTTAATGAACCACCTGTAACTACTGTTGTGTTGGTATAGTGAACCACCTGTTAACATATTGTGTTGGTGTATGAACCACCTGTAACACTGTTGTGTTGGTTAGTGAACCACCTGTAACACTGTTGTGTTGGTGAAATAAACCCACCTGTAACACTGTTGTGTTGGTGTAGTGAACCACCTGTTAAACACTATTGTGTTGGTGTAGTGAACCACCTGTAACACTGTTGTGTTGGTATAGTGAACCACCTGTAATACTGTTGTGTTGGTGTAATGAACCACCTGTTACACTATTGTGTTGGTGTAGTGAACCACTTGTAACACTTTGTGTTGGTGTAGTGAACCACCTGTAGCACTGATGTGTTGGTGTAGTGAACCACCTGTAACACTGATGTGTTGGTGTAGTGAACCGCCTGTTACACTATTGTGTTGGTGTAGTGAACCACCTGTAACACTGATGTGTTGGTGTAGTGAACCAGCTGCTACACTATTGTGTTGGTGTAGTGAACCACCTGTAACACTATTGTGT
>NC_069399.1:72694900-72774900 GCF_026875155.1 Cherax quadricarinatus | reverse complement strand
TTTTTAAAAAATTTTTTTTTTAAAGGGGGGGTTTTAAAAATTTTTGGAAAATTTTTTGGTTTTTGGGGGGGTTTAAAATTTTGGGGGTTTTGGGGGGTTTAAATCCAAAATTTTTTTTTTGGGGGGGGGTTTTTTAAAAATTTGGGGAATTTAAAAGGGTTTAAAAGGGGGGGGGTTTTGGAAGGGTATTTTAAAAAATTTTTAAAAAAGGGGTTTTTAAAATTTTTTTTTTAAAATTTTTAAATTTTTGGGGGGTTTTTAAAAAAAATTTTTTGGGGGGTTTTTTTTTTTAAAAAAAAAAAATTTTTTTTTTCCCCCCTTTTTTTTTTGGGGGTTTTTTTTTTTTTTAAAAAAAGGTTGGGGAAATTTTTTTTAAAAATTTTAAAAAAAGGGAAAAAAAATTTTTTTTGGGGGGCCTTTTAAAAATTTTTCCCCTTTTTTTTTTTTGGTTTTTTTTTTTGGGGGTTTTAAATTTAATTTTTTTTTTCCCCAATTGGGAAAACCCCCTTTTTTTAAATTTATTTCCCTTTTTTTTTTAAAAAAAAAAAATTTTTTAATTTTTTTTTCCCCCCCTTAAAACCCCCCCCCAAAAAAAACCCCTTTTTTTTTGGGGTTTTTTTTTCCCCCCCCCCCCCCCTTTTTTTTTTTTTAAAAATTTTTTTTTTTCCATTTCCCCCCCCCCAAAAATTTTTTTCCCCCCCTTTTTTTTTGGGCTTTCCCCCCGGGGGGTTTTTTTGGGGGTTTTTTAAAAATTTTTTTTTTTTCTTTTTTTAAATTTTTTCCGGTTTTTTAAAAAAAAAGGGGTTCCCCTTTTTTCCCCTTTTGAAAAAAATTTTTTGGATTTTTTTTTTCAAAAAGGGGTTTACGGTAAACTTGAAGGTAGGGTTTAATTTTGAAGGGTCCCGGTAATCTTAAAGAGGGGTAATCTTGGGGGAAAGGAAAATTCTTAAAGGGACGGTAATTTTAAAGAGAAACGGTAATCTTAAAGGGGTTATGGTAATCTTAAGGGTACGGAATCTTAAAGAGTACGGTAATTTTGAACGGTAGGGTAATCTTAAAGGGATTTGGGTAATCAAAAAGGGGTACGGTTTAATCTTAAAGGGGTCCCGGTAATCTTGAAAAAGTCCGGTAATCTTGAAGAGTACGGTATTTTTTGAAGATTACGGTAATCTTGAAATTTCGGTAATCTTGAAGAGAACGGTAATTTTGAAATTAGGGTAATCTTGAAGGGGAGGGAAATTTTTGAAGGGGTTCTTTAATTTTTGAAATACGGTAACCCTTTAAGAAAACGGAAAACTTGAAGATCCCGGTTTAATCTTAAAGGGAAGGGTTTAAATTTTTAAGGGGTATAAAAATTCTTAAAGGGGTTTGGAAATTTCTTGGGGGTTTATGGAAAACTTAAAGGGGTTTATGGAAATTTAAAGGGGTTAAGGTAATCTTGAAGGTAGGGAAATCTTAAAGAGTACGGTAATCTAAAGAGTAGGGTTTAATTTTTGAAGATTTTCGGTAACTTGAAGGGAAATGGTAATTTTAAAGGGGTTTAAGGAAAATTTTAAAGGGTAGGGTTAACCCTTGAAGGGTTTGGGAATTTTTAAAAGGGTATGGTAATTTTTGGAAGGGTTTAAAGGAAATTTTTGAAGAGTACGGCAATTTTGAAGAGTACGTTAACTTAAAGGGGTTCGGTAATCTTGAAGATTTGGGTTTAATTTTGGGAAGGGTATGGTAATCTTAAAGGGTATGGAAAACTTGAAGGGTATGGTAATCTTGAAGGGTTTGGTAATCTTAAGGGTAATGTAAATTTTAAAGGGTCGGTAATCTTAAGGGTTTTAGGAAAACCTAAAGGGGGTACGGAAATTTTGGAAGGGTACGGAAATCTTGAAGAAAACGGAAAACCCTTGGGGGGCCCTTTTAATCTTGAAGGGTACGGTAATCTTGAAGAGTAGGTAATTTAAAATTTTTATGGTAATCTTGGGGGGTTTAACGGTAATCTTGAAAGAGTCGGAAAAACTTAAAGGGGTAGGGTAATTTTTGAAGAGTGGGTTTAATCTTAAAGGGGTTACGGTAATTTTGAAGGGTAGGGGAAACCCGAAGGAAACGGTAATTTTTAAAAGGGGATTCGGTTTTTTTTGAGTTAGGGTTTAACTTGAAGGTACGGTAATCTTAAAGGGTTTACGGTAATTTTTTTAAAATTTTTACGGTAATCTTGAAGGTACGGAAAATCTTAGAGTCGGTAATCTTGAAAAGGTCGGTAATTTTGAAGGAAAAAGTAATTTGAAGATTACGGTAATTTTGAAGAGAAACGGTAATTTTGAAGAGTACGGAAATTTTTTAAAGGGATTACGGAAAATCTTAAAGGGGTAGGGTAATTTTGAAGAGTACGGAAAACCCTTGAAGAGACGGTAATTTTGGAAGATTGGGTTTAAATTAAAAGAGTACGGTAATCTTGAAGAGAGGGGAAATTTTTGAAGATTTCGGTAATTTTGAAGGTATGGAATCTTAAGAGTACGGTAATCTTAAAGGGAGTACGGAATCTTAAAGGGTTTAAGGGTAATCTTAAAGGGTATGGTAATTTTGAAGGGTTTTTGGAAATTTCTTAAAGAGTACGGAAAATCGGGAAGGGTAGGGTAATCTTAAAGGGGTTTTATGGTAATTTGAAGATTTCCCGGAAATTCCTAAAGGGGTATTTTTAATCTTAAAGGGGTAGGGGTAATTTTTAAAGGGGTATTTAATTTTAAAGGGGTTTTATGGTAATCTTTGAAGGGTAAGGTAATCTTGAAGAGTACGGTAATCTTGAAGAGTCGGTAATTTTTGAAGGGAAACGGTAATTTTGAAGAGAAAAACGGTAATTTTGGAAGGTACGGGAAATCTTGAAGGTACGGAAATTTTAAAAAGGTAGGGGAAATCTTGAAGAGTACGGTCCTCTTAAAGAGTACGGAAAATTTTGAAGATTAGGGTTTAAATCTTAAAGGGTGGGGTTTAATTTGAAGGTCCGGTAATCTTGAGGTACGGTAATCTTGAAGGGACGGTAATTTTAAAAGAGTTGGGTTTAATTTAAAAGGGTACGGAATCTTGAAGGGGCCCCGTAATCTTAAGATTTCGGTAATCTTAAAGGGTTTTACGGTAATCTTGAAGAGTGGGTTAATCTTAAAGGGGAAATGGAAACTTGAAGGGTAGGGAAAAATCTTGAAGAGTCCGGTAAATCTTAAGGGTACGGTTTAATCTTGAAGGTAGGGGAATCTTAAAGGGGTCCCTTTAACCCTTGAAGAGAAAGGGGAATCTTAAAGGGGTGGGTTTCCTTGAAGGGTAGGGTAATTTGAAAGTAGGGAAAATCTTGAAGGGTAGGGTAATCTTGAAGGGTACGGAAATTTCTTAAAAGAGCGGTAATCTTAAACGGAACGGTAATCTTAAATTTGGGTTAATCTTAAAGGGGTTACGGAACTTAAAGGGTAGGGAAAATTTTGGGAAGGTACGGAAATTTTGAAGGGGTGGGTTTAATATTTGAAAAATTAGGAAAACGAAAAAACGGTAATCTTAAGATACGGAATTTTGGATTACGGTAATTTTGAAGAGTTCGGTAATCTTGAAGATTGGGTTAACCCTTGAGAGTAGGGTAATTTAAAGATTTAACGGAAAAATCTTGAAGTTTAAAGGGGGAATCTTGAAGATTTCGGTAATTTTTGAAGAAAGGGAAAACTTAAAGAGAAAGGAAATTTCTTAAAGGTTTTCGGAAAATCTTGAAGGTACGGTAATTTTTGAAGAGTACGGAAATCTTAAAATTTTCAAAAAATTTTTGAAGAGTACGGTAATCTTGAAGATTAGGGGTAATTTAAAGATTTAGGAAAATCTTAAAGGGGTTAACGGAAATTTCTTAAAGAGAAACAAAATCTTGAAGGTACGGTAATCTTGAAGGGTAGGGGAAAATCTTAAAAGGGTAGGAAATTCTTGAAGGGTAGGGGTAATCTTAAAGATTTCGGTAATTTAAAGGGGTTGGGGTTAATTTTGGGGGTATGGTAATCTTGAAGGGCGGTAATCCGAAGGGTATTTTTAATTTTAAAAGGGGTTTAGGGTTTTCTTAAAGGGGAAAGGAAATTCTTAAAGGGTTTTAAGGAAAATCTTGAAGGGTATGGATTCTTGAAGAGTAGGGTAATCTTGAAGGTAGGGTAACCCTTTAAAGGGTAGGGGTAATCTTAAAGATTTCGGTAATCTTAAAAGGGGTACGGAAATCTTGAAAGTCGGTAACCCTTGAAGGTAGGGTAATCATGAAGAGTACGGTAATTTGAAGAGTACGGTAAATCTTAAAGGGGGTACGGAAAACTTGAAGAAAACGGTAATTTTGAAGAAAAACGGAAAATTTTTGAAGGGTTACGGAAAATTTTGAAGAGTAGGGGAATCTTGAAGGGGTACGGTAATCTTGAGGGTATGGTAATCTTGAAGAGTACTTTTAAAACTTAAAGGGGTAGGTTTAATCTTGAAGAGAAAGGGTAATCTTGAGGGTATGGTAATCTTGAGGAGTAGGGTTTAACTTGAAGATTACGGTAATTTTGAAGGGTAGGGGAATTTTTGAAGGGAAAGGGTTTAATCTTAAAGGGTATGGTAATTGAAGATACGGTAATTTTAAAGGGTATGGTAATCTTAAAAGAGTACGGAAATTTGAAAGTACGGTAATATTAAAGGGTATTTTAAATTTTTTGGGGGGTGGGTAACCCTTAAAGAGAAACGGTAATCTTGAAGAGACGGAAACTTGAAGGAAACGGTAATTTTAAAGGGGTTACGGTAATCTTAAAGAAGGGTAATCTTAAAGGGGTACGGAAATCTTAAAGGGATTTATGGAAAATTTTTAAAGGGTTTCGGTAATCTTGGGGGTTATTTTTAAATTTTTGAAGAATATGGTAATTTTGAAGGGAATGGTAATTTTGAAGATTTCGGAAAATTTTAGAGTAATTGGAACGAAGAGCCGGTAATCTTAAAGGGTTGGAAAAAAAGAATTTTAAGGTTAACCCCCAAAAGGGAAGGGTAATCGAGGGCAAAAAAACTGAAGAGTCCGGTAACTTGAAGGGAAGGGGTTTTTCGTGAAGGGTTTTGGTAATTTTAAAGGGAAAATGGCAATCTTAAAGGGGTTTGGAATTTTAAAGGGGGTTTTGGTAATCTTAAAGGGTTTTGGGGAAATCTTAAAGGGAATTACGGAAATCTGAAAAAGTCCCGGTAATTTGAAGAGTAGGGAAATTGGAAGATTTTGGGTAATCTTTAAGGGGTAGGGGAATTCTTAAAGGGGTAGGGTTTAATCTTAAAGGTTATGGAAATCTTGGGGTTTGGGTTTTTCTTGGGAGGGGTTTAGGTATCTTGAAGGTAGGGTAATTTTGAAGGTTATGGTAATCTTGAAGATTTCGGAAATCTTGAAATTAGGGAAAAATCTGAAGATTTTAACGGTAATCTTGAAGGGGTACGGTAATCTTGAAGGGTAGGGTTAATCTTAAAGGGGTTTGGGAATTTCTTAAAGGGGTTTATGGAAAATTTTTGAAGGTATGGTAATCTTGAAGAGAAAGGGAAATCTTAAAGTACGGTAATTTTTGAAGAGTACGTATCTTAAGGGAAATTTTAATCTTAAAGGGGGTAGGGTAATTTAAGGGGTATGGAAACTTAAAAGGGAAGGGAAATTTTTAAAGGGGTATGGAATTTTGAAGGTTATGGTAAATCTTAAAAGAGTACCCCAATTTTTGAAGGGGAAACGTTAATTTTGAAGTGTTTGGGTAATTTAAAGAGTAGGGGAAATCTTAAAAGGGTTATGGAAAATCTTAAAAGGGGTAGGGTTTAATTTTTTAAGGGTATGGAAATTCTTGAAGGGGTATGGTAATCTTGAAGGGTATAGAAATTCTTGAAGGGAAACGGTAATCTTGAAGGGTATGGTAATTTTAAAAGGGGTGGGTTAATTTTGAAGGGTACGGGAAATCTTGAGGAAACGGTAATTTTTAAGGGGTTTCGGAAATCTTAAAGGGTCGGTAATCTTTGGGGGTCGGTAATCTTAAAGGGGTTATGGAAATCTTGAAGGGTACGGTAATTTTTGGGAAGAGTAGGGTAACCCTTGAAGGGAAAGGTAACCCTTAAAGGGGTACGGAAATCTTAAAGGGGTGGGTTTAATCTTAAAGGGGTTAACGGGTTAATCTTGAAGAGTAGGGTTTAAATTCTTGAAGATTTATTTGTAAAAATTTGAAGATTACGGAATCTTGAAGAGTAGGGTTTAATCTTGAAGAGAAAACGGTAATCTTAAAGATTAGGGAATTTGAAGAGTACGGTAATCGGGAAGATAGGGTTAATCTTGAAGAGTAGGGTAATTTTGAAGATTAAATTTAATCTTAAAGTTAGGGTTTAATCTTGAAGAGTTTAGGGTTTAACTTAAAGAGTACGGAAAACTTGAAGAGTAGGTTTAATTTGAAGGGGTACGGTAACTTGAAGGTACGGTAATCTTGAAGATTACGGAAATCTTGAAGATTTTCGGAAATCTTGAAGGGTACGGTAATTTGAAGATTTAGGGGAATTTTTAAGTACGGTAATTTAAAAGAGTACGGAAAATCTTAAAGAGTAGGGAAAATTTTGGGGGGGGGTTAGGGAAATTTTGAAGATTACGGTTTTTTTAAAGAGTACGGAAAAATCTTAAAAGGGTAGGAAATTTTAAAGGGGTTAGGGGTAATCTTGGGGGTATGGTAATTTTTAAAGAGAACGGTAATCTTAAAAGGGTTTTTGGTAATCTTAAAGGGTATGGTAATCTTAAAGGGTTTTACGGTAAATCCTAAAGGGGTATTGTAATCTTGAAGGGTTTTGGAAAATCTTGAAGGGAAAGGAAATCTTAAAGGGGTTAGGGTTTAATCTTAAAGGGTTTTTGTAATTTTAAAAGGGGTACGGTAATCTTGAAGAGAAAATTTAATTTTGAAGGGTAGGGTTTAATCTTGAAAGTGGGGAAATCTTGAAAGTAGGGTTAATTTTGGAAAGTCGGTAACCCTTTGAAGAGTACGGAAAATCTTAAAGAGTAGGGAATTTTGAAGAGTAGGGTTTAATTTTGAAGGGTACGGTAATTTTTAAAGAATACGGTAAATCTTGAAGGTAGGGTAATCTTGAAGGGAAGGGGAAATTTTGAAGATTAGGGTAATCTTGAAGGTAGGGTAATCTTGAGGGTTTTGGAAATTTTGAAGAGTACGGAAATCTTAAAGGGTTTAAATGGTAATCTTAAAGGTACGGAAATTCTTGAAGGGTAGGTAATCTTGAAGAGTACGGAAATTTTAAAGAGTACGGAAAATCTTAAAGGGTAGGAAATCTTAAAGGGTTAGGGGTAATCTTAAAAGGGTAGGGGTAATCTGAGGTACGGAATCTTAAAGGGGTATGGAATTTTAAGAGTAGGGTTTAATCTTGAAGAGTACGGTAACTTAAAGGGTATGGTAATTTTGAAGGGTAGGGTTTAAATCTTGGGAAGAGTACGGTAATCTTGAAGGGGTTCGGAAATCTTGAAGGTACGGTAATTTAAAGGGGCGGTAATCTTAAAGGAAATTTTTAATCTTGAAGAGTACGGAAAATTTTAAAGAGTATGGAAAATTTTGGGAAGATTACGGAAATTTTAAAAGGGAATGGAAAATCTTAAGAAAAAATGGAAATTTCTTGAGGGTATGGTAATTTTGGAAGAGAAACGGTAATCTTAAAAGAGTATGGTAACTTAAAGGGAGTACGGTAATTTGAAGGGTAAGGGTTTTAAGGGTTCTTAAAGGAAATAGGGAAAATTTTGAAGAGTAGGGTAATCTTGAAGAGAAAGGGGAAATCTGAAGATTTCGGAAATCTTGAAGGGTATGGAAATTTTGAAGGGTATGGTAACTTAAAGGGGTTTATGGCAATTTTGGGGAAGGGGTTTGGGTTTAATCTTGAAGGGTATAAAAAACTTAAAGGTTTTAATGGAAAAATTTGAAGAGTACAGTAATTTGAAGATACGGTAATATTGAAGAGTACGGTAATTTTAAGAGTATGGTAATTTTTTGAAGGGTATGGTAATCTTAAAGGGGTTTAGGGTAATCTTAAAGGGGGAAAGGTAATCTTAAAGGGGTTTATGGGTTATCTTAAAGGGGGAATGGAAAACTTGAAGGGTAGGGAAATTTCTTGAAGGTTTGGTAATTTTGAAGGGGGTTTGGGTAATTTTTAAGAGTACGGTAATCTTAAGATTTGGGGAAATCTTGAAGAGTACGGTAATCTTAAAGGGGTATGGTAATCTTGAAGGGTAGGTATTTTGAGGGTATTTAATTTTGAAGGGGTAGGGTTAATCTTAAAGGTACGGAAATTCTGAGAGTAGGGTTAATCTTGAAGGTCCCGGAAATCTTGAAGGGTAGGGGTAATCTTAAAAAGGGGGGTTTTTTTTGGGGTAATCTTAAAAGGGTATGGTAATCTTGCAGGGTAGGAAAATTTTAAAGGGTTTGGTAATCTTAAAGGTTAAATGGAATCTTAAAGAGTACGGAAATTTAAAGATTTAACTTTAAATCTTGAAGATTTCGGAAATTCTTAAAGAGTACGGTAATCTTAATTGTTGGAAATTCTTAAAGGGGAAAGGTAATTTAAAAGGGTTTTGGTAATCTTGAAGGGTTTTGGTAATTTTGGGAAGGGTAGGGAAAAACTTAAAGGGGTACGGTAACTTGAAGGGTAAGGGAAATCTTAAAGGGTATTAATCTTGAGGGGTACGGTAATCTTGAAGGGTATGGTAATCGGGGAAGGGTATGGAAAATCTGAAGGTTATGGTAATCTTAAAGGAAACTTTATTTGAAGAGTAGGGTTTTAATCAAAGAGTAGGGTAATTTAAAGAGTACGGAAATCTGAAGAGTACGGAAATTCTTGAAGGTACGGTAACTTGAAGATTAGGGTTAATCTTGAAGGGGAAGGGAAAACCTTGAAGAGTCGGTAATTTTTGAATGGTATGGTAATCTTAAAGGGGTATGGAAAATTTGAAGGGTAGGGGAAATCTTGGGGTAGGGTTTAATCTTAAAGAGTATGGTAATCTTAAAGGGGTTTTTTGGTATTTAAAAGGGTACGGTAATCTAGAAGGGTAGGGGAAAAACTTAAAGGGGTTATGGTAATTTTGGAAGAACGGTAATTTTGGGAAGGGAATGGTAACCCTTAAAGGGGTTTTGGGTAATCTTGAGGGTAGGTAATCTTAAAGGGTTTTTTGGTAATTTTGAAGAGTCCCGTAATCTTGAAGAGTCCGGTAATCATGAAGAGTACGGAAATTTTCAAAAAGGGAGTAGGGGAATCTTGAGGAGTTTGGAAAATCTTAAAGGGGTTTATGGTAATTTTAAAGGGGTAGGGTAATCTTTGAAGGGTATGGTAATCGGGAAGGGTATGGTAAATCTTTAAAAAGTTAAATCTTGAAGAGTACGGTAATCAAAAAGAGTACGGTAATCTTGAAAAAGGTCGGTAATCTTGAAGGTTTTAAATCTTGAAGGGTATGGAAATTTCATAAAGGGGTTTTTGGTAATTTTTGAAGGGTTTTGGTAATTTGAATGTTTTTTGGTAATTTTAAAGGGGTTTATGGTAACCCTTGAAGGGTATGGTAATCTTGAAGGGAAATTGGTAATTTTGAAGAGTACGGTTCTTGAAAAAGTACGGTAACTTGAAGAGTAGGGTAATCTTAAAGGGTTTAAGGAAATCTTAAAGGGTTTAAGGAAAATTTGAAGGGGTTTTGGGAAATCTAAAGGGGGTATGGTAATTTTAAAGGGGTTAGGGTAATCTTTAAAAGGGTACGGTAATTTTAAAAGTGAAAGGGTTTTAATTTTGGGTGGGGTTAGGGTTTAATCTTGAAGAGTACGGAAATTTTTAAAGGGGTTTGGGGGTAATTTTGGGAAGGGTTTTGGTAATCTTAAAGGGGAAATGGTAATCTTAAAGGGTATGGAAAATTTAAAGGGTATGGTAATTTGAAGAGAAACGGTAATCTTGGGGAGTGGGTAATCTTAAAGGGTTATGGAATTTTAAAAGAAAAAAGAAATCTTAAAGGGTTATGGTAATTTTGGGAAGGGCATGGTAATCTTAAAGGTACGGTAATCTTGAAGAGTCGGAAATTTTTAAAGGGGTAGGGGTAATTTTGGAAGGGTTTTTCTTAAAGGGGTTTATGGAAATCTTAAAGGGGTAGGGAAAATCTTGAAAGTCCCGGTAATCTTAAAGGGGTATGGTAATCTTGGGGTTTTTTAAACCCTTAAAGGGGGTATGGAAAATGGGGGGAAAGGGGTTTTGGAAAATTTTGGGAAGAGTACGGAAATTTTTTGGAAGGGGATTTTTACGGTAATCTTGAAGGGTATGGAAAAATTTTTAAAGGGGAAATGGAAAATCTTGAAGGGTAGGGTAACCCTTGAAGGGTATGGTAATTTTAAAGAGTAGGGGAAAATTTTGAAGAGAAAGGAAAATTTTAAGGTACGTAATCTTGGGGGGGATGGAAATCTTGAAGGGTTTGGGTAATTTTAAAAGGGTATGGTAATTTTGAAGAGTACGGTAATCTTAAAGGGTTAGGGTTTAAACATGAAGGTATGAAAATTTCTTAAAAGGGTATCGTAATCTTGATGATTTACGGTAAATTAAAGGGTTTTTGGGTTTTCTTAAAGGGTAGGGAATTTTGGGGGGGGTTTTGGTAATCTTAAAGGGGTATTGAAATCTTAAAGGGTATGGTAATCTGAAGGGAAAAATTGGTAATTTTTGAAGGGTAGGGTTTAATTTTGAAGAGTACGGTAATCTTGAAGGGTTTGGTAATCTTGAAGGGAAAGGTTTATTTTTTGGGGGGGATGGAAATTTTAATTTTTTTGAAGGGTAGGGTAACCCTTAAAGGGGGTTTTGGAAAATTTAGGGGAATGGTTTTTGGGTAGGGTTCTTGAAGGGGAAATTGGGGTAAACTTAAAGGGGTTTTGGTAATCTTAAAGGGAGGTAATCGTTGGGGTTTTTTTTAGGGTTTTTTAAATTTTTTTAATTTTTTTTTTTTTTTTGGGGTTTTAATTTTTTTTTAAAAGGGAATTTTTAATTTTAAGGGGGTTTTTTATGGAAATTCTTAAAGGGGTATGGTAATCTTGAATTTTTTGGTAATCTTGAAGAGTGGGGTAATCTTGAAGGGTATGGTAACTTGAAGGGTATGGAAAACTTAAAGGGGAAAGGGTAATTTTGAAGGGTATGGAAATTCTTGAAGATTATGATAATCTTGGGGGAAGGGTTTAACCCTTAAAGGGGAAGGGAAAATCTTAAAGGGGAAATTTGGAAATTTTTAAAGGGGTTTTTGTAATTTTGAGGGGTTTGGGAAAATCTTAAAGGGGAAAGGTAATTTGAAGGGTATGGTAATTTTTTTTAAAAAGGGTATGGTAATTTTTAAAAGGGTTTGGAAAATTTTAAAGGGGTAGGGTAATCTTGGGGGTTTTTGGTAATCTTGAAGGTACGGTAATCTTAAAGGGTTTTTGTAATCTTGAAGGGTTGGTAATCTTGAAGGGTATGGTAATTTTGGGGGGGGAATGGTAATCTTGGGAAGGGGTATGGAAAAACCTTGAAGGGTATGGAAATCGGGAAAAGTAGGGAAAAATCTTGAAGAGTACGGAAAACTTAAAGGGGAAATGGAAAATTTGAAGGGGGGGTTTAATTTAAAGGGTATGGTAATCTTGAAGAGTACGGTAATCTTAAAGGGATTTACGGTAATTTGAAGGGTTGGAAATCTTAAAAGGGTAGGGAAATCTTAAAGGGTTTGGGTAATCTTGAAGGGTTGGTAATCTTGAAGATTTCGGAAAATTTAAAGGGGTTTGGTAATCTTAAAGGGGTTTTATGGAAATCTTGAAGGGTATGGAAATTTTGAAGGGAAAGGTAATTTTGAAGGGAATGGAAATTTTTTAAAAGGGTATGGAAAACAAAAGGAGTAGGGTTTAAATCTGAAGGAAAGGGGTTAAATTTTAAAGGGGTATGGTAATCTTAAAGGGGTTTTGGTTTAATCTTAAAGGGTAGGGTAAACTTAAAAAAAGGGTTTAGGGTAATCTTAAAGGGGTATGGTAATCTTAAAGGGGTATGGTAACCCTTAAAGGGGGTAGGGTAATCTTGAAGGTAGGGTTTAATCTTGGGGTAGGTAATCTTGAAGAGCCCGGAAATTTTAAAGGGGTTTTGGTAATCTTAAAGGGGGTTTTATGGTAATTTTGGATTTTTTTGGTTTTAATCTTAAAAAGGGGTTTGGGTAATCTTGAAGGGTATGGTAATCTTGAAGGGTAGGGTAATCTTAAAGGGGTTTAAGGTAATCTTGTAGGGAATGGTAATTTTGAAGAGTACGGTAATCTTAAAGGGGTATGGTAATCTTGGGGTATGGAAATTCTTAAAGGGGTTTTGGTAATCTTAAAGGGGGTAGGTAATCTTGGGAAGGGGTTAGGGAAATCTTGAAGAGAACGGAAATCTTAAGAGTACGGTAATTTTAAAGGGGTATGGTTAATTTTGAAGAGTACGGAAAATTGAAGAGTACGCAAAATTTTAAGGGGTTTTGGTTTAATTTTAAGAGTACGGTAACTTGAAGAGTAGGGAAAATTTTGAAGGGTATGGTAATCTTAAAGGGGGAAATTGGAAATTTTAAAAGGTTATGGTTTTTTTAAAGGGTTTAAGGTAATCTTGAAGAGTAGGGTTTCTTGGGGATGGAAAATTTTGAAGGTAGGGAAAAATTTTAAAAGGGGTTTTAAAAAATTTTGAAGGGATGGTAATCTTTGGAGTACGGTAATTTTTAAAGGGTTTTTCGGAAAATTTTTTGAAGGGTATGGTAATTTTAAAAAAGGGAAGGGTTAAATTTTAAAGGGGTTTAGGGGTTATTCTTGAAGGGTAGGGAATCTTAAAAGAGTACGGAAATCTTGAAGGGGACGGAAATTCCAAAGATTTGGGTTTAATCTTGAAGGGTAGGGAAAACTTAAAGGGTTTGGGAAAAATCTTGAAGGGTATGGAAAACTTAAAGAGACGGAAATTAAAGGGTTGGTAATCTTGAAGGGTAGGGGTTTAACTTAAAGAGTAGGGGAAATTTTAAAAAGGGGGTTAGGGTAATCTTGAAGGGAATGGAATTTCTTAAAGGGGTATGGAAATTTTTGAAGGGTATTGTAATCTTGGGGGGTTTATGGTAATTTTAAAGGGTATGGTAAATCTTAAAGGGGTATGGAAATTTTTAAAAGGGTATGGAAAACCTTAAAGGGGTTTATGGAAATCTTGAAGGGTAGGGGAATCTTGAAGGGTATGGAAATCTTAAAGAGTACGGTAATTTTAAAAAGGGGTTTTGGGGTTTAATCTTAAAGGGGTATGGTAATCTTGAAGGGGTTAGGGGGGGGAAATCTTGAAGGTATGGTAATTTTGGGGGGGAGGGGTTAATCTTGGGGGGTATGGTAATTTTAAAGGGGGTATGGTAATTCGGGAAGATAGGTAATCTTGAAGAGTAGGGTTTAATCTTAAAGGGGTACGGTAACCCTTGGGAAGGGGTTGGGGGAAATTTCTTGAAGGGTTTGGTAATCTTGGGGGGTTAGGGTTAATTTTAAAGGGTTTAGGGGAATCTTAAAGGGGTTGGGAAATTTTTTAAAGAGTTTTGGAATTTGGAAGGGTTTGAAATCTTGAAGGGTATGGAAATTTTTAAGGGTATGGTTTTCTTAAAAGGGTGTGGGGAAATCTTGGGGGTTAGGGTTTAATTTTTGAAGGTACGGAAAATTTGAAAGTAGGGAAATCTTAAAGGAATGGTAATCTTGAAGAGTACGGTAAACTTGAAGAGTGGGTTTAATCTTAAAGGGGAAATGGAACCCTTGGAAGAGTACGGAAAATCTTAAAGATAGGTTTAATTTTAAAAGGGTATGGTAATCTTGAAGGTTTGGAAAATCTTAAAAGGGTATGGAAATTCTTGAAGGGTATTTTAATCTTGAAGGGGGACGGTAATTTTGGGGGGTTTTAGGGTTTAATCTTGAGGTATGGTAATTTTGAGGGGGTATGGTAATCTTGAAGGGAAAGGTAATCTTGAAGAGTAGGGAAAATCGGAAGAGTCGGAAATCTTGAAGGGTATGGTAATCTTGAAGGGTAGGGGAATTTTTGGGGGGGTTTTGGTTTAATCTTAAAGGGGTTGGTAATTTGAAGGTACAAAAAACTTAAAAGATTTCGGAAATTCTTGAAGAGTATGGAAATTTTGAAGGGTTGGTAATCTTAAAATTTTAGGGTTTAATTTTAAAAGGGGATGGTAATTTAAAGATTTACAAAAAATTTTAAAGGGGTATGGAAATTCTTTAAGGTAGGGTTTAATTAAAAGGGAAATGGTAGTCTTAAAAGGGAGTACGGAAATTTTTGGAAGGGTATGGTAATTTTTGAAGGGTAGGGTAATCTTAAAGGGGGTATGGAAATCTTAAAGGGATTGTAATTTTTAAGGGTAGGGTAATTTTAAAGGGGAAATGGATTTTTGGGAAGGGTATGGAAATTTCTTGAAGGGTATGATAATCTTGAAGGGTTTTTTGGTAACTTGAAGGGTTTTGGTAATTTTAAAGGGGTATTGAAATTGAAGGGTATGGTAATCTTAAAGGGGTTTGGTAATCTTGAAGAGTACGGTAATTTGAAGGTACGGTAATTTAAAGGGTGGGTTTAATCTTAAAGGGTTTGGGGTTAATTTTAAAGGGTTGGAAAATCTTGAAGGGTTTTGGAAAACTTAAAGGGGTTTTAAGGTAATTTTGAAGGGGTATGGTAATCTTAAAGGTCGGTAATCTTAAAGGGGAAAGGGTTAATCTTAAAGGGGTATGGAAAATCTTGAAGGGTATGGTAATTTTGAAGGGTATGGTAAATTTTTAAAAAGGGTATGGTAATCTTAAAGGGGTATGGAAATCTTGAAGGGAAATTGTAATTTAAAAGGGAAATGGTAATCTTGAAGGGTATGGTAATCTTAAAGGGGTTTTATGGAAAACTTAAAGGGGTTTATGGAAAATTTTTGAAGGGTATGGAAAATCTTGAAGGGTATGGTAATCTTAAAAGGGTTTGGAAATCTTAAAAATTACGGTAATTTTAAAGGGGTTTTTGGAACTTGAAAAAGGTAGGGAAATCTTAAAGGGGTATGGAAAATTCTTGAAGGGTTTTTTGGAATCTTGAAGGGTTTTGGAAAACCTTTGGAAGGGTATCGTAATCTTGAAGAGTACGGAAATCTTGAAAAAGTAGGGAAATTTTGAAGGGTATGGGTAATCTTAAAGGGGTTTATGGTTCTTGAAGGGAAATGGTAAATCTTGAAGAGTACGGTAACCCTTGAAAGATTACGGTAATTTTGGGAAGGGAAAGGGTTAATTTTGAAGGGTAGGGTTTAATTTTGGGAATTAGGGTTTAAACTTGAAGGGAAAGGTTTAATCTTAAAAAAAGGGGGGTTTGGGTAATCTTGAAGGGTTTTGTTACCCCTTGAAGGGTATGGAAATTTCTTAAAGGGGTATGGTAAATCTTGAAGGGAGGGGAAATTCTTGAAGGGTAGGGTTTTAATCAGGGAAGAGTACGGAAAATCTTGAAGGGTACGGTAATTTTTAAAGGGGTAGGGTAATTTTAAAGGGTATGGTAATTTTAAAGGGGTATGGTAATTTTTTAAAGGGTATGGAAATCTTAAAAGGGGTAGGGAAATTTTGGGAAGGGTATGGAATCTTGAAGGGTATGGTAATCTTAAAGGGAGAAAGGGAAATTCTAAAAGAGAGGTAATTTAAAAGAGTAGGGTAATCTTAAAGGGGGTAGGAAATTTCTTAAAGGGTTATGGAAATCTTGAAGGGTATAGGAAAATCTTAAAGATTTTGGTAATCTTAAAGGGGTTTTTGGAAATCTTAAAGGGGAAACGGAAATTTAAAAGGGTATGGTAATTTTGTGGGGTAGGGTTAATTTTAAAGAGTACGGAAATCTTGAAGGGTAGGGGAAATTTCTTCAGGGTTTGGTAATCTTAAAGGGGTTGGTAATTTTGAAGGGTTTTAGGGAAAAATTCTTGAAGAGTACGGAAATTTCTTGAAGATTTCGGTAATCTTGAAGGGAGGGTTTAATCTTGAAAAATACGGTAATCTTGAAGAGTACGGTAATCTTGAAGGGTTTTTAAAAATCTTGAAGAGTACGGTAATCTTGAAAAATTACGGAAAATTTTGAAAGGGTTAGGGTAATTTTAAAAGGGGTTTTTGGAAAACTTGAAGGGTATGGTAATTTTTAAAGGGTTTAATTGGTAATCTTGAGGGTTAGGGTAATTTTAAAAGGGGTTACGGTAACTTTAAAGGGGTGTAGGGTAATCTTAAAGGGGTACGGTAATCTTAAAATGTGTGGAAATTTTCTTAAAGGGTTAGGGAAATTCTTAAAGGGGTTTGGTAATTTGAATTTTTGGGGTAATTTTAAAGGGGTATGGTAATCTTAAAGAGTAACGGAAATCTTAAAGGGTATGGTTTTTGGGAAGGGTTTTGGAAAATCTTAAGGGTATGGTAATTTTTAAGGGAAAGGAAATTTTAAAAGGGGTTGGGAAATTCTTGAAGGGTATGGTAATCTTAAAGGGGTATGGTAATCTTGGGAAGGGTAGGGTAATTTTGGAGGGTATTGTAATCTTGAAGTGTATGGAAATTTTTTTGAAGGGTATGGTAATTTTGAAGGGTATGGTAATCTTGAAGGGTATGGTAATCTTGAAGGGTATGGTAATCTTGAAGGGTATGAAATCTTGAAGAGTACGGTAATCTTGAAGGGTTTGGTAATCTTGAAGGGTATGGTAATCTTGAAGGGTATGGTAATCTTGAAGGGTATGGTAATCTTGAAGGGTATGGTAATCTTGAAGGGTATGGTAATCTTGAAGAGTACGGTAATCTTGAAGAGTACGGTAATCTTGAAGGGTATGGTAATCTTGAAGGGTATGGTAATCTTGAAGGGTACGGTAATCTTGAAGAGTACGGTAATCTTGAAGAGTACGGTAATCTTGAAGGGTATGGTAATCTTGAAGGGTATGGTAATCTTGAAGGGTATGGTAATCTTGAAGGGTATGGTAATCTTGAAGGGTATGGTAATCTTTAAGGGTATGATAATCATGAAGAGTACGGTAATCTTGAAGAGTACGGTAATCTTGAAGGGTATGGTAATCTTGAAGGGTATGGTAATCTTGAAGGGTATGGTAATCTTGAAGGGTATGGTAATCATGAAGGGTATTGTAATCTTAACCAACTCTAACTCTGAGTGACTGATTGCGTCGTATTTTGTAAATATATGTACTGTCTGCACATTGTGTCTTTAAAATTTACATAAGAATAAAAGAAAGAAGGAACACTGCAGCATGCCTACTGTCCCATGCGAGGCAGGTCCAAGTGCACTGACCCAACCTAATCAGGTCAGGTTACATCCACTTAGTAAAGGAGCATAGCATCAGACCTATTAGCATACGCTAGTCACGTCCAACTCACACCCATCCACTCACTCATGTATTTGTCTAACTCATTTTTAAACTACACAACGTTTTAGCTTCTGGAGTTTGTTCCACTCATCCACAACTCTATTACCAAACCAGTGCTTTCCTATATCATTCCTGAATCTGAATTTTTCCAGCTTAAACCCATTGCTGCGAGTCCTGTCTTAGCTAGATATTTTTAGCCCTCTATTTGCATTCCCTTAATTTATTCCTGTTTTCCATTTATATATCTCAGTCATATCTGCCCTATTTCTATGACTTTCAAGAGAATGCAGATTCAAGGCCCCTCAGTCTATCCTAATGGGGAAGATTTCTGATACACGGGATCAGTTTTGCCATCCTCCTTTGTATGTTTTCCAGTGCATTTATATACATTCTGTAATACGGTGACCAAAACTGTGAAGTATAATCTAAATGAGACCAACCCAAAAATATATAGAATTGATAAACTACCTGAGGACTCCTATTGTTTATGGTTCATGATATGAAGCCAAGGATTCTGTTTGCTTTATTGCAAACACTTATGTATTGTTGTCTTGGTTTCGGATTACTTCTAACCAGAACTCCCAAATCTTTTTCGCACTCGGTAATGTTAAGATCTGCATGATTTAGTTTATATGCGGCATGTTTATTTTCCTGTCCAATGTTTTGATCTTTGCATTTGTCTATATTAAACTGCATCTGCCACTTCTCCGGCCACTGCATCGGTCTATTCATATCTTCCTGGAGTGCTCTAATGTCCTCGTCAGAATGAATTCGATGGCCTATTTTGATGTCATCGGCATACTTGCTCATGTCTCTATTTATACCCTCATCTATGTCATTTATGCAGAATGTAAACAACAAGAGGCTCAACAATGACTCTTGTGGAACACCGCTCGTGACGCTTCCCCAGTCTGATTTCTCCCCATTTATGCACACCCTCTGCTTCTATCTGTAAACCATGCTTCTTTCCAAGAAAAAAAATAATTCTCCTCCTATTCTGTGTACCTTAATTTTCCTTAATAGTTTCTGATGTGGGACTGAAGTACATATGCACAATATCATAGTCATCACCATGATCTACCTCCTTCAATACCTTAGTTAGAAAAGTTGATAAATTTGTAAGGCAGGAACGCCCTTTTGTAAAACCGTGTCGAGATTCATTAATCAATTTTTGCCTTGCATGATAGCTACGAATTGCCTCTGCAATTATTGATTACATAAATTTTCCCACAATGGAGGTTAAGTTTATTGGTCTATAGTGTGTAGCTAAGGACCTGTCACCTGCCTTGTAAATGAGTATCAAATTTGCCATTTTCCACTTATCTGACACTATGCCAGTTTGTAGAAATATGTTGAAAAGATTAGCCAAAGGTTTGTTAAGCACCTCTTTACATTCCTTTAGAACCCTTTAGGCCCTGGAATTTGTTAGGTTTTAACTTATCTATCTGTCTAAGGACCATATCACTTTTGACTCTAAACGTGCATATTTTATTATCGTCCTGTTCAACATAATTTATTATTTTTTGAATATTGCTAGTATCTTCCTGTATAAAAAGTGAGAAGTGCTAAAAATTCTACACATTTCCTTATCACGGTTGGTAAGATGACCCGAACAACTTTTGAGTGGGCCTGTCTTGTCCCTAATCATATTTCTGTATATCTAAAAGAATTTTTTTGGGTTAGTCTTCGATTCCCTTGCGTTTTAAACTCATAATCTCTTTTTGCTTTTCTTATTCCCTTTTTCATTGATTTCTTAACTACCTCTCTCCTCTTTAAATGCCTATACATGCCTCTCTTTTGACCAGTGAGATGTTTTAATTTATTAATAATCCATTTAGGAATATTTTTATTTGATCTAATTTCCCTATTCAGAACACAAGTTGTCTGAGCAGCTAGAACTAAGCTCTAGAAAACGTCATAGTCAAATCATTCCAGTTCAGCCCACCCAGGTAATTTCTCAGTTCTGTGAAATCGCCCAAGTGGAAGTAAGCGACAGAGACTTAATTGCCATTATTAGGGTACTTCCATGATATATTAAAATAGGGTGATTTGTGATCACTTTCCCGAAGCTCATCATTAACCTGAAGATTATTAATTAGTGATTCCCTGCTGGCAAGAATCAAGTTAAGCAAGTTATTTCCTCTAGTTGGTTCTGTCACAAACTGTTTTAGAAAACAGTCCTGAATCCTATCAAGAAAGTGGCTTGACTCTAAATTTTCTGTCAAACCGCTCCAGTCAGTATGTATAAAGTTAAAATCTTCAATTAGCGCAACATTTTCGTATGAAGATGCCTTATGAATTTCGTCCCATAGTAGTTTACTGCACTCCCTATCAATATTTGGGAGCCTATAAATTACACCCAGTATTACTCACAAAATCGTAATGACACGATTGCAAACAAATCATACCACGAGTGGAGTTTGTTTGTGGGTTCAAACCCCAATCGTAGTATGGTTTTTTACACCCAATATTAATTTTTCATAGCCCTCGAGAAATTATAACCATACAGATTCAGTGGCTGATGCTTCTAATATCTTGTCTAACACAACAAGTTAAATTATCTCTGACTTACATCGCTACTCTGCCAATCCTCCTGTTGACCAAAACTGTGTGGAATAATTTATAGCCTTGTATGTGGCATTCAGAAGGCATTTCTCTATCTTTCAGATTGAACCAAGCTTCCTGCACTTACAGTTAATCTTAGCTCATCTATCTTATTTCTTGCACTGCTACTATTACTATAGTAAACCTCGCTGCCCTCTGCTGTTTCCCTTTGTTTGCTGACCAGTTCCATTGTCTTTAGTTGTAACTTTATAATGAAAAATGCCTTTGAAACATTTACGATTTTCAACCCTAATGCTGCAACCTGACTCCCACACACACCCATACCTCTATCTTCTGTCAGTTTAAAATCCTAGACAAATCAGCAATGGCCCTCTCGATCGAGATGGCAAATGCTACTATTCCTGCCCCAGAGAGATGTGCCCCATTCCTTGCATACATATAATGTTTGCCATAAAAGTTGTCCCAGCTGTCAGTGAATGGGATTGCAAGTTCCTTGCAGCATCTGTCTAGTCAACTGTTTACACCAATTGCCATAGACATCCATTCGTTGCCCACTCCCCTTCTAGGCAAGATGCTACATATAACTGGGACCCATGTTTGTATTGATATGGCAGCTGGATGGCAAAACGTATACAATAAAGGTACCCAGATGCTGCAAATGTGTCTGATTCTTCATCTACTGTGTTACTCTGGTCCAGTTAGTGGCTACTCTGTTCACCAAGATGTATATCCACTCGTGTGTACAGGCCTCAAATAACCTTTCACTCCTACACAGGGTTGGTAATCTTCCATAGTGGTCACATCCCCTCACGAAGTCGATGCTGCACCTTCGTTGACATTATTATCCAATGAACAGTTAGGCTTAATGGCCTATTTGTCCTGCTGCCATCATCTCTGTACCCAGTGCCACACACCCTACGTTATGGGACCCATGTAAACAAAGCCTACTGGCCACTGTTCAGAGTCCAGCGGAACAAAACTGGAACTATGACTTCCAAGAACAACTAAGACTTCTTGCTTACCTGTGACTGCTGCCATTTAATTAGTGCAATGGTTCTTATGACCATCTACGGTAGGCCTTGTGGCCTTTCCATGCCCAGGGTCATAAAGCTCGCTGGTAAAAGAATCTCCAGTTACTTCCACCAACTGAGTCTGCTAAAAGCTTTTCGACAGCGATCATTAGTCTCTTGACCACCTCTAGCCTGCCGATGCCTCTCCGGTGAACCTTCAACCTATCTCTACAATGCCTCTCCTATATATTTACCTTACACCTTTATTAAATTTATATATATATGTATTATTTATATATATGTAGCACGTAATGAAAGTAGTTTGTTAGATTATGAATTGGTGGATAAAAGGTTGATGGGTAGGCTCCAGGATGTACACATTTATAGAGGGGCAACTGATATATCGGATCATTATCTAGTTGTAGCTACAGTTAGAGTAAGAGGTAGATGGGATAAGAGGAAAATGGCAACAACAAGTAAGAGGGAGGTGAAAGTGTATAAACTAAGGGAGGAGGAAGTTCGGGTGAAATATAAGCAACTATTGGCAGAAAGGTGGGCTGGTGCAGGTATGAGTAGTGGGGGGGGGGGTTGTAGAGGGTTGGAATAGTTTTAAAAATGCAGTATTAGAATGTGGGGCAGAAGTTTGTGGTTATAGGAGGGTGGGTGCAGGAGGAAAGAGGAGTGATTGGTGGAATGATAAAGTAAAGGGTGTGATAAAAGAGAAAAAGGTAGCCTATGAGAGGTATTTACAAAGCAGAAGTGTTATAAGAAGAGTAGAGTATATGGAGAGTAAAAGAAAGATGAAGAGAGTGGTGAGAGAGTGCAAAAGGAGAGCGGATGATAGAGTGGGAGAGGCACTGTCAAGGAATTTTAATGAAAATAAGAAAAAATTTGGAGTGAGTTAAACAAGTCAAGAAAGCCTAGGGAACGAAAGGATTTGTCAGTTAAAAACAGAGAAGGGAAGTTAGTAGATGGGGAGATGGAGGTTTTGGGTAGATGGCGAGAATATTTTGAGGAACTTTTAAATGTCGACGAAGAAAGGGAGGCGGTAATTTCATGCACTGGCCAGGGAGGCATATCATCTTTCAGGAGTGAAGAAGAACAGGATGTGAGTGTGGGGGAGGTGCGTGAGACATTACGTAGAATGAAAGGGGGTAAAGCAGCTGGAACTGACGGGATCATGACATAAATGTTAAAAGCAGGGGAAGACATGTATAGTCCCTTTACATAAAGGGAAGAGGGACAAAATAGATTGTAAAAATTATAGAGGAATAAGTTTACTGAGTATATCAGGAAACGTGTACGGTAGGGTTCTTATTGAAAGAATTAGAGGTAAGACAGAATGTAGAATTACTGATGAGCAAGGAGGTTTTAGAGTGGGTAGGGGATGTGTAGATCAAGTGTTTACATTGAAGCATATATGTGAGCAGTATTTAGATAAAGGTAGGGAAGTTTTTATTGCATTTATGGATTTAGAAAAGACATATGATAGAGTGTATAGGGGAGCAATGTGGCAGATGTTGCAAGTGTATGGAATAGGTGGTAAGTAACTAAATGCTGTAAAGATTTTTTATGAGAATAGTGAGGTTCAGGTTAGAGTGTGTAGAAGAGAGGGAGACTACTTCCCGAAAAAAGTAGGTCTTAGACAGGGATGTGTAATGTTACCATGGTTGTTTAATATATTTATAGATGGGGTTGTAAAAGAAGTAAATGCTAGGGTGTTCGGGAGAGGGGTGGGATTAAATTATGGGGAATTAAATACAAAACGGGAAGTGACACAGTTACTTTTTGCTGATGATACTGTGCTTATGGGAGATTCTAAAGAAAAATTGCAAAGGTTATTGGACGAATTTGGGAATGTGTGTAAAGGTAGAAAGTTGAAAATGAACATAGAAAAGAGTAAGGTGATGAGAGTATCAAATGATTTAGATAAAGAAAAATTGGATATCAAATTGGGGAGGAGGAGTATGGAAGACGTGAATGTTTTCAGATATTTGGGAGTTGACGTGTCAGCAGATGGATTTATGAAGGATGAGGTTAATCATAGAATTGATGAAGGAAAAAAGGTGAGTGGTGCATTGAGGTATATGTGGAGGCAAAAAATATTATATACGGAGGCAAAGCAGGGAATGTATGAAAGTATAATAGTACCAACACTCTTATATGGGTGTGAAGCTTGGGCTGTAAATGCTGCAGCAAGGAGGAGGTTTGAGGCAGTGGAGATGTCCTGTCTAAGAGCAATGTGTGGTGTAAATATTATGCAGAAAATTCGGAGTGTGGAAATTAGGAGAAGGTGTGGAGTTAATAAAAGTATTAGTCAGAGGGCTGAAGAGGGTTTGTTGAGGTGGTTTGGTCATTTAGAGAGAATGGATCAAAATGGAATGACATGAAGAGCGTATAAATCTTTAGGGGAAGGAAGTCGGGGTAGAGGTCGTCCTCGAAAAGGTTGGAGGAAGGGGTAAAGGAAGTGTTGTGGGCAAGGGGTTTGGACTTCCAGCAAGCGAGCGTGAGCGTGTTAGATAGGAGTGAATGGAGACAAATGGTGTTTGGGACCTGACGATTTGTTGGAGTGTGAGCAGGGTAATATTAGTGAAGGGATTCAGGGAAACCGGTTATTTTATATAACCGGAATTGAGTCCTGGAAATGGGAAGTACAATGCCTGCACTCTAAAGGAGGGGTTTGGGATATTGGCAGTTTGGAGAGATATATTGTGTATTTTTATACGTATATACTTTTAAACTTTTGTATTCTGTGCACTTCTGCAAAAACAGTGATTATGTGTGAGTGAGGTGAAAGTGCTGACTGATGATGAAAGTATTTTCTTTTTGGGGATTTTTTTTCTCTTTGGGTCACCCTGTCTCGGTGAAGACTTGTTAAAAAAAAAAAAGAAATATACATAAATGTCTGCAGCATTCTGGGCACGCGGCCCACCAGCCGTGGAGCTGGACGAAGTATTCTGAGTTACCTATGTTGTTTTACTTTCTATCGTATTTTTGTGAATGTTTTGTCAATGTATTTTGTCTTTAAATGAAATATATATAAAATATAGGGGGTGGTAGGAGAAAATTCTCAATCAGCTTCAGGGAAACCTTGAGTTTTCCCTGAAGCAAGCTTATTCTTTTCTCTGAGGATGAGGGTCCCTGAAACATTTCTAGAGGTGGTACCTCCCTATCTATAGTATAATATATATATATATATATATATATATATATATAGATATATTATATATTTAATATATTTATATATATATATTATTTGATATGTATATATCTTTATATATATATATATATTATTATATATATTACTTATATATAGATATATACTATATATATTTATATGTATTATATAAGTTGTGTTAAAAAGCGGCTGGAGCATCCCTCCGGAAAAAGGCATGCGGCTGGCGCATCCCTGCCGGTTTAGGCCTTCCACGGGCGGTGTATCGGTCTCGGACCAGCAGCTGGAGTGTCACCTTTTCCACACCTAGGTGTGACTTCCGGTTTTTGACATGACCGCCTCGAGACTACCTCCACCTTGACCCCCCCAACCAATACCCCCGCCCCACATAACCCCCCCCTTCGCGACCCCGCCGTCGCGCCGCGCGCCCGCCCGCGCGCCGCCCGCGCCCTTCGCGGACCCCCCGCCCGCGGCCCGACCGCGAGCCCGCCCGCGCGCCCCGCCCGCGCGCCCGCCCGCGCCCTTCGCGACCCCCGCCCGCGCCTTCTGCTGCGCCTTCTGCAGCGTCGTCCGGATCGCCCCCGCGCCTCGAATTTTTTTCCGATTTTTTTCGAATTTTTTTTGAATTTCATTTTCTTGTGCTCTCCATCTCCTCGGATCAAGTTTTTAAGGTTCCCCCTCTCACTTTCACCCCCCAACCCAAAAAATTTCTCGATAATACAAGTTTTTTGGATCCCCCCTATGGGGGTTTCAAAATTCTCCATCTCCTTGGATCAAGGTTTTTGGATTCCCCCCCTATAGGGTTTTCGAAATTCTCCAATTCCTCGGATCAAGTTTTTTGGGTACCCCTCCTTTCACCCCCCAAAACAATTGCTCAATATCAAAGTCTCCACTTCCTCGGATCCCCCTCCCAACTTGCACCCCCCAACCCCAAAAATTTCTCAATATTACAATTTTTTGCATTCCCCCCTATGGGGGTTTTCGAAATTCTCCATCTCCTTGGATCAAGTTTTTTTGGATTCCCCCTATGGGGTTTTCGTAAATTCTTATGATCTCTCGGAGCACCCCATCCACTTTCACCCCCCCCCCACCAAACCCAAAATTTCTCGATAATACAAGTTTTGGATTCCCCTATGGGGGTTTCGAAATTCTTTGATCTCCTCGGATCAAGTTTTTCTCGAAATCAAAGTCTTCCATCTCCTTGGATCAAGTTTTTTTGGATTCCCCCTATGGGGTTTTCGAAATTCCTCGGATCAAGTTTTTGGATCCCACTCTGGGGTATAAGCATTCAAAAATAGACTCCTCCTATGGGGGCATGCTTACTACAGGTATAACAAGACAATGACCTAGAAGGGTGACGACCTTATGTCAGTGGCCGTCAGTATTCGCTCATTAATGGATGTTGACTCGACGGTCAGTGACGTCACGCGATGACCCCACACACAACAGGCTGAATCATGACGACCCTTATAGTTCATTTAAAGTTAATAAGGGATATTGTACCTACATATAGGGAAAACATTTTCACTCTTATCCCCAGGTTAACCAAATATTGTCACTTTTTTGTTTCGTTAATACCCACAACATCAACACGTTCTTGACATCACAAGTCGAGGACTTTTTCTCGTTTTAACTATTTCATCTCAGGTCCACTCCCCACGACGTAAACCTCTCCCCACCCTCCCGAACCCTCCACTCCACCAACACCTTCACAAATTTTCACTCATACCCCCAATTTTTCTCGTTTTAACCCTTTTAGTTCATTAAGTTAATAAGGGGATACAGTACATCAGAAGTCACCAAACACTTATAACCACTTTTCGATAAATTCTCTAGTCACATTTGACATTTTACGAAGGTTAACGCACTTTACTTTGAACCCTTCAAAACACTCTCTTATCATTTGAATACTCACAAAAATAACCTTTATACATTTCCAAACAAACACTGAAATACTCCAAAAACATCATTCGAACACCCCCCAAAATCACTCTGAATACGCCCAGAACACACTTCAAAGTACTCTTGCACATCATTTGAAACCTTCATTAGTCTCTCATAATCATTTGTACACCTTAAAAAACACCTTTGTAATACACATAAACAACCTTGAAAACCTTCATATAACACCTTTGAATAACTCAAAAACACCTTTGAAAAACCTTCAAAAACACCCTTGTTCACCCCCTTGGATCACTTCAAAAAAACAACATATTGTAACACACTCAAAAACACCTTTGAACACTTTTGACATTCCAAACAACACTGGGAATAACTTCCAAAAAACTTCATTTGAGTACTCCCAAATAACCACGACCTGACTGAATACTTAAACACAACTGAATACACTCAAACACCACCAAATCACCTGAAAACACTTTCCAAAAAAACCCACATTTGAAGGTACTCCCAATTACACCACTGAATTACTACTATAACACCGCTGAATTCAGTCAAAACACCCTTCAACACCTTTCAAAACACCTTTGAACCTTTGAACATTCCAAAAACATCTATTGGAGTACTCCCAATTACACCACTGATTACTACTAAAACACCGCTGGCTGAATTCAATAAAACACCCTTCACCACCTTCAAAACCCTTGAACACCTTCAAAAAACTCTTGAAACACCTTCAAAAACTCCCTTTGAACATTTCAATCAACACTGAACCTTCAAAAAAAAACCACAATTGGAGTACTCCCTATTCACACGGAATACTACTTAAACACCGCTGAATTCAATCAAAACACCTTCTCAAGCACCTTCAATACACCTTTGTTGTACACCTTCAAACACCTTTGAACACCTTCAAACCCCTATATAACCATTTGACACACTCAAAAACAACCTTGAACATTTCCAGTCATCACTGAAACACTTCCAAAAAACACAATTTGAGTACTCCCAATTTACACCACTGAAATACTACTAAAAACACCGCGGAATTCAATCAAAACACCCTTCAACTCTTCAACACCTTGAACAACTTCAAAAACACTCTTGAACACTTCCAAAAAATACCTGTGAACACTTCCAAAAAACACTAATTTGAGTACTCCCATTTACACCACTGAATTACTATAAAACACGCTGAATTCAATCAAAACACCCTTCAACCCCTTCAAAACCCTTTTGAACACTTTGACTTTCCCAAAACATATTTGAGTACTCCAATTCCCATGATTACTACAAAAAAACACCGTAAATTCAATAAAAACACCTTAAACCCCTTTCAAACACCCTTGAACACATCAAAACACCTTCAACCCTTCAAAACCCTTTGAACCCCTTTAAAAACCCTTTGAAACATTCAAAACACTCTATAATCATTTGAACCCACTCAAAACCCCTTTGAAAAACCCTCAAAACACTTTAAAACACCTTCAAAACCCCTTGAACCCCTTGATCCCTTAAAAAAAAAAACAACATTTGCACACTCAAAAAACCTTTTGAAATTTGAACATTTCAAAAACACTGAAACCTTTCAAAAACACTTTTGAGTCCCCAAATACCCACTGAATCTAAAACACCCAAATACACTAAAAAACACCCCAAAACACCATAAACTAAGTAAACCCCACACCCCAAACACCCAACCAAAACACCCCAATTTTCTCTTTTATTAATTTCTTCAAAAAGTCACAACACCCAACTCCCATTTTTTTTTTTTTTAAACCCTTTAGTTATTAAATTTAAAATAAGGGGACCCCTCATCAGAAAAAGTCAAAAAAAACCCACTTATAACGTCTTTCGGTACCTATTTTCGACAACAACCCCCCAAATCCCCACCCCACATCCCAATCCCACACCACACACACAAAACAACCCCCCCAACTCCCCCCCATACCCTCCCTAACCTAACTTACCCTAACCAACCAACCAAAACCTAACCTCCTTCCCTAACTTACCCAAAACCTAGCCAAACCCTAACCTAACTAACCTTACCAACTTATCCTCCCAACCAACCCTGCCAAACCAACCCACTTAACCAACCAACCAAACCCAACCAAAACCTCCCCAAAACAAACCTAACCTGCCTAACCTAACCAACCTAAACCTAACCAACTAACTTACTCCCAAAAACAACAAATACCTGGTCAATTCCTACCTCCTACCCTAACAAAACCAACCTATTTTAAAACCTAACCAAATAACCTAGCCGAACTTCCCTACCTAACCTAAATATTTGGAACACTTCCAAAATACATTAGGTACTCCAGAATTATTTGAACGACTCCTTTTTTTTTTGGATATTCCAAATTATTTTTGAAAACTTTATCGAAAATCGAAATTATTTTTTTTGGTAAACCCCTCAATGGTGAAATATTTACTCGATTTCCGAATAAAAAACACTTTCCTCGCTCTGAGACTTTGGGGGGTCACCCCTTCCCCCCCAAACCAGGGGTTGGGGTTACACCAAAGGTAGATTTAAGATAATCAGAACACCGCGTCAACCGGGGACGACAGACGCCATGAAAGGGGAAACACCCAAGGTAGAAAATCATCTCTTTCGCCCCAACTTCTTCCTAACCTAACTAACCTACCACCAAATTCCTAACTAACCTAACCAAAAAACCAAACCGAACCTAACCTAACTCCATCAAACACCCTATCCTAACCAAACCTAACCTACCTAACCAAACCCAATCCATCAAACTCGAATACTATTAATTACCAAATTTCCTTACCTAACCTACCGAACCAAAACCTAACCAAACCCTAACTCCTATCCAACCCTGTCCTAACCAAACCCAAACCTTCTAACCTAACCTAAAACCCTTTAACCTAACTTTCCTAAGCTAACCAAACCTAATTATCCAAAACTACCACCTAACCTAAAAAACCCTAACTAATTTTTTAACTTCACTTTACTTTGAACACCTTCAAACATCTCATACATCTTTTGAACCCCCCCTTTTTTCTCATATTTCACCCCAACCTTTTTCATCTCCTACAGAAAAAAACCCAAGTTATTCGACACTTTAAAGCTTTTGAGTCTACTAAACATTTTTGACATTCCAAAAAAACCCTGAAGCATTCCAAAATTTTTTTTTTGTTTTCCCCCCCAAAATAAGTTTGCAGCTCTAATTTTTACACTTCACATTTCTTAAATTACTCTACCCCCCAAATCCCCCCTCATTCTCCAGATTTTAAAAACATTAACAAAAAACTCTCATAACTTTGCATGGGGACATTACCTATCTAACCCTGACTAACTTTAAACCCAAATTGAACCACGTCTTCTTAAAAAAATGCTCTGCACCATTTGAACCCCTTAAAAAAAAACACATAAAAACACCTCGAATACTCCAAAAAACTAGGGGTTTTACTACCAATCCCCACTAAATACTACCAATCACCGCAAAATCCCAGAAACAAGTTTAAATCCCCATCTAACACCCCTTTTTATAAAAATCCCTCAAATCATTAAAAACCAAGAACCCCTCCCATTTGGCGCATGAAAAAAAAAAAGCATGACACAAACCTAATACGCAAAAACTTGTAATGTCACCATCAACTGAAAACTATCTTGTACACCCCAAATAATAAGACAATCACCAACTACAATCACCCATTTCCTTACTAAAAATCACTAATATCACAGAAAACAAATATTTTTAAACATTTAACCCCACACCACACACAACACACACAACACACACAACACAAAAAAAATAATTTGCAAATCTAAGCGCACTCCCCTCATCCCAACACACTATGTCTCCCCACAGGAGACGAGCCCCTCCAGTCGCCCACCCCCCATTGTGTTATTTGGGGGTTGGTAAATCACCCCTAACCCCCCTGTTTCAACCTGTTGTACCTCTTTTTAGAACACTATATCCAGCGATTACCAGTTTTTGATCCCATCCCCAAGTCACAGAAACACAATTTTTATAATTTTCACAAAAAAAATCACGTCACCTTCCCTTATCATGTTTCCCGATCTTCAACACAAATCACCAGATCACAAAAAATCAAAGTCAGATCTAAAAACTATATGATCATAAAACCCCTTATTTTAAACATTCGCAAAAAAATAAAGAATACACAAAAACCAAAACTTCACCAACTCTATAAACAAAACTGAGCACTTAACATTCACTATAAAAAAAAAAATTACACGACACCCAATATTATAATTTCAATTGCAAATTTAGCTGGGCTAACAAAAAATCTAAGACATTCCCCCAACTAGCTACACATCCCCCTAAACCCCTTCCTTATTTCATTCGTATATTCCTAGGGGCTGTTTTAACCCCGAGGGCCCATCCGAGTGGCAGAGTGTAGGGTGGTGTTGGAGTGGTGATGGTTCCTCTGGCCCCTAGTCGTGTGGGCCCGTGGGGTTAAAAAACAGCCTAGGGATATAGGGAAAGAATAAGGAAGGAAGTTTTGGGGTGAGGGGTTATTCTTGGGGGGTGATGTCTTAGATTGGTGTGTATGTCTATGTTTTAAATTTTTGAAAATTGAAATGTATTAGTGGGTGTTGGTATTTTTTTTTTTTGTGATGTGTATGTTATAGTGTCATGTTATGTTATAGTGTTGGTGGAAGTGTTGGGTATTTTTGTGTATGTCTTATTTTTGTGCAATGTTTAAAAAAGGTTTTCAGTGATATAGTAGTTTTGGTGAGACTTAGTTTTTTTGGGATCTTGGGATTGTGTTGATAGATGACGGAAACATGTAGGGGAATTGGTGATGTGATTTTTTGTAAATAATTTAAAAAGTGTGTTTTCTGTGTCTTGGTGTGGGGATCAAAAAATTGGTAATCGTTTTTGGATATAGGTTTTTAGATATGTAGGGTAAAAGGTTGAAAAAGGGGGGTTTAGGTGGATGTTCCCAAACCCCCAAGTAACACATTGGGGGTGTGCCCCATGGAGGTGAGTCTCGGTCCTGTGGGGGGAGACATGTGTGTTGGTGGTAGGGGTGAGTGCGCTTGATATTGTCAAATAGATTTTTTTTTTTTTTTTGTTGTGTGTGTGTGTGTGGGTGAAATGTTTTAAAAATGATTTGTTTCTGTGTATTGTGATTTTGAGGAAAGTGAACAGGGGTGATTGTGTTGGTGATTGTCTATATTTGTGTGTGTACAAGATATTTTTTAGTTGATGGTGATCATGTACTAAGTTTTTGCGTATTGGTTTTGGGTTTTTCATGCTTTTTTTTTTTTTCATGCCCCAAAAGGGGAGGGACTTTTTGGTTATAGTGATTTGGGGGATTTCTAAAAAAAAAGGTGTTAGATGGTGATTTTAAAATTTGTTTCTGGTGATTTTGAGGGTTTGTTTGGTGTATTGTGGTGATTGGTAGTAATCAGTGGGTTTTTTTGGGGGAGTTTGGGAGGTGTTGAGGGTTTTTTTTTTGAAGGGTTCAATGTTTGGCAGAGATTTTTGAAAAAGATCAGTGGTGTTCAGAGTTGGTTCAAGTTGTCAGTGTGTTAGATATGGAAATGTCTCATGTCATAAGTGTATGAGTTAGTTTTTTTGTGAAATGTTGTAAAGCGGAGAAGGGGGAGGGTTTGGGGGGATGAATGTAATTTAATGAAAGTGTAAGTTTTAAAAAAAATTGAGCTGTAAAATTTATTTGGGAGTAATCAAAATGATATTTTGGAAGGCTTCAGTGTTTTTTGGAAATGTTCAAAAGTGTTTTGTGGTTAAAATGCTTTTTGAGAGTGTTCGAAGTAATCTGGGGTTGTTCGTAGTGAGTGAAAAAGGGTTTGTGGATGAGGATATGAGAAAAGGGGGTCTAAAATGAGTATGAGAGTGTTTTGAAGGTGTTAAAAGTAAAGTGGTAGGTTGGAAAAGTTGGTTAGGTTTTTTTTGGTTTTAGGTTAGGTTGGTTAGGTTGGTAAGTTGGGTTAGGTTAGTTAGGTAATTTTTGGTTAGGTTGGTTGGGTTTGGGTTTTGGGGTAGGTTAGGTTGGGAAGGGTTGGGAAAAGGTTAGGTTGGGTTATTTTGGTTCGGTATTTTTGGTAAGGTTGTTGGTTAATTGGTAGTATTCGGGGTTTGATGGAGTTAGGTTAGGTTAGGATAGGTTAGGTTGGGTTAGGATAGAGGTTTTTGATGGAGTTGGTTGGGTTAGGTTGGGTTTTAGGTTAGGTAGGATAGAGGTGATTGATGGGTTAGGTTGGGTTCGGTAGGTGAGGTTAGGTTGGGTTTAGGAATTAGGTTAGGTTGGGTTTTGGTTGGGTTTAGGTTGGTTAGGATAGATTTTTGGTCTGGAAAGAGATTTTTTTCTACCTTGGAGTTACCCGCATTTCATGGCTTTGTCTGCCCGAGTTGACGCAGGGTTCATGATTTCTTAAATTACCTTGGGTGTGACCGCATTCCCCAGTGGTTTTGGGGGGGGGAAGGGGTGACCCAAAAATTGAGTTTCCAGAGCAGGAAAGTGTTTTATTTGGAAACGGGTTAAAAATTTTACCTTGAGTGTGTTTACCAACAAGAAAAAAAATGTTCGATTTTACGTAAAGTTTTTAAAAAAAATTTGGAAATATCCAAAAAAAAGGAGTCGTTCAAGTAATTCTGGAGTCTCTAAGTATTTTGGGGAAATGTTCAAAATATTTTAGGTTAGGTTGGATAGGTTCGGTGGTTAGGTTAGGTTAGGTTAAGATAGGTTAGGTTAGGTTAGGGTAGGTTAGGTTGGTTTGGGTTTAAATTGGTTTGGTAGGTTGGTTAGGTTAGGTTTGGGTTTGGTTAAGTTAGGTTAGGTTAGGTTAGGTTTGGTTAGGTTAGGTTGGTTTGGGTAGGTTCGGTTTTGGTTTGGTTAGGTTAGGGTTTTTAAATTAGGTTGGTTGGCTAGGTTAGGTTAGGTTTGGATAAGTTAGGAAGGTTTGGGTTAGGGTTTGGTTAGGTAGGTTAGGAAAATTAGGGAAGGTTGGTTAGGTTAGGTTAGGTTGGTTAGGATAATTGGTTAGGTTAGGCTAGGTTTGGGGTGTGTGTGTGTGTGTGGTCTGTGTGTGTGTGTGTGTGGGATGGGGGTGTGGTGTTGTGGGATGTGGGTGTTGTTGTCGAATAGAGATACCGAAAAAAAGTTATAGTGGGTTGTTTTTTTTGACTTTTTCTGATGTGTGTGTCCCTTTTTAAAATTTAAAGAACTAAAAAGGGGTTTAAACGGAAAAAAATGGAGGTGTGGGGTTTTTGTGTTTTTTGATGAAATTGTAAAACGAGAAAAAATTGTGGGTTGGGGGGGTTGGGGGTTGTGGGATGTGGGTGTTGTCTTAGTTTAGGTGATTTTGGTGGGTTTTTGGGGTATTAGTGGTGTTTTAGTATTCGTGGTGTATTTGGGATATCAAATGGTTTTTTTGGAGTGTTTTAGTGTTTTTTGGAAAGTTAAAAAGGGTTCAAAGGTGTTTTGAGTGTGTTAAATGTTGTTTTTTTTTGAAAGGGGATCAAAGGGGGTTCAAGGGTGTTTTTAAAGGGGGTTTTAAAGGTGTTTTTAGGGTTTTTCAAAGGGTTTTGGTGGTTCAAATGATTTGAGAGTGTTTTTGAATTTTTTCAAAGGTGTTTTGAAGGTGTTCAAAAAGGGTTTTGAAGGTGTTGAAAGGGGGTTTTGGTGTGTTCAAAGGGGGTTTGAAGGTGTTTTTAAGGGTGTTTTGATTGAATTCAGCGGTGTTTTGTGTAAACAGTGGTTTTAATTGGGATCTCAAATAGTGTTTTGGAAGTTCAAGGTGTTCAAAGGTGTTTTGAAGGTGTTGAAGGGTGTTTGATTGAATTCACGGTGTTTTGTAGTATTTAGTGGTGTAATTGGGATACTCAAATTGTGTTTTGGAAATGTTCAAAGGGGTTTTTTAAGGTGTTCAAAAGGGGTTTTTGAAGGTGTTCAGGGTGTTTGAAGGGGTTGAAGGGTGTTTTTATTGAAATTTAGCGGGTTTTGTAGTTTCGTGTGTATTTTGGGAGTATTCAAAATTTTGTTTTTTTTTGGGAAGTGTTTCAGTGTTGATTGGGGAAAAGTTCAAAGGGGTTTTTGAAGGTGTTCAAGAGTGTTTTGAAATGTTCAAGGGTGTTTGAAGGGTTGAAGGGTTTTTGATTTTAAATTAGCGGTGTTTTAGTAGTATTCGGGGTGTAAATTTGGGGGTACCAATTTTGTTTTGGGAAAGTTCAAAGGTGTTTTTGAAGGGGTTCAAGGTGTTTTGAAGGTGTTCAAAAGGGTGTTTTAAGGTGTTGAAGGGTGTTTTGATTGAATTCAGCGGTGTTTTAGTAGTAATCAGTGGTGTAAATTGGGGTATCAAATGTGTTTTTGGAAATGTTCAAAAAGGGGGTTTAAAGGGGTTTTTAAAGGGGTTTAAGGGTGTTTTTTTATTTAAATTTAGCGGTGTTTTAGTAGATTCGTGGTGTAATTGGGAGTACTCAAATTGTGTTTTTTTGGAAAATGTTTCATGGTGATTTTGGTGGTGTTTTGAGTGTATTCAGGGTGTTTTAGTATTCAGCGGGTATTTTGGGGGGTACTCAAATGGTGTTTTTGGAAGTGTTCGTGTTGTTTGGAAAAGTTCAAGGTGTTTTAAAGGTTTTTTTGAGTGTGTTAAAAGTTGTTTTTTTGGGGATCAAGGGGTTAAGGGTGTTTTGAAGGTGTTCAAAGGGTTTTGGGTTATTCAAAAGGGGTTTTGAAGGTGTTCAAAGGGGGTTTTGTGAGTATTCAAAGGTGTTTTTTTAAGGTGTACAAAAAAATTATGAGGTACTTATGAAAGGGGTTCAAATGATGTGAAGAGTATTAGAAAGGGGTTTGGGATATTCGAGGTGATTTTGGGGGGTGTTCGAATGATGTTTTGGGGTATTTCAGTGTTGTTTGGGAAAAGTTAAAAGGGTTTTTTTTGGTATTCAAATATTTTAAAAGAGTGTTTTGAGGTGTTCAAGTAAAAGGCGTAATTTAATTGTAATATGTAAAAATTTTGCTAGTGTTTTCGAAAAGTTTGGTTTAAAGTGTTGTGGTGCTTTTGATGTATGTATCCCCTTATTAACTTTAATGAACTAAAAGGGTTAAAACGAGGAAAAATTGGGGGTTTATGGGGAAATTTGAGGTGTTGGTTGGGTGTGGGGTTCGGGGGGGGGGAGGAGGTTACTTCGTGGGGGGGGTGACCTGAGATGAAATGTTTAAAAAGGAAAAATGTCTAGCTTGTGTGTAAAGAAATTGTTGGATTTTTGGGTTTAACGAAACAAAAAATGTGAATTTTTTTGGATTTTTAACCGGGTTAAGGGGAAAAAATTTTCCCCGATGTAGGGGATTATCCCCTTATTAACTTTAAGAACTAAAAAAGGGGCGTCATGATTCAGCCTGGGGTGTGGGGGTATCCCCGTGACGTCATGACCCTCGATAAAAATTAAAGAGCGGAATACTACGTCACTGACATAAGGTCGTCACCCCTTTTTAGGTCATTTTTCTTGTTTAGACCTTAGTAGCATGCCCCCCTAGGGGGAGTCTATTTTGAATGCTTATACCCCGAGGGAGGATTCCAAAAAACTTGATCGAGGAATTTTGAAAAACCCCTAGGGGGGAATCCAAAAAAAAATTTATCAAGGGGATGGAGACTTTTTATTTCGAGAAAAAAATGATCCCAGGAGATCATAGAAAATTTGAAACCCCCCCTGGGGGGGGAAACCAAAACTTGTATTATCAGAAAATTTTGGGGTTGGTGGGGGGGGGGGGGTGAAAGTGGGATGGGGGGATCGAGGAGTCATAAAAAATTTCGAAACCCCCTTTGGGGGGAATCCAAAAAACTTGATCCAAAGGGGATGGAGAATTTGAAAACCCCCATAGGGGGGGGGTGCAAAAAAAATTTTAAAATTGAGAAAAATTTTTGGGGTTGGGGGGGGGGTGAAAGGGGGGGGGATCCCAGGGAAAGGGGGCTTGTATTGGGGAAATTTTTTGGGGGGTGAAAGGGGGGGTCCCCCAAAAATTGATCGAGGGGAAAGGAGAATTTCGAAAACCCCATAGGGGGGGAATCAAAAACCCTTTATCCAAGGGGAGGAGAATTTTTAAACCCCCTAGGGGGGATCCAAAAAATTGTATTATCGAAAATTTTTTGGGTTGGGGGGTTTAAGTGAGAGGGGGAACCTTAAAAAAATTGATCGGGAGTGGAGAGCAAAGAAAAAAGAAAATTAAAAAAAATTCGAAAAAAAAAACGGAAAAAAAAATTTGAGGCGGGGGGCGATCCGGCGACGCTGCGAAGGCGCCAGAAGGCGCGGGCGGGGGTCGGAAGGGCGCGGGCGGGCGCGCGGGGGGGCGGCGGGGGGGGCGCGCGGGCGGGGGGCGCGGGGCGGGGGGCCGGGCGGGGGGGGGGCGGGCGGCGGGCGGGGGGGGGGGGGTCGCGAAGGGCGCGGGCGGGCGCGCGGGGGGGCCGGGCGCGACGGCGGGGGGGCGAAGGGGGGGGGGGGGGTGTGGGGCGGGGGTATTGGTTGGGGGGGGGGCAAGGGTGGGAGTCTGAGGGCGAGGTCATGGTCAAAAAAAGGAAATAAACCTAGGGGTGAAAAAGGTGACCCCCAGTGTGGTCCTAGGCGGTCACCCCGTGGAAGGCCCAACCCGGGAAAGGGGTGTCCAGCCCAGCCTTTTTCCCGGGAAGGGGTGCTCCAGCCGCTTTTATCACTACTTATATTTATAATATATATATATATATATTATTATATATATATTATATATTATATATAATATATTTTATATATAAAATATTTTAATAAATATTATATTTATATATAAATTTTAGGGGGACCCCTCTAGAATGGATGGGAACCCTCTCCCCAGAGAAGAGATTAAAAGTACCTCAGGGGAAAAACAAGGTTCTCCCCCGGGGCTGTTTGAATTTTTTGCTTCTCCTACCACCCCCTTTGGAATTTTTTTTCCCCCTGTTCCCAAAGGTCTTGATCCCAGGAACAAATGTCGTTGGTTTTGTCCCGTACTTGCGACTTTACTCCTCCCTGTGATCGGCAGCTCCCCCCCTGTCACCCGACATGTGGGGTATGAGGGGGTCAGCGCGCGCACAAGGATCGGCCCCCGCTAAAAAGGGTTCTATTCTTCCAAGGAAGTGGGGATCCCCTCGGGGGGGGTTTTCTGGGGTTTTGGGTATTTGGGGGTTTTTCGGGTGGGTTCCCTGTAGCAGGTTCTTTTTATATGTGTTTTTTTGTTTGGGGGGTTGGTTTTGGGGGGTCCCTGTAGCTTTGGTTTGGTGCCCCCCTAGTTTTGTGTGTTTTGGCGGTGGGTGCCCCGGGGGTTTGGGGTTGGAGGTTGTTTCGTGGGGTTTTTTCGTTTTGAGGGTGATGCTGGGTGGGCGCCCATTTTTAATAAAGTGTTGGGTTTTTTTTTGAATTTTTGGGGATAAATTAATTTTTGGGTTTTGATAATTTTTATAAAAGCAAAATTTTCTTTTATTTTTGTAATTTTTCCTTATTTTTGGGTTTTAAGTTTTTTTTTTCTTTTATTTCAAAGGGTAGGAAAGGGTTAATCCCGGGGGATTTGCAACTCCCTTTAAGCCTTCTTAAGTGAGGGTTTCCCGGGCCCTTTTTGGGAAAAACAAATAACCTTTATATTTGGTCCCAAAAGTTATTCCTTGATTTCCGAAACTGCAGGCTTGGGGAGTCCATAGAAGGGGTTTTTTAAGGACCTGGGAGAGGGGAAACACAGTGGAGATATCTTTTCCCCTGTTTCAGCCCCGTGGTGGATTTTCTTTTTAGGTGATCAATGGCTTTGGGCCCAAAAGAAGCACCAAGGAGAGTGTTTTCTGATCAAAGGGTGTCTGGAAAAAAGTATTTATCATTGTGATTTGGTAGAAACTTTTTCCATTTGGTTCTGTTTTTAAAAACAGGAGGCTTCCCATGTCTTTAAAAAATTTTTTAATGTTTATGGGAGATTCTTTTTAGTGCCAATGGGACCATTTTATAAAGTTTGGTTCACGGGAGGAGGTTATGTGACTTCTTTTGCCGCGTTGATGGGGGGAGATTTCTTTTTTAATCAGATCAATTTCATGGCCCAAACAATGTTTGAAAGGGGCCCTAAACACTTCTTGGGAAGGATGGGGAAAAATTTTTAGGCTGTTTAAAAAGCAGGGTCCTTTTGACTAAGTTGAAAAATGTTGGCACAGGGGCCAATTGACCAAGGGGTTTTACTACTGTTGTTTATGTTTCTTTGAGCTGGGCAGCTCTTCACGCCTGAAACCAAGTGGTTTGGTTTAGATTGAGCAGCCTTGGACACTATTCTTATTTTGTTGGCCGACTTGCCAAAAAGGTTTTCCACTTTTAATTTTGTTTCCTCATCATTTTCAAGGGGACAAGTGAGGGCCAAAGAAAAGGGGTTTTTTTTTTTCCCGCGGGGCCTGCCAGGGGGCCAAAAGGTTTAACCACACAGAGCACATTTGTTGGGGATTATGGGGGGAAGCGCCCCGGATAAGCCCCTGGTGAAAATCAAAATCCCCCTACAGGGGGGTCTTGCTCTCCTACGTATGGGGAAGCAGCCTTATCAGACGTCCAGTCTGCCGCACACTCCACAGTGACTCTTTAGTGCTCACGTGGCTGCTCTGGTGAGATGAAGCATTGCACTTTTGTCTCTCATTCACCCCATCTTTTGTCCGATGTTCCCTTTGGTTTTGGGGCTATACATGTTTGATTATGGGTAAATGGAATCTTTAGCACCTGAAACTATAGCTCATATCATAGGGCTTCACAAAGCTTGGAACCAGACGAAAGAAATAGTGGAGAATGTTGGTGTGTGTGAGCATTCAGTGAGGTACTGGGTGCAGCGCTTCAAGGCTGGTGGCGGTGTCGAGTTACTGTTTGCCAAACCTCGGCCTGGCCCCTCGAAGAAGACATCTGTTCGTACCTTAAATGTGTTAAAGAAGCAGTTATAGAGTACACCAAAGATAACTGTTAAGAAGCGGTTAAGAAACTGATCCTTGCCAAGCCACAGAAGAAACGTAGGGTGGATTATGCAAAGAAATATCTTCACTGGAACCCTCAACAGTGGTCTGAAGTACTTTGGAGTGATGAAGTAATCTTTATCGCACCTGTAACCGTGGGGGACAAGTGTACCGGTCTAGAGGTAGTGACCTGCTAGACCCACGCTACACCTGCGACTAGCCGAAGATTCGAACCAATGTCGTTCTGGCCCTCCTAATGGTGAGCGAAAATCACACATGATTCTCTAACCCATGGAACCAAATAATCCTACAAGAATCAAGTACTCAGCAGAGCTAGGTGTTTTACCTTGATCCTAGGACATAAGGTAGTGTGGGTGCCTCTGAGCTATGCTGGGTGCTTTATTCTTATAGGATTGCATGGTCCCGAGGGTTAGTGCATCATGTGTGATTTTCACCCTCCATGAGGCTGGCCAAAACGACATGGGTTCGAATCATCGGCTAGTCGCAGTGTTGTTACTGATATATATTATATATATATATATATATATATATATATATATATATATATATATATATATATATAACTCACGAAATCGTAATGACACGATTGCAAACAAACCATACCCCGGCCGGGATTGAACCCGCGGTCAGAGAGTCGCAAAATTCCAGACCGTCGCGTTAGCCACTGGACCAGCTAGCCACAATAAGATTCGTCCAACTAGGTATATTTCAACACCATAGGAAGGTTAGCATAGGCACCACTGTGACCACAAATGCAAGTTTTTACAGACGAATCTCCAGCTAGCGTGGCCGTGACGAACTCTAGCTCAAGTCCCCTCACTGCCGTCAACATGACTGTTTGCAATCGTGTCATTACGATTTCGTGAGTCATGTTGACGGCAGTGAGGGGACTTGAGCTAAAGTTCGTCACGGCCACGCTAGCTGGAGATTCGTCTGTAAAAACTTGCATTTGTGGTCACAGTGGTGCCTATGCTAACCTTCCTATGGTGTAGAAATATACCTAGTTGGACGAATCTTATTGTGGCTAGCTGGTCCAGTGGCTAACGCGACGGTCTGGAATTTTGCGACTCTCTGACCGCGGGTTCAATCCCGGCCGGGGTATGGTTTATATATACATAATATATATATATATATATATATATATATATATATATATATATATATATATATATATATATATATATACATACATGTACGTGTGTGTCTGTGTGTGTGTGTATGTGGCAGAACATGCCACATAACGATGGAAGTCTTTAGCTCTTGATGTTTCTCAGCGTCATATGTCGTTAAGAGCTACGCAGTGTTGCAATACTAGCAACAGATAAGAGAAATTCTCTGAGATGAGGCAGGAGTTTGACAGCTTCAGCCCAAGTTACAAAGTTATACAAAATATAATACAGAGTAACAATAGAATAATACTCTCATAACCGAGACCTGAAGTTAAAACATTTAAAATGAGACAACCTAAACTAAATAATTTCGGAACCTGAGTAGACATTTTAATGGAAAAGCAAACAGAGAGTAATTAGTGTTATTAAATTAGTAATACAAACCGGACAGTTTTTAATATTATGATCATAATTCAATTTTTTTAGGGAAATGTTTCAAAGCAATGTTTTAATGTTACAGTAGGTGAAAACTATTATATGTAGCAAGTTTCCCTATAAATTTCTTCAGTGTAAACAATGGCAGATTATTAACAATACAGAGTTGAATTGATTTGTCATTATTGTTATTATTCTCGGGATTCAAGTTTTATTTGTGTAAGGATTTTATCAATCACATTTGTTGTGAATTACAGACTTCATTCGAAATTTTAAATTCACAGGAAGTTAACTGGTGATTTAAGGCAAATCAATGATTCTATGTTCTGATTTAGAAGTTTCGTGAAGAGTTACTGATGTACTGCAACTAACATTTGGAACATTTGTAGTTATATACAATAATTAAGCATAAAACGCTAAGCTTAAACTTTTTATCCTGTTCCAAATCTGTTTAAATTTAATTTATTGAGGATTTTCACTTTCATCCAATAGGATTAATTTTGATATGGAATCGAACAATAAACTAATAGTTACCCCTAACATGTTATTCAGTTCACATTAAAGAAACATTTGGATAAAATGCTTTAACTCCCTAAGTCAATATATATAGTACTAAGATATATTATGCTGGACTTCCTTATTATGGATATGTTAATTTTACCATAAAAAAGAACTTTACATTCAAATTTCTTTTAGTGTTTTTTTTTTTTTTTTTTTTGCAACTCCGTAACTACTGATTCTTTCTTTAAATGTAAGAACACACTCCCTACATTTTTATGCTCAAATATTGTATATTACTATATATGACCCAACTGTCAGTTGCAGTATATTGGTAGATCTTCAGGAAACTTCCAAATCAGAATATACAAACATAAAGGTGCACACCACAGAACTGGTCTCCCTCTGACTCATCCTTCTAAGAAATTCGGGAACTTTCATTGCCTTAAATAACCCGATAAATTCCTGAGACTTAAAAATTTTTAATAAATGCTCTTACTCTCTTGACCTAAGATTCTACGAGTCCTTACATACAAAGAACTTGAAAACTGAGCTTAATAATAATGAAAAATTAATTATACTCTTCTCTATTAAAAATCTACAATAGTTTTTCATTAAAGAAATATCTTGATTGTATCATAATGAAGATTGTGTGGTTTGTATTGTTGAACAAGTTACATTACACATTCATACACACAATACTTGACAGGGAGGTAACAACGAGTCATGGTACGTGATGAGTTATCACAGTGGGCACCGGTGACGAGCGGGGTTCCACAGGGGTCGGTCCTAGGACCAGTGCTATTTTTGGTATATGTGAATGACATGATGGAAGGGATAAAATCAGAAGTGTCCTTGTTGGCAGATGATGTAAAGCTAATGAGGAGAATTTAATCAGATGAGGATCAGGCAGGACTTCAAAGAAACCTGGACAGGCTGGACACCTGGTCCAGCAACTGGTCTCACGAATTTAACCCCCGCCAAATACAAAGTCATGAAGATCGGGGAAGGGCAAAGAAGGCCGCAGATGGAGTATAGGCTAGGTAGCCAAAAACTACAAACCTCGCTCAAGAAGAAGGGTCTTGGGGTGAGTATAAAACCGACCACGTCTCCGGAAGCACACATCAACCAGATAACTGCTGCAGCATATGGGCGCCTGGCATACATGAGAACAGCGTTCCGATACCTTAGTAAGGAATCGTTCAAGACACTGTATACAGTGTACGTCAGGCCCATACTTGAGTATGGAGCACTAGTTTGGAACCCACACCTGGTCAAGCACGTCAAGAAATTAGAGAAAGTGCAAAGGTTTGTGACAAGGTTAGTTCCAGAGCTAAGGGGAATGTCTCACGAAGAAAGATTAGGGGAAATCGGCCTGACGAAACTGGAGGACAGGAGGGTAGGGGAGACATGATAAAGACATACAAAATACTGCATGGAATACACAATGTGGACAGAGGCAGGATTTTCCAGAGATGGGACACAGAAACAAGGGGTCACAATTGGAAGTTGAAGACTCAAATGAGTCAAAGGGATGTTAGGAAGTATTTCTTCACTCATAGAGTAGTCAAGAAGTGGAAAAGTCTAGCAAGTGATGTACTGGAGGCATGAACCAGACATACCTTTAAGACGAGGTATGATGAAGCTTATGGAGCAGATAGAGAGAGGACCTAGTAGTGATCAGTGAAAAGGCAGGGCCACGAGCTGAGTTTCGACCCTTGCAATCACAATTAGGTGAGTAAACATACATACACACACACACACACACACACACACACACACCACACACACACCACACACACACACACACACACACACACACGCACACACAACTACAACACAAAATGGTGCCTCAGAAGGGAAGTCAATGGCTCAAGGGATGAAAGGAGAATGGTTCTGGTAAGGAAGAATGGATGGAAGAGCAACGTAAAAGGATAGAACAAGAGTCATAGAGCAAACTAGGTGAGTTTCCTGGGTAAATGGAGAAAAGGGATGGAGGCAGAGCTTTCTGCGAAACTGGAAAAGAAGATGGAGGAGAAGTAATGGAAGTCAAAAGTCGAAGCCGCAGAAGCCAGGATAATGGCCCTAGAATTTGAGGTAAATAGGCTGAAGCGTGTTACAGGGGTATTGCCCAAAAGAAAAATAGCATCTGATGCTGTTACACCCCTACTGAATGAGGAGCTCAACAGAAAGGAAGGAGACACAACATATGCCAAGACCCTATCAGCCCACCAAGCAGGAACGAGGAATGAATGGGGAGAACAGTTGGGAGCAGGGATAATGGTAAGGGAGGGGGCAGAAGGTGGAGAGGGGGATAGGTCACATGCAGAGGCACAACCATACAGGCAAGAGCTACAGGAAAAAGTAAAGAAGAAAATGGCCATGTACTAATGGCAACCAGAGACACAGAGGGAATTGCAATGGGAGGAGGAGAGGGAGAAGTCAGTGTTTATTCATGGGCTTCAGGAGAGCGAGGGGAGGATGCACAATGAAAGATGGCAGAAAGAAAAACAAGAGATTGAAAACATCATCAAAGAAATAGGTGAAGAGGACATGTCTGAAACAGTAAATTTTCAGAGAATGTTGGGGTACTTGAAGGGGAGAAATTGGACAGTCAAGCTGATTTTCAAGACAGAAACAGTGCAAAACAAGATCCTGCAAGGGAAACTACTGCTGAAGGAATCGTCAACATACTGAGACAGAACAAACACAGAATGACAGCACTTGAGGGAGAGGACACAAAAGTAAAAGGGCTAGGAAAAGAGACAAGGACAGAATCAGCAAAGGACAACCAGAACAGGGCAGAGCAACAAGCACAAGCACACACAGAACCACCTCCAGAACCCAACAACCAAACACCCTATTCCAGCACAAACTACAATCCACACTTACAGCCCGTATCCCACACTATGCTGTAGAGTCCCACAGCACACCGTCAGGACCTCCACCCTCACAGACCTCCCAAAACACAGTGTTGGAGAGGAAACTGAAGGTATGGTACACTAATGCTGATGGAATAACGAATAAGTGGGAGGAGTTACACTAAAGAGTCAAAGAAGCATCACCGGACATCAAAGCTCTCACAGAAACCAAGCTCACAGGAATGATAACAGATGCCATCTTCCCAATGGGATAGTAGATCCTGAAGAAAGACAGAGGGAACAGAGAGGGTGGAGGAGTGGCACTGCTCATGAAAAACCGATCGGATTTTGATGAACTCGAGAGAGATGTCCGGAGGTCCCAAGAGGGAATTGCAGTGATGTATAACCAACCACAGAGCAGCAGGAGGCCAAAGCAAGAGAATGACGAGGGTAATATAGCGATGGTTGTCACATTGGATGAAGGGGCCAGAAGGGCTCGTGTGAGCAGAGCAAAGCTACTGATTATGGGAGGCTTCAACCACAAGGAAATCGACTGGGAGAACCTGGAGCCACATGGCGGTCCAGAAACGTGGAGCGCTAAGATGATGGAGGTGGTACTGGAAATCCTCATGTACCAACATGCAAGGTACACTACCCGAGAGAGAATAGAGGATGAACCAGCAAGATTGGACCGAGTATTCACCCTAAGCAAGCGCAGATATCGAGGACATCAAATATGAGAGACCCCTCGGGGCCAGTGATCGCGCGGTTCTGAGCTTAGAATGCATATTAGAGTTATAAGTGAACAGGGAAGCAGGAAGGGCAGGACGAATGAAGCCAAACTACAGGAAAGGAGACTACGCAGGCAGAGACAGGCAGTGGGACAGAGAACTGGCAGGGAAGTCAGTAAACAAGATGACGGAATATGTGAGAACAATATGCAAAGAAGCTGAGAGGTTTGTACTCAAGGGTAACAGAAATAACGAGAAAGCTAGGATGAGCCCTTGGTTTACCTGAAGGTGTAGGGAGGCCAAAGCCAAGTGTGATAGAGAGTGGAAGAAGTATAGAAGGCAAAGGATCCAGGAGAATAAGGAGAGCAGTCGTAGAGTCAGAAATGAATTTGCAGAGGTAAGAAGGGAGGCCCAACGACGATACGAAAGTGACATAGCAGCAAAAGCCAAATCTGACCCGAAGCTGTTGTACAGCCACATCAGGAGGAAAACAAGAGTCAAGGACCAGGTAATCAGGCTGAGGAAGGAAGGAGGGGAGGTCACAAGAAACGTCTGCAGAGCATGTGAGGAACTCAAAATGAGATTCAAAGAAGTGTTCACAGAGGAGACAGAAGGGACTCCAGAAAGACGAAGAGGTTGGGTACACCATCAAGTGATGACACAATCTCAGTAGTACCAGTTCCTAGTAACCAGTTACCAGTAACCGGTTACCAGTAGTATGACTCACTACCAACCACCTGTGTGAATCACTGACTGTTATTCATGTTGCTGCTTACTATAGCATGTTTTTGAATGCCTCTCACCCCTAGGACCCAATTCATGAGTCAGTGTTAAGATAGAGAGCAGAGAGGCAGGGCTGGCCTGGTGCTTCCCATATATTCCGTTATAATTATTGTATATGTGACTTTCCTTTACCCAATCCACGTAATCGAACCCCCCCCCCCCATGACAACTGGTGACAGCGGTGTGGGCGTGGATTTACGGGTATTTCCGACGTTAGAAGATTGTTTGTGGGGCGCTGGCAGGGCAGAGGTGACCATCTCCAGCCTGCAAGCCAGTTGCAGCCACTTTTCAAGCTTCCTGGCTTAGTTCATGCTAATTGCTTCAATCTCCGAGGAGTTGACCCGGATTTTGCATTTAAGCCAGCCAGTAAACCAGACTGTGGGAGTGAGCGCCAGTCAGCCTGCCTCAGCCTATCATCCAGCCTGTCTCTTGTCATCCACCTGCTCTTTCATGCTGTGTGCATCGTTACTCGTCTTCCAGTTAGCTATTCTCGTGGTTTAAGTCAGCATGACAACCCAGCTTCCTAACCCAGCTGTGAGAGAGAAGTAAGCCACGTAAGTTCCTCTGAAATATTCTTCTTTATCGCTTTGTGCTCCCAGTTGGATGCTAAGAGTGGTCTTCACCATCCTTGTGGCATATTGTGGCTTAATTTAAACCACCTGGGTGTTTCTTGTTAGTAGTGAGTGGCAGTGCACGCCAGTGGGCTGGGTTGCCATACCCACCTGCCACCCACTCCCCACCTCATCTACCTGTGGGTTTTTCCACCCTTATACCGGGTCCTAGCACTGTTTTGGCTCACATAATTTTTCAAGAGATTGTAGCTGTGCGCCAACGATAAAGCCAGTTATGTGAGTTCGCCTAGGAAGCGCATTTTTTCACGACAACAGTGTGAGTGTAGGAGGAATCATCACCCGCCCACAGGAACACGTCTTCCCCATCACACGTCACCGCCGTCTACCACTTCCAAACTTCAGTGTTTTCCGTTTAGAGACGTTTGCCTTGCATTTACAGACATCTGTGTGTGTGAGACATTTACAGTGAATTTCATGTGTACTCTAAGCCTTGTGTTTTCAGTGTAGACTCAGTGTTTCTTTGACTCATTATTTTTACATTATTTTTCAGTGTTATCGTTCATTTTCGTGTTTCATTTTTATAATTTTATCTGTGTTTTTTCTATGCTATTCTCTGCCTGTAGTAAGTATTATTTTGTAGTGTTCAAGTGTATTCTTTATTTGTGTGCAGTATTTTATTCCTTACCCCAGTCAGTCACTCCGTGTGAAATTCATTAATTTTTTTTTATCTTGTGTTCTTTCAGCATTGTATTCTCCAGTATTTGTCATTATTGTAGTTCATGCAGTGATATTCACCCCAGCATACTAAATTATCCATTTATTTCTATGTGTACTTTCTTTTTTCGTATGTCCAGCAGTGTTTCATTCCCTTCATCTTTTCGCAGACTTGTGTACCATTATTTTTGCGAACAATTTTTGTCGTATAAGTCACAGCAAGATTTTGTTGTAAGAACATAACTGATAAGTGTATAGTCCTTGTTGTGTGTGCCCCGCCACTTGTAAGTGTTGTGTGTGCCCCGCAACTTGTAAGTGTTGTGTGTGCCCCGCAACTTGTAAGTGTTGTGTGTGCCCGTAACTTGTAAGTGTTGTGTGTGCCCCACCACTTGTAAGTGTTGTGTGTGCCCCGCCACTTGTAAGTGTTGTGTGTGCCCCACCACTTGTAAGTGTTGTGTGTGCCCCACCACTTGTAAGTGTTGTGTGTGCCCCACCACTTGTAAGTGTTGTGTGTGCCCCGCAACTTGTAAGTGTTGTGTGTGCCCCCACCACTTGTAAGTGTTGTGTGTGCCTGTCACTTGTAAGTGTTGTGTGTGCCCCACCACTTGTAAGTGTTGTGTGTGCCCCACCACTTGTAAGTGTTGTGTGTGCCCCGTAACTTGTAAGTGTTGTGTGTGCCCCACCACTTGTAAGTGTTGTGTGTGCCCCACCACTTGTAAGTGTTGTGTGTGCCCCACCACTTGTAAGTGTTGTGTGTGCCCCACCACTTGTAAGTGTTGTGTGTGCCCCACCACTTGTAAGTGTTGTGTGCCCCACCACTTGTAAGTGTTGTGTGTGCCCCACCACTTGTAAGTGTTGTGTGCCCCGCCACTTGTAAGTGTTGTGTGTGCCCCACCACTTGTAAGTGTTGTGTGCCCCACCACTTGTAAGTGTTGTGTGTGCCCCACCACTTGTAAGTGTTGTGTGTGCCCCGTAACTTGTAAGTGTTGTGTGTGCCCCACCACTTGTAAGTGTTGTGTGTGCCCCACCACTTGTAAGTATTGTGTGTGCCCCACCACTTGTAAGTGTTGTGTGTGCCCCACCACTTGTAAGTGTTGTGTGTGCCCCACCACTTGTAAGTGTTGTGTGTGCCCCACCACTTGTAAGTGTTGTGTGTGCCCCACCACTTGTAAGTGTTGTGTGTGCCCCACCACTTGTAAGTGTTGTGTGTGCCCCACCACTTGTAAGTGTTGTGTGTGCCCCACCACTTGTAAGTGTTGTGTGCCCCGCCACTTGTAAGTGTTACACTTCCAGTTTTGTTTCTTGTTTTATTTTTATGCATATTTTTCATATTTCTTTGAACAAATTCACTCTTAGTGTAATTTTACTTATTTTTAACGTAAAGTGTTTTCTTTACTCTGTTTGAGTAAATTGTTTTGTTTAATTTACAATTAAGAGTTAAAGTGTTCAGCCAGTCTTTCTTCATATTTTTATTTTTATTATTTAACCTGCATTTTCCAAGTGTAACTTTTATTGCTGCATTGATTATTTCTGCGTCTTATTTTGTTGCACTTGTTCTGCAGTGAATTATTTTGTTGCACTTGTTCTGCAGTGAATTATTTTCTTTTATTGATATTTTTATGCATTATTATTCTCAGTTCATTACTGTTTGAGTTTCCTGTTTTTCATTTTATTATTTTTCCTCATGTTGTCTTTGCATTATATTTTAATTTTGTTTATGCACTCTTAGAAAATATTTAAATTTCCCAGTTATCTCTCTTTGCATACAATTTAGTAATTATATTTTACACTTTTTACATTGATTTACAGTTTTATTAGTTAATTTCTTTATTAGCAAGAGTACAGACAGCTCATTTTGCATTTAATTCAGCCTCTAGTAATATTTTTACTTGTAAATTTCAATGTGTTTCTTTATCTTGGCCAGCAGTCCCTCACATTGAGTTGTCCTTCCTCTTGCAGTGTATCTTAGACATTTTTTTATTACTTCTGCAGAATTAGTTACATCTCTTTTATTTCAATTTTAGCATTTTGTGTCATTTTTATTTTTCATTATTTTTGCTTTATTTTTTTGTGCAACTTCTTTGCCATTATGTCTCACATACCTTCAAGTGATACTTTAGTGAATGGCGACACTCACACCTCTCAGACTACTGCTGCTTCTGTCATCAGTCCTCATAGTTCCTTATCGACTGACAGACCGACCCAGACACTGAGACACTATAGTTTTACTCGTGATTCCCTTGATGCGTTACCTTTATTCAATGGTCATGTACATAGTCTTGAAGCATTGTTTACTGCCATTCGTTCTCGTGTTAATGCTCTAGTTGACGGTCCTCCTTCAGAGGAAAGTCTTATCAGACTTGCGAAAGAAGCTCTTCATCGGTCCCCTGCTGCTGTTCACGTTGTTGATCTCCTTGAAATGCGAGATTTCAGTAATCTTACTAAGTGGTCACAATATGAGGAACTGATTCGTTCTTTCCTTGTATCAGTAAAAACAGCTGATCCATATGTCGTTCTTCGGGAACTTGCGAATGCTACACCCATGACTAATGAATCATTGAGTGCATTTGCTGTTAGATTAGATAAACTTTTATCATCATTTATCGATGCTGTCCAGTCCTCAGCTTTTGTCCCTAACGAGGATAAACCATCCACAGCATCGTTTGCTAAAATAGCAGCTTTTGGGGCAATCAAAGAACTAATGCCGCCTGCTTCCGTGTGTGCTTATGAGGCTAATCCTCCGACTGTGACGATGGAACCACTTACAGCCCTAAATCATGTACGTTCATTGTGCCCCCAGGGTACTTTCCCGTGTATCAAATGTAATTTCACACCTATGCCTCAGTCTGCACCACCTCTTGTTTGCGCCACAGCAACAAGTCGTGGTCGTCAACCATCGCAGCGATCACCAAAGACCAGTGCACAGCGTTATTGTCAACCTCGTAGTATTTATAGTACATTCAGTAACCACAGTCAGCGGACTTGTTACAACTGTGGTTTCCGTGGCCATATTGCAATTAATTGTCCTGATAGTCACCCTAAGAGGCGTCGTACTGATGATGAGTACCAGTCAGATCTGCCATACTGTACTTATCAAAGAATACATGGACATGACACATCTGAGTGCAATGCTCTCTACAACCTTCAGTACTCTACATCTTTCCGTGGCCGTTCCAACTGCAGAACCAGGAGAGGAAACAGACGTCGTAGTTCTCAGACTAACCAGAACCAGGCTCCTTCATCCAATTCGGGGAAATTCGAGCGCCCCAGTCAAACCGTCCCATGGTGACAGTAGGTGATAATGAGTACACCATCTCCGTTCACAATTCCTTTGAAGCCTTAAGCAGTCTCGAGAATGACAGTCCCGCTGATGATGGTGCTTCACACGTCTCTGACGTAGATGATTTTGGGGATGAAGTGGAACAAATCTTTTCTGATGACAACCCTCCTTTTTGTTTGCACATAACTTCCAATGCAACGATAAGCCCTATAGTGCAAGCATCTGTTCATAATGCGCCCGTTCATTTGTTCATGGAATCTGGTGCGCAAGTCAATATTATCAGGTCTAGTTTGTTTAAGGATAAGCAGTTACGACATGCCCTTCTCGTAGAACCGACTCATGTGTCCTCCCTTAGTGGAGTAGCTGGTTCTCACCTGCATGTCCGAGGTCGGACTTCCCTCACCTTTTCTATCCAAGGTAGAGACTTTACTGCTTCCTTCCTTGTTGTCGACCAGATTACTTTCCCTGGTGATCTTCTACTGGGATTTGCTTCCATGAGAGACTTACGCATTGTGCTCGACTCTTATCCATGGCATGCCCAAATTGATGACTTGATCGTACCATTTTGGGGTTACCAGCTTGGATCCGAGATGTGCCATACTGCCGCAGAATACGACGTTCGGATTAAGTCCTTACAAGCCAGTACCCAAGCGGTCAGGCACTGGTGATCCTGTCACTCCTGTCTGTATTCCACCTACAACTTCAGGCTTGCAAGATAGTGTCCAGTTACCTCAAGAATCCGAGGATGCTCTGACTACCTTGAGTGCTGAGCCTATCCCTGCAATGTCTGCTAGTTCATGTAGTAGTTTCTCCAGAGGAAACGCCTTGTCAGAAAACGATTACTTTAAACTAGTAATGCCATCTCTTGTTGATGTCACATGCCGTCTGCAGAAAGACGTTTCTGTCGCGGCTAGTGCCCTCACTAGAGTGTCTGTTGTTGTTCCTCGTGTTCCAGATGGTGATAACGTCCTAGCTGACAGCGATTCCTGCAAAGTAAAGGGTTTATTTGTTGAGCCATACTTACATGTTGTAAGAGATAGCTAACACTTCTGGCCACAGTGTTCGTCTCAGAGCAAATACCAATCTTGTTGACTTTGTTCACTATCCTTACCCTGTTCAGGTAGAGGATGAGTTGTCACCTGACCAGTGGGTCGGTGCTATTTCTACCGGGGAGACCTCAACCACTTCACTGGATCAATCTGTTCCACCAGTTGATGAGAAAGACTTAGCTCCCACTGACTTCCCAGACGAGGTCAAGCATTTGTTGACTCTGTTGAACAAACGTCGTAAAGCCATTGCGAACTTATTGTCCCATCGTATCCCACTTGAACCTGGTACTAGACCTATCTATATACCTGCATACAGAATGCCTCATTCACAAGTTGCTGTCACAGAAGAATTGATCAATCAAATGCCTGATGATGGAGTTATTGCACCTAGTAATTCACCCTGGAATGCGCCCTTGATCCTAGTACCTAAGAAGGATGGTACTTGGCGCCCAGTGATTGACTTTAGGAAGTTAAATGCAAAAACTATTCCAGATCGCTTCCCACTTCCTGTACTTGGTGATCTTTTATGTAACATTGGAGATAACAAAGTCTTTTCGACCCTGGACTTGCTACAAGGGTTTTGGCAAGTCCCTCTTCACGAGGACAGCCAAGAGCTAACTGCATTATCCACTCCTACAGGTCATTATCACTTCCTCCGTAAGGCCATTGGATTATGATCCTCCTCTATCATGTTCTCAAGGCTCATGACTAATATCTTTAGAGGTCTCATAGGTAATGCACTTATGGTGTACTTAGATGACGTAATTATCATGTCTAAAGACGTGGATACACACTTGAAAAGACTTAATGTAGTACTTGGTAAGCTTGAAGAAGCCAATTTAAAGATCAAACTGTCTAAATGTCAATTTTTCAGATCAGAAATCAGGTTTCTTGGTCACGTAGTCACTCCTAGTGGGGGGTTACGACTGACCAAAGTAAAGTAACTGCAGTACTAAATTTTCCAACTCCCAAAACTGCTGATGCCATAAGATCCTTTGTGGGCTTAGCAGGTTTTTATAGATCTTTCATTGCCAATCTCTCTTCCATAGCTGTTCCTCTAACTGAGTTGCTTAAGAAAGATGCTCCTTTTGTTTGGACCATCCGTCAAGAAAGAGCATTCCAAACTCTAAAAGAAAAGCTAATATCTGCTCCAATTTTGAAATTTCCAGATTTTTCTAAGCCCTTCTATGTGACAACCGATGCTAGTTCTATTGGCATAGGTGCCGTACTAGCTCATAAGACTGATGGCAAGTACAACGCAGTTGCATTTGCTAGCCGAGTCCTTACGAAGGCCTGAACGTAATTATACAGTAACTGAGCAAGAAGCTTTAGCAATAGTATGGTCTTTAAAGCACTTCCCAGACATTATTTATCAGTACTCTGTTCATGTCTTGACAGACCATGCGCCACTGATACCTTTATTCCAGAATAAACAACCTACTGGAAGGTTAGCCAGATGGACCTTGACTATCCAAGAGTTCAATCCTACCTTTGAACACTTACCTGGCAAGTCAAATGTAGTAGCAGATGCCTTATCGCGACATGTTAGTATAGTTACTGCAGACCCTCCATTTACTGCCGAGGATGTAAAGAATGCTCAAATAACAGATCCCATGTGGTCTGGTGTGATTCGATTCCTTCTCCAGGAAGATCTTATTCTGACTGTGAAGCCACCAGCACCCATTAGTGACTTTGTCATGAACCAAGAATTACTCTATCGAACAGCCGAGTTGGGTACTCCTAGCAGAAGGGTGTACCAGTTAGTAATTTCACAGTCACTAGCGAATGTAGCCTTACAGCTAGTTCACGATGTACCAGGTGTTGCGCACCCTGGTATGGATCGTTCAGTAAAACAAGCCAGATTGAAATACTTTTGGCGTCGTATGGCAACTGATATTTCAGAGTATGCTAAGAAATGTAGTGTCTGCGTGCAACATAAAGGTAATGTTAATGGTCCTAATCCAATCCAGGTGTATCCAACTACTAGCGAACCGTGGGAAAGAGTTGCGCTAGATCTGTTAACTAATTTCCAATGTTTCCTCCAAGGCAACAAACATCTGTGTGTTATGGTAGACCATTTCACCAGATATTGTGAGTTAGTTCCTATTGCAGATAAGACTGCCGAGACAGTAGCTAAAGCGTTTAAAGAACGCATTATCTGCAGGCATACCACCCCTAAGTCCTTAGTAACAGATAATGGAGGTGAATTCTGTAATGAGATTCTTGAAAATTTGTGTACCTTGTACAAGATCTCTAAATCCACCATTGTTCCTCATCATCCTGCCAGCAATGGGTTAGCAGAACGAACCAATAAGAAAGTACTTGATGTCTTGAGAGCCACTATCAATCCCAACAGTGAAACTTGGGATGAAGTTATACCTGATGTGCAGTGTGCTACAAATTCTGCTTACAATGTTTCTATAGGTGACACTCCACATTATGCATTGTACGGTGTAGATAAACATTTGCCTTATGAGATGCTATATTCTAACCCAAAACCAAATTACAACCCTGATGATTTCATAGCAACTTGTACCAGTTTAGCTCAAAGCGTCTTTAGAAGAATCCGTGAAACACTTCATAAATCAACAGTAGAATTTACAAGAGTCGCTAACACTCGAGCAAAGCCGTCCAAAATCAAAGTAGGTTCGAGAGTTATGCTGACTAACTTTAACAAAACGTCTGCAATGCCTAAGCTTGATCAAAAGTTTGTTGGTCCTTATCGAGTAGTTGAACATATCAATGGCAATAAGTATAAGGTTAGAGAAATTAGTACTGGTCAGTATAAAGAGTCGCATTTGGATAATATGAAGTTAGTATGTGATGATAATGACGTTCCAACCCAGACTAATGTGACAGACTCTAACAGTCCTCCTGACTCTGTACCCTCTACCTCTAATACTCAGTCAGATGATCAGCCTGAATGTCGTTATTCCCTACATACATGACAAGTATTGAAAAATCCTCAAGTATCATTTGTAACTACCAATTCAGAGCCGCCTCAAATACAGCATGAGTTAACCAGTGCAACAGAGTTTGATCCTCCCAGAGATGACACTCATTCTGCATTTGTCAATCTCACCCTAGCAGAGTTGGGGTTAAATGTAAATAACCTGTATAGATGAATAATTACAGTATCAACTTATTAATAATCAAGAATTTTCTTTTGTGTTCATATTCTCTCCGAATTCTGAGATTTAACAGTCTAGATTTAAGTGCACCAAGTCTGCCTTTCTGTTAATTTAACACTTCTTTCTTTGTACATATTTCTTCCTCAGAATCTGTAGACCACATGAATATAGATCAATCGATCAATTTTTTTATCACTTCTATTGTGTAATCCCAATGTTGAGTCTCATTCGACGAGTTGTGCTGTATCATATCTTGTAATGCATTACAGTTTCATTACAGTAAGTTTCATTACAGTCAGTTTCATTACAGTAAATTACATTAGCTTCCATTCCAATATTTTACTAATGTATGTTATAATGTTCAATTGTTGTGTACTTTGACATTGTATAGAATCAGCCCAAGCCATACGCCTGCCATCTCTAGTTTGTATTACCTGTATGTCGGGACGACATACGTTAGCGTCGCCGAGCTCTCAGTAGTACCAGTTCCTAGTAACCAGTTACCAGTAGCATGACTCACTACCAACTGCTGCGTGAATCACTGACTGTTATTCATGTTGCTGCTGACTATAGCATGTTTTTGAACGCCACTCACCCCTAGGACCCAATTCGTGAGTCAGTCTCAAGATAGAGAGCAGAGAGGCAGGGCAGGCCTGGTGCTTCCCATATATTCCGTTATAATTATACTCTATTATTGTCTATGTGACTTTCCTTTACCCAATCCACATAATCGAACCCCCCACATGACAACAATACATACAAGAAAGGAAGAAGTGAAGAGGCTGCTAAGTGATCTTGATACTTCGAAGGCGATGGGGCCGGATAACATCTCTCTATGGGTCATGAGGCAGGGAGCAGAGGCGCTATGTGTACCACTAACAACAGTCTTCAACACATCTATCGAAACAGGGCGACTACCTGAGGTATGAAAGACAACAAATGAAGTCCCAATTTTTGGAAAAGAAGACAGACACAAAGCATTAAACTACAGACCAGTGTCACTGACGTGTTTAGTATGCAAGGTCATGGAGAAGATTACCGGAAGAAGAGTGGTGGAGCATCTAGAAAGAAATGAACTTATCAACGACAGCCAGCACGGTTTCAGGGATGGGAAATCCTGTGTTACAAACCTATTGGAGTTCTATGACATGGTGACAGCAGTAAGACAAGAGAGGGAAGGGTGGGTAGATTACATTTTCTTGGACTGTAAGAAGAGATTAGTGCAAAAGCTGGAGGACCAGGCAGGGATAACAGGGAAGGCACTACAGTGGATCAGGGAATACCTGTCAGGAAGACAACATCGAGTCATGGTATGCGGCGAGGTGTCAGAGTGAGCGCCTGTGACGAACGGGGTTCCAGAGGGGCCAGTCCTAGGACCGGTACTGTTTCGAATATTTGTGAACGACATGGCGGAAGGAATAGACTACGAAGTATTCCTGTTTGCAGATGATGTGTAGATGATGGGAAAAATTCAACTGGACGAGGACCAGACAGAACTACAAAGGGATCTGGACAGGCTGCAGACCTGGTCCAACAACAGGATCCTGGAGTTCAACCCTACCATTTGCAAAGTCATGAAGGATGGGGTAGGGCAAAGAAAACCACCGAAGAGTACAGTCTATGGGGCCTGAGATTACAAACTTCACTCAAGGAAAAGCGTCTTGGGGTATGTATAACACCAGGCACGTCTCCTGAGGCGCACATCAATCAAATAACTGCTGCAGCATACGGGCTCCATGCAAACCCACGAACAGCATTCCGACATCTTAATAAGGAATTGTTCAGGACCGTGTATACTGTGTACGTTACGTCCATATCGGAGTATGCAGCACCAGTTTGGAACCCACCCATAGCCAAGCATGTAAGGGAACTAGAGAAAATGCAAAGGTTTGCAACAAGACTATTCCCTTAGCTAAGGGGCATGTCCTACGATGAGAGGTTAAGGGAAATCGACCTGACGACACTGGAAGACAGGAGAGATAGAGGGGATATGATTACGACATATATAATACTGAGAGGAATCGACAAGGTGGGCAGAGACAGGATGTTACAGAGATGGGACACAGAGATGGGGTCACAGCTGGAAGTTGACGACTCAGATGAATAACAGAGATGTTAGGAAGTATTTCTTCAGTCACAGAGTTGTCAGGGAGTGGAACAGTCTGGGAGGTGATGTAGTTGAGGCAGGATCCATACATAACTTTAAGAAGAGGTATGATACAACTCATGGAGCAGGATGAGTGACCTAGTAGCGACCAGTGAAGAGTCGGGTCCAGGAGCTGTGATTCGACCCCTGCAACCACAACTAGGTGAGTACACACACACACACACACACACACACACACACACACACACACACACACACACACACACACACACACACACACACACACACACACACACACACACACACACACACACACACACACACACACACACACACACTAGTTATGGGTGATTTCATCACAAGGAGATTGACTGGAGCCACATGGGGGTCCCGAAACATGGGGAGTCAAGATGATGGATGTGGTACTGGAAAACGTCATGTATCAACATGTTAGAGACACTACCAGAGAGAGAGGTGAGGACGATCCAGCAAGACTGGACCTTGTATTCACCTTGAATAGTTCGGACATTGAGGATATCATGTATAAAAAGCCCCTAGGAGCTAGTGATCATGCGGTTCTGTGCTTTGACTACATAGTTGAGCTTCAAGTGGAGAGAGTGGCAGGAATAGGATGGGAGAAATCAAACTACAAAAGTGGGAACTACTCAGGCATGAGGAACTTCCTGCAAGACATTCAGAGGGAGAGAGAACTGACAGGAAAACCAGTACAACAAATGATGGACTATGTGACAACAAAATGCAAGGAGGCAGACGAAGGTTTGTTCCCAAGGGAAACAGGAATAATGGGAAGAGCAGAACGATTCCTTGGTTCACCCAAAGGTGTAGGGAGGCAAAAACTAGGTGTACTAGAGAATGGAAAAGGTACAGAAGACAAAGAACTCAGGAAAAATAAAGAGATTAGGCGAAGACCAGAAACGAATATGCACAGATAAGAAGGGAGGCTCAGCGACAATATGAAAATGACATAGCATCGAAAGTCAAGTCTGACCCGAAGCTGTTGTATAAGCCACATCAGGAGGAAAACAACAGTAAAGAACCAGGTAATCAGACTGAAGAATGGTGATGGGGAGTTCACAAGAAACGACTGAGAGGTATGTGAGGAGCTACACACGAGATTTAAAGAAGTATTTACAGCGGAAACCGTAGGACTCCAGGAAATCAGAACAGGGAGGTACACCAACAAGTGCTGGATGAGGTACATATAACCAAGGAGGAGGTGAAGAAGCTACTATGTGAACTTGACACCTCAAAGGCGGTGGGACCAGACAAAATCACTCCATGAGTCCTTAAAGAGGGAGCAGAGATGCTGTGTGTGCCATTAACAAAGATCTTCAACACATCCCTTGAAACTGGGCAACTCCCTGAGGTATGGAAGATGGCAAATGTAGTCCCAATTTTTAAAAAAGGAGGCAGACATGAGGCATTAAACTACAGACCTGTGTCACTAACGTGTATAGTATGCAAAGTCATAGAGAAGATCATCAGAAGGAGAGTGGTGGAGCACCTGGAAAGAAACAAGTGTCTAATCGACAACTAGCACGGTTTCAGAGAAGGAAAATCCTGTGTCACAAACCTACTGGAGTTTTATGACAAGGTGACAGAAGTAAGACAAAAGAGAGAGATGTGGACAGACTGCATTTTCTTGGGCTGCAAGAAGGCCTTCGACAGAGTTCCTCACAAAAGGTTACTGCAAAAGATAGAGGATCAGGCATACATAACAGGAAAGGCAATGCAATTTATCAGAGAATACCTGACAGGGAGGCAACAACGAGTCATGATACGTGATGAGGTGTCAGAGTGGGCGCTTGTGACAAGCGGGGTTCCACAGGAGCCAGTCCTAGGACCTGTGCTGTTTTTGGTATATGTGAATGACATAATGGAAGGGATAGACTCAGAAGTGTCCTTGTTTGCAGATGATGTGAAGTTAATGAGGAGAATCAAATCGGTCGAGGATCAGGCAGGATTACAAAGAGACCTGGACAGGCTACAAGCCTGGTCCAGCAACTGGCTCCTTGAGTTTAACCCTGCCAAATGCAAAGTCATGAAGATCAGGGAAGGGCAAAGAAGACCGCAGACACAGGATAGTCTAGGTGGCCAAAGACTGCAAACCTCACTCAAGGAAAAAGATCTGGGGGTGAGTATAACACCGAACACATCTCATGAGGTGCACATCAATCAGATAACTGCTGCAACGTACGGACGTCTGGCAAAACTAAGGATAGCTTTCAGTTACTTCAGTAAGGAATCGTTCAAGATTCTGTACACCATTTACATCAGACCCATACTGGAGTATACAGTACCAGTTTGGAACCCACACCTGGTCAAGCACGTCAAGAAATTAAGAAAGGAAAGGGGTTTGCAACAAGACTACCCCAGGCAAGGGATTGCCCTATAAAAAGAAAGGTTGAGGGAAATCGGCCTGACGACATGGGGGACGGGGGGTCAGGAACATGATAGCGAATAAAAATACTGCGCAGAATAGACAAGGGAAAAAAGGGCAGATCTTCCGAGTGGGTCACAGCAAAAATCACAGGGGGAAGTTGAAATCAGGAAAAAAAGGGGATATTGGGAAGTATTTCTTCAGTCAAAGTAGTTGGGAGGGAATAGTTTTGAAATGCGTATGGAGGGGGGAACCATAAAATTTTTTTAAACGAGTTTGAAAAACTCATGGGCAGAAGGGAAGAGGACCTAGTACAATCAGTGAAAGGCGGGTCCAGGACTGATCGCCCCCTGCAACCACAAAAAGGTAATAAAATGGGTAGTACACACACAAAATCTATATATATAAAATTAAAATAAATTTTTAAATATAATATATATATATATTTTTATATATATAATATTATATAATTATATATAATATATAATAATATAATTAAAATATAAAATTATAAATTATAATATATATATATTAAAGCAAAAGATCACGTAAAAGGGTTTTTTCGAATATGCAAAACAAACACTGAGAAAGAATAGAGAAATCCAAGCGCTTTCGGCTATCACATTATAAAGGAACAATAAAAAAATGCTAAAAGGAAGGTATAAAAAGGGGTCTAGACCACACCTCACTATCAACCCCACAACAAAGCAACACCGACCGCGACCATAAGAAAGAGAAAACCCGCAGCAGGCCCCCTGGCCCAACAGACATCCTTCACAAAACACCAAACTATTCTATTTGTGGGGTTTTGTAATAACTTTCTAGTTTGGCCAGTGGACCTACTGCAGTGTTCTCTTTCTAAAAGTCGCGCGTCACGTGTTGCTTTGTTGTGGGGTGTGATAGTGAGGGGTTGGGCTAGACCTTTAAAAACCTTCCTTTTATGCATTACTTTTTTTTTTTTCCCTTATAATGTGAGTATCATGAAAGCGCTTGTAATTTCTCTTTTTTCTCATGGTTTTTTTTTTATATAATAAATAATAAATATATAAATATAATATAATAATATAATATATATATATATAATTAATATATATATATAATAGTGTGTGTGTGTTGGTTAATGTTGCAGTTAAAAATGTAGTGAAAGCACCTTCTGGGAAGCATGTGGAGTGAATTAGGCAAAGTTTTTTTTTTTCGGGCCCTTGGTGGAATCGGCCAGTGTTAATAATAAAATAATATATATAATATTAATATTATATATATATATATATTATATATAAATAATATTTATATATAATATATAAAATATATTTAAAAATTTTAATATATATATTATTATATATATGTAATATATTTTAAAAAAATGTATTATATATATATTATAAAAATATATATATTATATATAATATATATATTTATATAAAATAATAAAATAATAAACATATATATATATATAATAATAATATATATATTTTATATAAATTTTATATATATATATAAAAATACACGTACTGTAAAAAAACATATATATAACACCCCTTTTGGGGTTTTCTTCTTTTTTTGTTTTAAAATTTTTTTTGGGCTCTTGTTTTTTTCCTCAAAATTCCTTGGGGAAGTGGAACAAAATTTCTTCCTCCGTAAGAAAATGCGTTTTTGTAAGAGGCACTAAAATGCCGGGAGAAAGGGGCTAGTAACCCCTTCCCCCTTATTTTTTTTACAAAAGGAAAAAGAAAAAAACTTTCTTTTTTTCCTTTTGGCCAAACCCCCCCTCGGGGGGTTTCAGCCAGTGTTTTGAAAGAAAAAATTTATAGTATAAATATAATTATATATATATAAATATATATATATTATATATATTAAAAATATATATATATCTAAAAATTTTTTATTTATTTATTTATTTTTATTTTGGGTTTTAAATTGGGGGACCTATAGCCTCGGAAATTTGGATAAAAGGGCACCAAGGAAGAAAATTTGTTTTCTTAATAAAGGGTTTTTGAATTTTCCCAAATTTCCCCCCAACCACCCCATTTTTTCTTTCTTTTTTTAAAATGGGAAATTTTATTACAAATATGGTACAGATGTTTTAAGAGATACCATTGTATTATAAAGGTGGCAAATCAGTACATCATATGAAGCAAGCATTACAATTTTAAAACAGCCCCCACTGACCCTGGAACAAAAAACTTTTCCCGGGGACCCCTATTACCCTGATGATTTTTCCCACCCCCAAAGGAATTTAGATGCACTTTTTCCCCCTTTACCCAAAGGGGCCCCTTCTGAGCCGGGGGGAAAACAAACATAAAAGTTTTGGCAATTTTCCCCCTATTTCCTAGATTTTTGGGGAACCCGGGGAAGCTGGGGGCCCCCCCCTTTCCTTTCCCCTCCCGGTGTTTTGGGGAAAAAGGGTTTATAAACCCAAAGGGTTTAGATCACATTTATATTCCCACCCCAAACCTGCTTCCCCTTTCTGTCCAGGTTTAAAAGGTGATACCACGGGAAGCTTCGGGCTCCCACCCAAAATCTCATATTTTGGGGGGCCCCCTTTACTGCGGGCATCCAGCTTTTTTGGAGGCTCCTCTTGATAAGTTAAAAAACCTCCTATGTCTTTCCCAATCTTTCCCCCCGGGATTTACGGCACACAAAAACATGGAACCTGAATGGGGCCCTGCGGGCTTCACTGCCACAAATACACCTGTGTTCGGCGAGAATAGGGGGGGGGAAAAGGCCCGGAAGGGCAACCCCAAATCCGGGAAGGGGGTTTTTGGGGTTTCGAGGGCGGGGTGCCAAGGCTGGAGTTTGGGGAACGGGGGCCAACAGAAAGTGGGCCTTTTTGGCAAGGGAAGGGGTTTTCTCAAGGGCCCCGGAGGGGGGGGCCCCAAAAATTCCTTTCCCCTGACAAAAACCTTTTTGGAAAGGGGGAAAATTGTTGGGGGGTACATTTTCCATTTTTTTTACCTTTTCCCAAGGGGGTTTTTTGTTTGGGGGTAGTTTTAGAAGGGTTGGAGCAGTTGGGGTTTAGAGCCCCGGGGAAAATCCCGGGGATCTTTATCCCGTCAATGAACTTTTGGTCGGGGAACCCCAATCCCTTTTCAACTAAAGGGATTTTCAGGGGGGAACCCTTTTTACAACCCTCTGGATGCAAAACATGAGGACACAAAAGCTTTAGTGCAATCTGTGAGATTGGGGACCCAGTGCCCCCCTGTTGACGGGAATGTGTTTGGGTTTTCCACTGCCCGTCTTTTAGAGTAAGGTTAAGGGGTTTCAACAAATCTGCCTCAGGATAGTCATATTTGTTTTTTTAAGGGGGTTACATATAAGGTGACAATTTGGGAAAATTATGTCAACCTGGGCAGACTCAAGCACTTTTTTAAAGGACAAGGATCGGGGGTGTCCGATTCCTTTTTCGTTTTTCCCATTCCCCTTTAACTCTTCCAATTTTTTTTCCCGAGAATTTTTGTCAATTTTCATCGCTTCCCCGAGGGGCCCCCTAGCAAGACAAAAAATTTTTGGGGGCAAGACTGCTGCTCCTGGTAGTTTTGACTCACTGCATTTATCACTTGTTGGGCGACGAATGATTCCCCTTTTTGGAAAAAATTCAGGATGAACCCCCTTTTCCCGTCCCCGGTCATTTCCTTTGGGAAGACACTTTGGGGGAAATCCTTTTTCCGCAGTGTGCGAACATTAGGAACCAGAGTTTAAACTCACTGGTCAGTCGTGATTTTTCCCCAACTTCTATACAAAGAGAAAGGTTCAAGAGGATCCCCCTTGTTGCACCCCCCGATGATGTGATTTTTATGCCCCAAAAGAAGCAAATTTATTCCTTGCTAAACCCCCGAAACAAAAAGGGGAAAAGCCAAAAAACTTTTCTCGAAAAAGGGTGCTAATTCCCAAAGTTTTTTTTCGGGGGATTAAAAAGCATTCTTAAAACCCAATTTTTCCACTGCAATTTCCTCAGGGAGGTTGGGTTTAAAACGCCCTTGTTTTTCATGAACCGCCCGCTTTTAACTTTTTCCTTTAGAGACCCCAAACCAAGCTGGTTTTGGGTTAAGCACATGGGTGCCTTTGCACAAAAAAACTTTTGGACAGGGAGCTTTGGATACGAGCCCGGGATAAGGTTTTTCCAATTTCAATTGGCCGAATTCCCCACATTTTTTTTCAAGGCACAAAAGGTTTTCACCAAAAAAAAGTCTAAATTTTATCAGGAAACAACCAACAAGGAATTGTTACGAACCTTGTGATTTTCTGAAAGCAGTGTTCCCCTGCAATTTTCCCAATAAATGGATTTAATTTTCCCCCAAAAACTGGGGTTTAAACCCCCTTTCCTTTTTAAACTGTGGCCTTTTTCCGTGTTAACCCCCAGCAAGCCAGATGGGGAATTTACATTAATTTTTTGGGAAAAAGTCTGATCTTCCAATTCAATGGGTTTCCCCAGTGGGGGGAGAGGGGTTGGAACTTTGTTGCCACGTTTCCCCGGGGAAGGGGCTTTCCTCTAAGTGTTTTACCCTTCAGCATCCCCGGGAGCAACTGTAACCCTTTACTGGTTTAAAAAACCCGACCCGCCCCCCAAAGTGTCGCCCTCTTCAATTTTCTTTCCCCACCTGGGCTCTGACTTTTTCCCCTACATGGAAAGGAAATAAAGGGGGTTTTTTCCTCTCCCTTTTTTTGTTGACGGGGGGCAATAGGGTTTAAATTTGCTCTAGGAAAACCCCTTAAGGATTTTAAATTTTCATTTGGGGTAGCCCCCTTATTACTTCTTTTCCCGGGACAGCTAAGCAGAAATTTTCCCAAAAAAAAGCAAGTTATCCATTTCCTTGATGGGTTGGGGGAGCATTTAAAAAGTGGAACCATCGTTTTTCTTTTTTCAGGAGGGCGTAAGTTTCCCGCGCTGTGGGGCGGGCTGCTTTGGGGAAAATGTGTGGTGTCCTCGTATGTTGCTTTAAAATTTCTTCCAAAGAATTGTCCCGATGAAGAATCTGCGGAGTGGGGCAGTGCCTGAGGTTGGGTCGGATCATCACTTTCCCCAGGAGGACATCCTGAACCCGGGCCCAAATACCCCATTTGCGGAGGAAACCATTAAAGTTGAAAACAAAGAAGCGGGAAAACAAAACCCACACTTCCTCTCCTAGTACTGCCCGCCCGGGGATTTCCCCGGCTGTTGCTTCCCCCTGGTTGGGTCCTCTGCTAACTAGACAGTAGAAGTGGAGTATACATGCTTGGTGGGGATGGTGCGTGGAAAAGGGAATGAACTTGACCGTGGGGGCCTGGTGAAGGGTTTTAGGGCTGGGAGGGGAAGGGAAAAATTCCCCTGGGAATTTGGGGGGCGGGGGCCGGATTAAGGGGGGAGGTGCAGGGTTTTTGGTGGGTTACCCCGGGAGTACAATACACATTGTTTTTTCACACTAATTTTTGTTCATAAATGTCTTTAAAATTTCACACAACCCTTATTTTTTTCCCATTACACATGAAAAAATGTGGGGAAAGGGGGACCCGCGAACCAATGTTTTTACTCACCACTAATCCCCACCTCGCCTTTTTTCCCAAACCCCCCTCCCGAGGCCCTGGGGGGGGATGCACTTTACTGGGCCCCCTCGTTAAAAATTTAAAAAAACAAATTTTTTTTCCCTAACATTCCTCTAAAAAGTCCATTCATCGACACAAAACATTTCAAAATTTAAATGGAAGTAGGTGCCCTGGGGCTGGAGATAGAATTTTTTTTTAAGACTTTCAAGGTTTTTATTACATAATCTTGGCCGGTACTCGTACACAAATGGGGGGGGGGGGGGGGGGGGGGGGGGGGAGGGCCCTTTTTCTCCCCCCCCCTCCAAATGGGCCTCCCTTCCCCACTACCAAACCCCTCACCAACATTCACAAACTGCCCCCCCGACACTTCCCAATTTAACCCCTTTAAACGGTGCAACTGAGAAAATCTTTTCGCTTCAAAAGAAAAAAACCCCTTTCCCCGAGTATTCACAAAAAAAGTCCCCGTTTTAGTCTTAACCCCGGTCACCTCCTGGCTGCACCTTTTTTGAGGGGTTTGGGTTTTGGGCCCGTGGGTTTAAAACGTTTATTGGTTTTTCTTTCCCCTGGGGAGGGGCCAATTTCAACATTTGGGGTTTGAATCCTTTGGGTAGCGCAGTGTTGGGGTTTATCAAAACCAAATCGTTCATCGTTACAAAATATATTTAAAAGCTGTTCTGAGGCCCACTACACCCAAAAAGGGGGGGGAAAAAAAATTAAACTAAACTCCCACACCTCCTATTTCCTCGAGGCGACCCGCAACTAGCGTTGCTGGCTGCACCATTCTTGTAGGGTCGGGTGGTCCTGTGGCGTCAGGTGGTTCTCGCTTACCATGAGGCAGGCCAGTACAACATGGGATCGAATCCTTGGCTAGCCCAGTGTTGTTATTGATCAATACCACTCGTCCGTTGTTACAATAATATATATATATAATATTTATATATATATATATATATATATATATATATATATATATATATATATATATATTATATATATATATATATATATATATATATATATATATATATATATTTATTGTAGGTAGTAGGTTGGTAGACAGCAACCACCCAGGGAAGTACTACTGTCCTGCCAGATGACTGTGAAACAGAAACCTGTAACTGTTTTGCATGATGGTAGGATTGCTGGTTTCTTTTTCTGTCTCATAAACACGCTAGATAATAGGGATATCTTGTTACTCCTACTTACACTTTGGTCACACTTCACAGACAAGTACATGCATATATATATATATACATACATCTAGGTTTTTCTCTTTTTTCAAAATAGCTCTTGTTCTTCTTTATTTCTTCTGTTGTCCATGGGGAAGTGGAAAAGAATTTTTCCTCCGTACGCCATGCGTGTCGTATGAGGCGACTAAAATGCCGGGAGCGATGGGCTAGTAACCCCTTCTCCTGCAGACATTTACTAAAAAAGAGAAAAAGAAAAACTTTATAAAACTGGGATGCTTGAGTGTGCGTGGATGTAGTGCGGATGACAAGAAACAGATGATTGCTGTTGTTATGAATGAAAAGAAGTTGGATGTTCTGGCACTAAGCGAAACAAAGCTGAAGGGGGTAGGGGAGTTTCGGTGGGAGAAATAAATGGGATTAAATCTGGAGTACTTGAGAGAGTTAGAGAAAGGGAAGGGGTAGCAGTAATGTTGAAGGATCAGTTATGGAATGAGAAAAGAGAATGTGAATGTATAAATTCAAGAATTATGTGGATTAAAGTAAAGGTTGGATGCGAAAAGTGGGTCATAATAAGCGTGTATGCACCTGGAGAAGAGAGGAATGTAGAGGAGAGAGAGAGATTTTAGGAGATGCTAAGTGAATGTATAGGAACCTATGAACCAAGTGAGAGAGTAATTGTGGTAGGGGACCTGAATGCTAAAGTAGGAGAAACTTTTAGAGAGGGTGTGGTAGGTAAGTTTGGGGTGCCAGGTGTAAATGATAATGGGAACCCTTTGATTTAACTTTGTATAGAAAGGGGTTTGGTTATAGGTAATACATATTTTAAGAAAAAGAGGATAAATAAGTATACAAGATATGATGTAGGGCGAAATGACAGTAGTTTGTTGGATAATGTATTGGTAGATAAAAGACTGTTGAGTAGACTTCAGGATGTACATGTTTATAGAGGGGCCACAGATATATCAGATAACTTTTTAGTTGTAGCTACACTGAGAGTAAAAGGTAGATGGGATACAAGGAGAATAGAAGCATCAGGGAAGAGAGATGTGAAGGTTTATAAACTGAAAGAGGAGGCAGTTAGGGTAAGATATAAACAGCTATTGGAGGATAGATGGGCTAATGAGAGCATAGGCAATGGGGACGAAGAGGTATGGGGTAGGTTTAAAAATGTAGTGTTAGAGTGTTCAGTAGAAGTTTGTGGTTACAGGAAAGTGGGTGCTGGAGGGAAGAGGAGAGATTGGTGGAATGATGATGGAAGAAAAAGTTAGCATATGAGAAGTTTTTACAAAGTAGAAGTGATGCAAGGAGGGAAGAGTAGCTGGAGAAAAAGAGAGAGGTTAAAAGAGTGGTGAAGCAATGCAAAAAGAGAGCAAATGAGAGAGTGGGTGAGATGTTATCAACAAATTTTGTTGAAAATAAGAAAAAGTTTTGGAGTGAGATTAACAAGTTAAGGAAGCATAGAGAACAAATGGATTTGTCAGTTAAAAATAGGAGAGGAGAGTTATTAAATGGAGAGTTAAAGGTATTGGGAAGTTGGAGGGAATATTTTGAGGAATTGTTGAATGTTGATGAAGATAGGGAAGCTGTGATTTCTTGTATAGGGCAAGGAGGAATAACATCTTGTAGGAGTGAGGAAGAGCCAGTTGTGAGTGTGGGGGAAGTTCGTGAGGCAGTAGGTTAAATGAAAGGGGGTAAGGCAGCCATGATTGATGGGATAAAGATAGAAATGTTAAAAGCAGGTGGAGATATAGTTTTGGAGTGGTTGGTGCATTTATTTAATAAATGTATGGAAGAGGGTAAGGTACCTAGGGATTGGCAGAGAGCATGCATAGTTGCTTTGTATAAAGGCAAAGGGGACAAAAGAGAGTGCAAAAATTATAGGGGGATAAGTCTGTTGAGTATACCTGGTAAAGTGTATGGTAGAGTTATTATTGAAAGAATTAAGAGTAAGACAGAGAATAGGATAGCAGATGAACAAGGAGGCTTTATGAAAGGTAGGGGGTGTGTGGACCAGGTGTTTACAGTGAAACATATAAGTGACCAGTATTTAGATAAGGCTAAAGAGGTTTTTGTGGCATTTATGGATTTGGAAAAGACGTATGACAGGGTGGATAGGGGGGCAATGTGGCAGATGTTGCAGGTGTAGATGTAGGAGGTAGGTTACTGAAAGCATTGAAGAGTTTTTTACGATGGATAGTGAGGCTCATGTTAGGGTACTAGAAAGACTGAGATTATTTCCCAGTAAAAGTAGGCCTTAGACAAGGGTGTTGATGTCACCGTGGTTTTTTAATATATTTAGGGGTTGGTAAGAGAATTAAATGCGAGTGGGCCCTTTGGGAAGATGGTGGACTTAAAAGATAAAGAATTACACATAAAGTGGGAGTTGGGCACAGTTGCTCTTTGCTGATGAAACACTGTGCTCTTGGGGGATTCCTGAAGAGAAGTTTGCAGAGGTTTGTGGATGAATTTGGTAGGGTATGCAAAAGAAGAAAATTGAAAGTGAATACAGGAAAGAGTAAGGTCATGAGGATAACAAAAATATTAGGCGATGAAAGATTGGATATCAGATTGGAGGGAGAGAGTATGGAGGAGGTGAATGTATTCAGATATTTGGGAGTGGACGTGTCAGCGGATGGGTCTATGAAAGATGAGGTGAATCATAGAATTGATGAGGGGAAAAGGGTGAGCGGTGCACTTAGGAGTGTGTGGAGACAAAGAACTTTGTCCTTGGAGGCAAAGAGGGGAATGTATGAGAGTATAGTTTTACCAACGCTCTTATATGGGTGTGAAGCATGGGTGATGAATGTTGCAGCGAGGAGAAGGCTGGAGGCAGTGGAGATGTCATGTCTGAGGGCAATGTGTGGTGTGAATAAAAATGCAAAGAATTCGTAGTTTGGAAGTTAGGAGGAGGTGCAGGATTACCAAAACTGTTGTCCAGAGGGCTGAGGAAGGGTTGTTGAGGTGGTTCGGACATGTAGAGAGAATGGAGCGAAACAGAATGACTTCAAGAGTGTATCAGTCTGTAGTGGAAGGAAGGCGGGGTAGGGGTCGGCCTAGGAAAGGGTGGAGGGAGGGGGTAAAGGAGGTTTTGTGTGCGAGGGGCTTCTACTTCCAGCAGGCATGCGTGAGCGTGTTTGATGGGAGTGAATGGAGACATATGGTTTTTAATACTTCACCTGCTGTTGGAGTGTGAGCAAAGTAACTTTTATGAAGGGATTCAGGGAATCGGCAGGCCGGACTTGAGTCCTGGAGATGGGAAGTACAGTGCCTGCACTCTCAAGGAGGGGTGTTAATGTTGCACTTTAAAAACTGTAATGTAAAGCTCCCTTCTGGCAAGACAGTGATGGGGTGAATGATGGTGAAAGTTTTTCTTTTTCGGGCCACCCTGCCTTGGTGGGAATCGGCCAGTGTGTTAATAAATAAATAAAATAATATATATATATATATATATTATATATATATATATATATATATATATATTATATATATATATATATATATATATATATATATATATTATATTATACACAAATGTTTATATCATTGAACCACGCAGAAACACGGGGATCTGAACACTCGTTTGTAGCTGTTGACGAGTGTAGCTTAGCTCACACCGTGATGCCTAAACCACTTAGCCACAGATGCCTCATAACAGTAGGTATCCTGGCTGCAAATAATGTTGCTTCCTAGCGCCAGGCACACCAGTGAGCCTCAGACATGGTCTCCGGCTACTTCATTCTCCTCGTGTATGTTTTGGCCTCAGGAAGAAACATGGCTTATAACCAGCTTACCTTGTGTTCTGAGGCGCCTGTAGCTAAGTGGTTTAAGGTTCCAGCTGTGTGATTCCTCTCTATATTCGAGTGATGAAGCCTGCAGCCAAGCTAAACGTTTCATCAGTAAAGTCTTTTAAGTGTTGTACATGTGTTTTATCAACTTGTCGGTATTCTATACCATTTATGATGTAACACAAGACTAAAATGCAGGATGCACTCACACAAGACTAAGATACAGGATGCACTCACTCAAGGCTAAGACGTAGGGTACACTCACACAAGAGTAAGAAGCAGGTTACACTTACAGAAGACTAAGACGCAGGATGCGCTCACACAAGACTAAGACGCAGGATGCGCTCACACAAGACTAAGACGCAGGATGCACTCACTCAGAGCTAAGACGCAGGATACACTCATAAAAGACTAAGAAGCAGGGTGCACTCACACAATAAATTTATTGGGTGAGTAAAGTCGCTCATTTGAATCCTTCATGATTTGTCTCGCCTAATTATACAGTAAACACAATTTATGACAATTAACGTTTCCTTTCTCATTAAAAAAGAAGATTTAGAGGACAGTTAGTTTCTCAGACATTTGGCTTCTACATTGTATGTTAAGAAGGCTTCTTAGTATTATGTTTATTAATTGAATATCATATTTTAGAAGTTCATCGCAGGTGATCCTCGCCTTGTATGGGATTATCTCTGTGTGTTTACTTCTGTTTACCTATTTACGTTTACCTATTTACGTTTACCCATTTGCTTTTATTTATTTGTGTTTACATATCCGTCTTTACCTATGTGTGGTAATCTGTTTGCAGTTAATACGAATGATGTTTGTTTGTTTGTAGGTTTCTGACAAGCGCTTAGGTTCAATAGGTCGTCAAATATTATGTTTAAGTTTCCATTGGTCGCATCACTTACTAACTACTCTCCTACACCACTCCAGCAATCGTCAACTCGTGGAGAAAAACTGTTTTTAGTTTCCTTATGGAGACTTATTATGCGTTCATATTATAAGTTCTTCCTGTTGATATGCAATTATTCTTCTTAATTGTGTCTCTTGCCTTTTAATATTTTACGTGTGTATAATCTCTTATATTTACTTTCTGTAAACTAGCTGGTGAATGAAGGAGTAAGCATATTATTTAACAACGGTTCGCTCGCTACGGGGCTTTTCCAAGTTCTGCACCTACAGCGACGCTTCGTTAATTAAAAGTGTTACTCTGTTTATGTCTCTTTGATTCACCATTTATCTTCTGCCTAACTAACACACGATCATTATTTTCAACCTTATATCTTAAGTAATTAATTTCTAACCTATGAAAACATTTTTGTAGCATGTCTTTTAACTTACATTTTTATCTATATTGATTAGTCGAGATCGATTGGGGTAGGTTGTCCCAAACGGATTCCTCGCACAGCAATTCAATATTTCTTAAAGGTTAAGTACACAGAGGTTAATGGACTCGGGAAAGCCTTCAGTAACTCAATAATCTACAATAAGCCACAGATTTCTGAAACTTCTTCTCTCTGCTCGCTACCGAAGAACCCAAAATAATATCCGTAACGGTGGTGTTAAATATGAATTGTATGGTAAGATGATGAACATCAGTCATCAGGTAAACAGCGCAGAATACTTTCCACAAATAACCCGCACATAGAAAACTTATTTGCTATTTGTTTATTGTTCCCTTTAGTTCTTCAGAATACTTTCAAATGGGCGAGACAGTATAAACATTGAGAAAAATATAATTTAATGTATAATTAAATTTAATTATTGGATTTCATGAATATATGTGCAGTATAACGTGTCAGAAACCGATAAATAATGTTTGGAACAGATGAAATTTCTGGATGTCACGCCAGCGGAAGTACATTAGGAATTAGCTTGAAGAGCACAGAAGATTACCTGTGAACAATAAATTATATCATCGGAACGAAGCATAATGTAGCGATTCTTTCAATGAAATAATTAGAATTTAGGGACAATGAAAAATTATTCACGATAAAACTTAAATTAACTGCAAGCAATTAATGTCTCTATTTTTTTTAATATTATGTATATATATATATATATATATATATATATATATATTATATACATATATATATATAATATAAATATATATATATATATATATATATATATATAATATATATATATATATATATATATATATATATTATATATATATATATATATATACATATATATATATATATATATATATATACATATATATATATATATATATATATATATATATATATATATATATATATATATATATATATATATATTATATATATATATATATATTATATATATATATATATATATATATATATGCAAAACAACCACTCTGAAAGAATAGAGAAATTCCAAGCGCTTTCGTGACTACTCACATTATCAGAAGAAGAGCAGAGTATATGGAGAGTAAAAGAAGGGTGAAGAGAGTGGTGAGAGAGTGCAAAAGGAGAGCAGATGAAAGAATGGGAGAGGCACTGTCAAGAAATTTTAATGAAAATAAGAAAAAATTTTGGAGTGAGTTAAACAAGTTAAGAAAGCCTAGGGAAAGTATGGATTTGTCCGTTAAAAACAGAGTAGGGGAGTTAGTAGATGGGGAGAGGGAGGTATTAGGTAGATGGCGAGAATATTTTGAGGGACTTTTAAATGTTGAGGAAGAAAGGGAGGCGGTAATTTCATGCACTGGCCAGGGAGATATACCATCTTTTAGGAGTGAAGAAGAGCAGAATGTAAGTGTGGTGGAGGTACGTGAGGCATTACGTAGAATGAAAGGGGGTAAAGCAGCTGGAACTGATGGGATCATGACAGAAATGTTAAAAGCAGGGGGGGATATAGTGTTGGAGTGGTTGGTACTTTTGTTTAATAAATGTATGAAAGAGGGGAAGGTACCTAGGGATTGGCGGAGAGCATGTATAGTCCCTTTATATAAAGGGAAAAGGGGACAAAAGAGATTGTAAAAAATTATAGAGGAATAAGTTTACTGAGTATACCAGGAAAAGTATACGGTTAGAGTTATAATTGAAAGAATTAGAGGTAAGACAGAATGTAGAATTGCGGATGAGCAAGGAGGCTTCAGAGTAGGTAGGGGATGTGTAGATCAAGTGTTTACATTGAAGCATATATGTGAACAGTATTTAGATAAAGGTAGGGAAGTTTTTATTGCATTTATGGATTTAGAAAAGGCATATGATAGAGTGGATAGAGGAGCAATGTCGCAGATGTGGAGAAATTTTCTCCAGGAGGGGGGTATCAGCCCCCTTCAGCCCCCTCAGCCCCTTTCAGCCCTGAGGGGCCAAGCCCTCTCAGAAGGGGCGAGCATCTTGTTTACTGCTAGAGTGAGTAATTGATCACAGATGCTATGCGACATAGTCAAGTGACCTCTGCTCCTTGCAGCGGTGTTGCAAAGTGTATTTTTATAAGAGACAGTACATCTCTTACTTAGCAGGACAATTAAGGAAAATCCTGTTCCCACTTTATTACCATAGTAAAGATAGTGTACATTGTTGTCTATGCTTAAGACAGCAAGAAACAAACATTCTGCTTTGCTTCATCGAGGAGGTGACAAGGATGCAAGGTACTAGGTCAGCGTTTTTTTTTTGTGCTAGGGCAGTGACGGCTTGGGGCGGTGTGGCATCTTTGACTCTAAGGAGAGTGACACTGACGCCAGGATAACTAGCAAAGAACACTGATCTGTGCGTTAGTGTGAACAAAGTGTCTCAAACACAATAAACACTTAAGAGAAGTGTGATCAGCTTCTCTTGTGATACATTGTGAACAATAAAGACAAATCTTGTGGAACATAGTGTACCAGTGTGCGTTTCCTAGACAATGGAAGACGTGGACATCCAAGGACACTTCAGCTTCTATCAAGTCACCGATACCTGTCGAAGGTGTTGAGAACACCATAGCTCACGCTACAAGAGCAAGGTATGTTACGAATTTCTTGTAGATCGGGGGACTGCGCAGTTCTTGAGTCGCAAGGAGTTTGTAATCAACCTGTAGTCGGCAGTAAGGTGTGGACTTTTGAGTCCAAACAAGTACGTACATCGTCAGCCACCAGTGTATGAAATATGCTGACATAACACCCCCTCGGGGTAATTTATAACTTACAAATTATATTTTTTTGACAGCCCATGTTGAGATGGTTTCGACAGCTTCTAGACCTCGTCTGCAGGGGCGGCTGTGTAGACGATTTGCTGTCATTTATCAGCTAAGTGTTTCCTATATTTATATATATAAATTACACATAGTTGGTAAGGCCAATATCTTCAACAGCAGATGTTGCAAGTTTATGGAATAGGTGGTAAGTTACTAAATGCTGTAAAGAGCTTTTATGAGGATAGTGAGGCTCAGGTTAGGGTGTGTAGAAGAGAGGGAGAATACTTCCCGGTAAAAGTAGGTCTTAGACAGGGATGTGTAATGTCACCATGGTTGTTTAATATTTTTATAGATGGGGTTGTAAAAAAAGTAAATGCTAGGGTGTTCGGGAGAGGGGTGGGATTAAATTATGGGGAATCAAATTCAAAATGGGAATTGACACAGTTACTTTTTGCTGATGATACTGTGCTTATGGGAGATTCTAAAGAAAAATTGCAAAGGTTAGTGGATGAGTTTGAGAATGTGTGTAAAGGTAGAAAGTTGAAAGTGAACATAGAAAAGAGTAAGGTGATGAGGGTATCAAATGATTTAGATAAAGAAAAATTGGATATCAAATTGGAGAGGAGGAGTATGGAAAGAAGTGAATGTTTTTCAGATACTTGGGAGTTGACGTGTCGGCGGATGGATTTATGAAGGATGAGGTTAATCATAGAATTGATGAGGGAAAAAAGGTGAGTGGTGCGTTGAGGTATATGTGGAGTCGAAAAACGTTATCTATGGAGGCAAAGAAGGGAATGTATGAAAGTATAGTAGTACCAACACTCTTATATGGATGTGAAGCTTGGGTGGTAAATGCAGCAGCGAGGAGACGGTTGGAGGCAGTGGAGATGTCCTGTCTAAGGGCAATGTGTGGTGTAAATATTATGCTGAAAATTCGGAGTGTGGAAATTAGGAGAAGGTGTGGAGTTAATAAAAGCATTAGTCAGAGGCAGAAGAGGGATTGTTGATGTGGTTTGGTCATTTAGAGAGAATGGATCAAAGTAGAATGACATGGAAAGCATATAAATCTATAGGGGAAGGAAAGAGGGGGTAGGGGTCGTCCTCGAAGGGTTGGAAAGAGGGGGTAAAGGAGGTTTTGTGGGCGAGGGGCTTGGACTTCCAGCAAGCGTGCATGAGCGTGTTAGATAGAAGTGAATGGAGACGAATGATACTTGGGACCTGACGATCTGTTGGAGTGTGAGCAGGGTAATATTTAGTGAAGGGATTCAGGGGAAACCGGTCATTTTCATATAGTCGGACTTGAGTCCTGGAAAAGGGAAGTACAATGCCTGCACTTTAAAGGAGGGGTTTGGGATATTGGCAGTTTGGAGGGATATGTTGTGTATCTTTATACGTATATGCTTCTAAACTGTTGTATTCTGAGCACCTCTGCAAAAGCAGTGATAATGTGTGAGTGTGGTGAAAGTGTTGAATGATGATGAAAGTATTTTCTTTTTAGGGATTTTCTTTCTTTTTTGGGTCACCCTGCCTCGGTGGGAGACGACCAACTTGTTGAAAAAAAAAAAAAAAAAAAAATATATATATATATATATATATAAAATATATATATATATATATATATATATATATATATATATATATATATATATATATTTTATATATATATATATATATATATATATATATATATATATATCAAGGTTATAACTTTTTTACTACGTAATATTCCTGTACCTTAATCGGATGAACTTTTGCCTAAAAGTAAAGAAATGACCTTTCATTTCAATATCTTTTTAGAAAATGTCGTCCCTAAATGAAAAAAAAAAGGAGTAACGAAAACAAGTAACTTGAATGCATATTGCATGTAATATTAATAACAAATAAAACAGCTTACAGCATCATTGTTATCATGTGTGTATATATATTACTACTTATTGCTTAGAATAAAAGGAAGTTGCAGTTTGTTTTTGTTTCTGCAGACAACATACAGTTCCTGCATAACTTTAATTGCACGTTCAGCACACTGATTACTTCTTGGTATATTGAGTTCGGACGCCTCCTGCTTCCAGTAATTTTTCAATGAGTTCAGTGCTTTTTTGTAAGGTTTAAATATTTCTGACAAATTCTTGAAGTCATTTTCATCGTACATCTGATTAGTAAACCAATAATCTGTCCAGGCGTATGAAATGAATCTACATATCTTCTACAAAGTTTACCATCTTGTAGGTATAAGAATGAATTCAAGAATAGCTAGAATGGCTCTTGAATTCCACCTCGCATTGTTGATGTTTGGAATCTTCTGAAAGTTAATCAAAGGAAAGTGCCCTTTTTCTTCATAGAATCTAAACACTAGTGTTGGATGGTACAAAAACTTCATATCATCTCTCCATCCTGATTTGTGGAGGATCTCTTTTGTTCCATTAACAAATTATGCCTTTAGTTCCTCATAATTCTTCACCAGTTGGGATACAAATGGATACTCGATGTTTGGAGAACTGGTTGTAGCACCAAGATTTTCATCCATTACCAAACGGAGAATCCTGTCCAGAACGTGATGCTGACAACTGATAAATTGTTCTGATATCTATGTTCTTTATGGTAGTGTCTTGTGTGACATAATTAAATCTGAATTTCTGAAACAGATGTAACGGCAATAAGTTGATTTATTTGCTCATATAGCTTTTTATATATAGCAAGATTTGGATTGATCTACAAACTCTAGACCGTTTCAGAAATTTCTTAACAGTTCTAGAAACTGGAAAAGTTTACAGTGACATGAATGTCAAATACTGACAATAAAACCCACACTGCTAGGCTATACCTGTTAATATATTGTCAGACAAGCGGTGCTCACTGATTCACTCCTCTGTGAAATACAATGAGAAAATGATAACAATAGTAGACGCCAGTATACAGAGTTGTTACTTATGATTAGTAAAGTAAATATATGGTGATTAACATTTTTCATTAATTTGGTTTGCTAATTAGTACTTTCCTGAGTTGCTACTTACGAGTAGTACTGCAGATATATGGTGATTCATAGTTTTTATTTAGGGGTGACCTTTTTTGAAAACTAAGGGGAATTAGGGACTTTTTCATTGTTTTTAAAAAAAAGTTCATCGATGTATGACACAGGAAATGTTTTATTTGGAAAAAAAGTAAAAGCGTTTTAACCCTGTAATACATGTTATACATATTATAACCCTGTAATACATATTATACATACATGCATATTCAGTGGCGCAGGCCGACAAGTGGTAATTTAAGAAATGTTTTTAGCAGAGAAAATCTTTTAAAATACTACGCTTCTAAACAAAACTTAGGAAATTCAAACTCTTTATTAGAAAAAAGAAGTGTTTGCAATGCGTGTAACTTTACTTACCATGACTAATGCATTCCTGAAGCAACTCCCTGCTTCATTACTTGCTCACAAGTGTTAATAAGTCATTCGCAAGTGCGTTCTTTGCTAATGAACAGACTCATCACAACCACAGTCAAAACTGTTGTATTGACTTACCTCAGCCACACTCCAGAATGTATTCATTACTAGTCACGTTCATTCATAATCTTCAATATATAATGACCCATCTACTCACGTTCATACCTCAGCTTGTTTGTAGGTTCATCAGGGCCACGCTCAACACTGTTAACTTACCCAAGCCTAATATTGACTCTGACGCAAAGAAAAAAAAAGAGCGGTATTTAACGTATTAATAACTTGTGGGAAGGTGGCCACCCACAGCACCACCTTGCATGAAGGTGGCCACCCACAGAATCCACCATGCATGAAGGTGGCCACCCACAGAACCATTTTGCATGAAGGTGGCCACCCACAGCAGCAACATGTGTGATGGTGGCCACCCTCAGCAGCACCATGTGTGAAGGTGGCAACTTTCAACAGCACCACCTTGTGGGAAGGTGGCCACCCTCAGCACCACCTTGTGGGAAAGTGGCCACCCTCAGCAGCACCATGTGTGAAGGTGGCCAAACTCAGCATCACCTTGTGGGAAGGTGGCCACCCTCAGCAGCACCATGTGTGAAGGTGACCAGGCTCAGCACCACCTTGTGGGAAGGTGGCCACCCTCAGCAGCACCATGTGTGAAGGTGGCCACCCTCAGCAGCACCATTTGTGAAGGTGGCCACCCTTAGCAGCACCATTTGTGAAGGTGGCTGCCCGTAGCAGCACCATGTGCAAAAGCTGCCACTTTCAACAGCACCACCTTGTGGGAAGGTAGCCACCCTCAGCACTGCCTTGTGGGAAGGTGGCCACCCTCAGCACCACCTTGTGGGAAGGTGGCCACCCTCAGCAGTTGGATGTGAGTAAACTTGTTACTGAAGAGTAAACACTGCTATGTTTGCAGCCTTGTTACAGGGAGGCAAACATTGAGATGTTTGCCTCCTTCCTCGCCTCGCTCCTGCCTCTCCCAAGATATAGCTTTTATTGCAGTCATCATCATCATCCAGAGAAATAAGAATGGTTCCTCTGTCTCTTCTCCATTGTTTTCACCGTGATTTTTAATCAGCATTTGTTTGATGTGCAGAAGTCTAACCTTGTGAAAATCCTGCTGATTCACGAAGGAAACACAAGGTAGCTTTATACACTTCTCGTTCTTAGGTTGTTAATGACTCTGCTATGCTGAAAGTGTGCTGTGAATCAACACTGTTGTTCGGAGCATTTTGTTGGTGATAGTCTTGTTAAGCAGCACATTTTCCTCGCTGATATTTGATTACTGCTATGATGTATGCCTCATTTTTTTTCCTCTCTTGCTGATTTATGCTCTAGTTTTTTAATGTTTATTGTAAGCTTTTTTTTTTATTAAGTTTCTGTTACTATTCTCGCTCGAGAGGAGGAAAGTACAACGAAGATATTTTCTTTTGGATTTTCACTTTTACAATAGCGGTAGAAGTTACTTGGAACTTGTGTTTCCTTAATGGCACAATGACTCCGTTGTTGTGCCATTAAGGTTGTTGCAGTAAAAAAATGTAACTATATTGGAGTTACAAGCATTTTATATTCAGAATAGGTTGTAGTTCTCTAGTAGAAAAATACTTGTTTAATCTCAACAGTGACAGGAGATGCAAGAACTGGCGACCCATTTGATCAATGTGGAAAATTTGCTTGTTTCAAATTGGACATATGCTACGCAATTTAGCGTTCGTCTACTGCTCTTGGTGAGGGATATCCTAGCCGTCCAGGGTGGCAGCGTTGGGCAGCTAGTGAAGGAGACTTGAGAATACGCTTCGGTCTATCCTAAACCATTATCGATTCACGGCTGAACTATGGGTATGTTGGGAACTGGTACAGCCAGAGCACACAACATTTATTCTTAATGGGTAAAGGACTATGAAATTAGGCAATGTTTTTAATTCGCAGAGGCAGTCAGGTAAGCTTGATCACCTCCTTGCTGCACCGGTCATCACTCCTGTCATCTTTGTTTCACATTAAGTGGCTGTGAAAATTATTTTGATGCCGTTTTTCAATATTAGGTATTGTGATTCTAACCATAAAAATGGCGACTTCCAAAATTGATGTTGATGATGTTATTCACACTGTACTTGTCAATACTGACTCAATAGCATTATTGCCAACGAGTGAGTTTCAAACACAAAACTCGGTTTTTGTGTGGTCTAATCAACTGCATGGAGAAAAACTTTCATTAATAAATAACTGACATGAAAATTTACTGTTATAATGCTGTATTTTTTGGCAGTTTAATTCTCAGTTCCAATATTTGTCGTGTTTTAGCATTTTATATAAAAAAAATCCGGTAAACATCGCCAGTAAACGAAGCAAACTTAACGGTGCATAAATTCTCTAGAGTCAAATTTTATGTAAAATTCTCATTGTGTTAAAATATTTGCAAGACTTGTAGTATATGATCGTCTTAGCAATTATTTTATAAAGATGCTTCGCTAGGCATTCCCGAGGTGGGTCATTGTAGTGGCTTCCAGAATTATTTTTTTCTTCTTCGACTTATTTTCGTCCAGTTATTGAAACCACTGCCAGTAACCTGGAATGACTCTAATAACCTCCAAAACCCTCAGCAGCGTTGCTTCGATGTTGCTTCCTAATTCAACGACGATGGAGACTGCAAGTCAAGTGTGCAGGTGCTGATGATATCCCATGGTGAAACAAGCCTGAATTTCAGTTAAATCACGTTAAATCAATTTCAGTTCATCTCTTCTGAACGGATTCAGTATTTAATGGTTGATGCATCTGATGCCCTCAAGTTTTGTTGTAACGGTGCATAAATTCTCTAGAGTCAAATTTTATGTAAAATTCTCATTGTGTTAAAATATTTGCAAGACTTGTAGTATATGATCGTCTTAGCAATTATTTTATAAAGATGCTTCGCTAGGCATTCCCGAGGTGGGTCATTGTAGTGGCTTCCAGAATTATTTTTTTCTTCTTCGACTTATTTTCGTCCAGTTATTGAAACCACTGCCAGTAACCTGGAATGACTCTAATAACCTCCAAAACCCTCAGCAGCGTTGCTTCGATGTTGCTTCCTAATTCAACGACGATGGAGACTGCAAGTCAAGTGTGCAGGTGCTGATGATATCCCATGGTGAAACAAGCCTGAATTTCAGTTAAATCACGTTAAATCAATTTCAGTTCATCTCTTCTGAACGGATTCAGTATTTAATGGTTGATGCATCTGATGCCCTCAAGTTTTGTTGTATGTGGCTACATTTGCCAATAAAGTAAAATATCTAAAAAAAAC
>NC_069399.1:72682400-72689900 GCF_026875155.1 Cherax quadricarinatus | reverse complement strand
AGGATGTTCCAGAGATTGGACACAGTAACAAGGGGACACAGTTGGAAGTTGAAGACACAGATGAATCACAGGGATGTTAGGAAGTATTTCTTCAGCCACAGAGTAGTCAGTAAGTGGAATAGTTTGGGAAGCGATGTAGTGGAGGCAGGATCCATACATAGCTTTAAGCAGAGGTATGATAAAGCTCATGGTTCAGAGAGAGTGACCTAGTAGCGATCAGTGAAGAGGCGGGGCCAGGAGCTCGGACTCGACCCCCGCAACCTCAACTAGGTGAGTACACACACACACACACACACATACACACACACACATACACCACACACATACCACACAGACACACACACCACAGCCACCACACACACACACACACACACACACACACACACACACACACACACACCATACACAACACACATACACACACATACACAAACACACACACGCACACACATACACACAACACACCACCACACAACACACACACACACACACACACACACACACACACACACACACATACACACACACACATACACATCACACACACACCACACAACACACACACACACACACACACACACAACACACACACACACACACACACACACACACACACACACACAGGCACATTCTTCGAAGAGCCAGAAATGAGTATGCACAGATTAGGAGGGAGGCCCAGCGACAGTACGAAAGCGACATAGCATCGAAAGTCAAGTCTGACCCGAAACTGCTGTATAGCCACATTAGGAGGAAGACAACAGTCAAGACCAGGTGATAAGGCTGAGGAAAGAAAGTGGAGAACTCACAAGAAACGATCAAGAGGTATGTGAGGAGCTCAACACAAGATTTAAGGAAGTATTTACAGTAGAGACAGGAAGGACTCTGGGGGGACAGAACAGAGGGGGACACCGACAAGGAATGTACCAACAAGTGTTGTTTGACATACACACAACTGAGGAGGAGGTGAAGAAGCTGCTAAGTGACCCTGATACCTCAAAGGCAATGGGACCGGACAACATCTCCCTGTGGGACCTTAGAGAAGGAGCAGAAACGATGTGTGTGCCACTAACCATAATCTTCAACGCATCCCTTGAAACTGGGCAACTACCTGCGGTAAGGAAGACGGTAAATATAGTTCCCATTTTTAAAAAAGGAGACAGAAAAGAGACACTAAACTATAGACCAGTATCACTGACGTGTATAGTATGCAATGTCATGGAGAAGATTATCAGGAGGAGAATGGTGGAGCACCAGGAATGGGACAAGATTATAAACTACAACCAGCTCGGATTCATGGAAGGCAAATCCTGTGTCACAAACCTTCTGGAGTTTTATGACAAAGTAACAGAAGTAAGACACGAGAGAGAAAGGTGGGTTTATTGCATTTTCTTGGACTGCAAGAAGGCCTTCGACACAGTTCCTCACAAGAGATTAGTGCAGAAACTAGAGGATCAGGCGCGTATAACAGGAAAGGTACTGCAATGGATCAGAGAATACCTGGCAGGGAGGCAACAACGAGGCATGGTACGTGATGAGGTATCACAGTGGGCACTTGTGACGAGCGGGGTCCCACAGGTGTCGGTCCTAGGACCAGTGCTATTTTTGGTATATGTGAATTAGCCTGACGACACTGGAGGAAGGAGGGTCAGTGGAGACATGATAATGAAATATAAAATACTGCGCGGAATAAACAAGGTGAACAAAGACAGGATGTTCCAAAGATGGGACACAGAAACAACCGGTCACAATTGGAAGTTGAAGACTCAGATGAGTCAAAGGGATGTTAGGAAGTATTTCTTCAGTCATAGAGTTGCCAGTAAGTGGAACTGCCTAGAAAGTGATGTAGTGGAGGCTGGAACCATACATAGTTTTAAGACGAGGTTTGATAAAGCTCATGGAGCAGCGAGAGAGAGGACTTAGTAGCAATCAGTGAAGAGGCGGGGCCAGGAGCTATGAATCGACCCCTGCAACCATGAATAGGTGAGTACAAATAGGTGAGTACACAAGCACCACACACACACACACACACACACACACACACACACACACACACACACACACACACACACACACACACACACACACACACCATACACACACATACACACACACAAACACACGCACACACACACACCACACACACACACACACACACACACACACACACCACACACACACACACACACACCACCACACACACACACACACACACACACACACACATACACACACACACAAACACACACACACACCACACACAACACACACACACACACATACACACACACAACACACACAAAACACACACCCCCACACACACACACACACACCAGGCACATCTCCTGAAGCGCACATCAACCAAATAACTGCTGCAGCATATGGGCGCCTAGCAAACCTCAGAACAGCATTCCGACATCTTAATAAGGAATCGTTCAGGACCCTGTACACCGTATACGTTAGGCCCATATTGGAGTATGCGGCACCAGTTTGGAACCCACACCTAGCCAAGCACGTAAAGAAACTAGAGAAAGTGCAAAGGTTTGCAACAAGACTAGTCCCAGAGCTAAGGGGTATGTCCTACGAGGAGAGGTTAAGGGAAATCAACCTGACGACACTGGAGGACAGGAGAGATAGGGGGGACATGATAACGACATACAAAATACTGAGAGGAATTGACAAGGTGGACAAAGACAGGATGTTCCAGAGATTGGACACAGTAACAAGGGAACACAGTTGGAAGCTGAAGACACAGATGAATCACAGGGATGTTAGGAAGTATTTCTTCAGCCACAGAGTAGTCAGTAAGTGGAATAGTTTGGGAAGCGATGTAGTGGAGGCAGGATCCATACATAGCTTTAAGCAGAGGTATGATAAAGCTCACGGCTCAGGGAGAGTGACCTAGTAGCGATCAGTGAAGAGGCGGGGCCAGGAGCTCGGACTCGACCCCCGCAACCTCAACTAGGTGAGTACAACTAGGTGAGTACACACACACACACACACACACACACACACACACACACATAAACAAACAAACATTTAAGCTGTGTAATGATAATATCCCAATACATTTTATTTCGTATTCTGGCGCCTGAATATTCCACTTCATATATTATGTTCATTAAATATAATCAATCTCAAATAATTATATGGACGACAGACTGGTGTCAGTCCCAGTAATCAGAGCGTCACCGGCGACAGTAGCTGCATTCTGCTAGTGTCGGACTTATCGTGTATATATCCTAGTGACATGTATCAAACAATCTAAATTCAGTCTCATCACACTGCATACGATATATACTGAAAATTTAATTGCGTAGAATATAGAAGACTTATAAGATCGAGATATGATCTCACATGACTCAACATGTTGAGTGTGGGAGTGTAGTGAAGGTTTTGTCATGTCACATGTCAAGTAAAATTTCACGTTAGGCAAAGTTTAAATTCCTCGCAAATTTTATTCATTATAAATTAATCTAATATATATAACCCTAAATTTGCAGATTTATATAGAAATAAGCACTATTTTTTTTTTTTTTTTGGAAACTTGATTCGATTTTATTACGCTGATACAACTTTCTCAAATGGGGGGTTGAAACCTCTAGTGCAAATTAAAGCAGTTTTTTGTTGGCTTCCTGTTTATTTTGAATATATTTTCTTTGTTCCCCTTGATATTTAAGGCAGCTAAAAAAAGGTAATGAATTTTAAATACTGACGAGAATCAGGAAATTATATTCAAAATATTAAAAACACACAAATAACTGCTCTTATACACGCTGAAATTCTTCACAACATAAGAGTTAAACTTTTTGCATTCTCACCCATGTTTTTGAGAGCTCTTAGCTTATACAATTCGAAAAAGGACAGGGATATTTATTTAACCAAGAATAAGTTGGTTTTACCCTACCATGAAAACCTTCTTGATACACCTCCACTAAAGAATTCTAAAACCAGAGCTGTATTTAAAATTTTTGATGGATTAAAAATATCTGATTTAGAATTCCCCCCAAAATGCTGATGTCTGTATCTATAAGATTCCCTGTAAAAAAATGCTATAAAGTTTATTACAGTCACACTGAACTAAGATTACAACAACTTAAACGTAACATTATAACCGGACGAGAATCTAATGATCTGTTTATTCATGTGAGATATTTAACAACTCAGTTGATAATCATAACACAGAGAAAGTTGTATCAGCAGTATGCATATAGGGTCGGAGTTATATAAATTAAACTCATTTATAATGAATAGAAATTATGAGGAATTTAAAATTTACCTGACATGTCACTCATGAAATCTTATTTGATATGTGACCTGACCAGATTTTCACTGCATTCCCACGTTCAGCGTGTTGGCTCATGTGTGAGGTCATACCTCGGCCTTGTAAGTCTTCTGCTGTATTGTTATTTTTACTATTCTTTGAAAATGATAGAAATCACGAAAGCACTTGAAATTTCACTATTTTTTTTTCACTGAGGTTATTTTGCTTTTTGTTATTCTACCTGATTACTGAAAAAGAAGAAATGAAACTTTCCTTCTTTGTACATTTATTTTTTACATTTAGTAAGTTATACTGGAAAAACCTAGAACCACAATGGAGACCAGAAACGTGGAGGGCTAAGATGATGCTGGAGGAGGTAATGGAGAACATCATGCACCAACATGTTAGGGATACGACCAGAGAGAGAGAGGGAAAGGAGGAACCAGCAAGAGAGCACCTCATGTTCACCCTGAGGGGTCATGACCTTGGGAATGTTTCATATGAAATTTCCCTCCGCGCTATTGATCGCACGGTACTGAGATTCAAATACCTTGTAGAGTTAACAATGGAGAGTGAAGCAACATAGGAAGGAACCAAGCTTCAAGAGATGGGAAGGGGGGGGGAGACGAATACACATGCATCAGGAAATTCCTTTATGAGAGGCAGTAAACGAAATAATGGAACATGTCACAAAGTGCAGGGAGGCTGGGGAGAAGGTCGTACCCAGAGGCAACAGAAACAATGGAAAGACCAGAGTGAACCTATGATTTACCCACAGGTGTAGAGAGACCAAAGTCAAGTACGCTAGAACATGGAAAAAGCATAGAAGGCTAAAGAACTTAGAAAAATAAGGAGCTTATGCTGAAGAGCAAGAAACGAATATGTATGAATAAGGAGCAACAGTCAGGGACCAAATAATGTGGCTGAAGAAAGAAGGCGGAGAGCCGACAAGGAATGACCAAGGAGTATGTGAAGAACTAAGCACGGGATTTAGGAAGGCATTCTCAGAGGTGACTGAAACGTTTCCAGCCCATCCAAGGCATTAAAATACACGAGTATGTGTTTGGACACAATAAACACAACTGGGGAAGAGGTCCAGAGACTGCTATATGAGTTAGATACCTCGAAGGCATTGGGACTAGATAATATCTCTTTATGGGTCTTGAGAGAGGAAGCAGAGGCAGTGTGTGTGCCTCTAGCATCAATCTTCATCAACTCTATCGAAACACATGTGCAACATCTGGGTATCTTTATTGTAGACGTTTCGCCATCCAGTGGCTTTATCAACACAAATTCTAGAACATAACTTGAAGACAGTAGAACTATGTACAGAAGATGAGGTAATCAGTCCCTCAACCTAGATAGGTGCGAAGAACAAAGTCGTGGAGATTCTGAAGCAGAAGAAGGATGGCTGCATATAAGTAGACTAGGTTAGCAGACGAGGGCAATATTCTCTGGTGCGATTCCCAGTGGAAGTTAGGTCCTTCCCGAGAGGATGGGTTAGTTGTAGTAGTAGTTGTCGTGTCGTGAAGGTTATGTACATGTCCTCATGAATTAAATTCCATGAAGTTGGGAGTGTCTGACAAGTTGTCGAATGGTTATATACGACAAGTTGGATAAGACTCTGTGCAACATCTGGGTATCTTATTGTAGACGTTTCGCCATCAGGGCTTTATCAATACAAATCTAGAACTACTTGAAGACAGTAAACTGTACAGAAGATGAGGAGTATCAGACCCTTAACTAGGAGTAGGTGCGAAAGAGCACCATAGTCGTGGAGATTTGAGCAGGAAGAAGGAGCCTGGCGCTTAAAGTAACGTTCAGGTGTAGCAGACGAGGGATATTCACTGGGTAGGCGGGATTCCCAGTGGAAGTAGGTCCTTCCCAAAGAGTGGGTAGTGTAGTAGTAGTTCGTAGTCGTGAAGGTTAGTACAGTCCTCAGAATTAAATTCCATGATGTTGCGTGCTGACAGGTTGTGTACGAATGGGATTAAAACCCGATGTTGCAATGTGTCCTTAATCTCAACTTTTCGGTATTATATACCATTTTACCAACTCTACGGAGGGCAACTACCAAGGGGGAAAAAAAAAAAAAAGCAAAAAAAATTTTTTTTGAAAGGGACAGACAGTCAGCATTTTTCTACAGATCCCAGCTAATAACATATGTGGAAAGTCGGGAAGATTATAAAAAAGTGGTGGGCACCTAAAAAGAGTGGTATACTACAAACAGCCGGCTTCGGGGTATAAAAATCCTTGGACAAAACCTACTGGGTTTTTAACAAGGCAAAGGGGAAATAAGACAGGAGAGCAAGGGATGGGTAATTGAAATTTATTTGGACAGTAAGAAAGCTTTTGATGCAGTACCGCACGAGCGAGTCGTACAAAGCTAAGGGAGCAGGCAGAAATTACAGGCGAAACACTGCTGTACATCAAAGAACATTCAAAACTAGGGACGCAAAGCCCATGATGATTCTCTTCAAATTGCTTGTGCTCTCTAGACTGGAATACTGCTGTACACTAACGGCTCCCTTCAAGGCTGGCGACATTGCAGACCTGTAGAGTGTACAAAGAACTTTCACGGCACGCACAAGTATGATAAGGCACCTAAACTACTGGGAACGGTTGAGGGTCCTTGATCTGTATTCCTCCGAACGCAGGCGAGAGAGATACATGATAACATACACTTGGAAGATCCTGGAGGGACTGGTAGAAAACTTGCACACGAAAATCACTCCCTATGAAAGCAAAAGACTCGGCAGGAGACGCAACATTCCCCGTATGAAACGCAGGGGCGCCACGAGTACGCTGAGAGACAACACAATAAGTGTCCGGGGCCCACGACTGTTCAATTGCCTCTCAACATACATAAGGGGGATTATCAATAGACCCCTGGCTGTCTTCAAGAAGGCACTGGACAGGTACCTAAAGCCAATACCTGACCAACCTGGCTGTGGTTCGTACGTCAGTTTGCGTGCGGCCAGCAGTAACAGCCTGGTTGATCAGACCCTGATCACCATGAGGCCTGGTCTCAGACCAGGCTGCGGGGGCGTTGACCCCAAAACACTCTCCAGGTAAACTCAGGGTAAACCTGACAGAAAGAAACAACGTGTGACGGTCCGTGACGGGGTGCCGGAATGGGTGCATATGTCTGGCAGGATTTCACAAGGGTCAGTCCTAGGGCAAGCGCTGTTTCTTAAGTACACGAATGACATGACAGAAGGGATAGATCAGAGGTGTCC
>NC_069399.1:72609900-72672400 GCF_026875155.1 Cherax quadricarinatus | reverse complement strand
GGTTGTGCCTTTTTGGATTATAAAATAAGTGTTTTCTAGCCAACTTTAAAGATTTATCAATTACATTCTTGGGTATTTTAACTCACATTACCTATTTCATAAATTTTGGATATTTCCTCATCTCTATGAACTCAGGACTACAAATTTCGTAAAGCTCCAAAAACATGATGAGAAAACCAGACAGTTTGACTTCTAGCTTGATGCGAGGAATAAATAGTGGACCCATAGGACAATTATTTTTAGGGTTTCTGTAATATTTTTAATTTGAATTCATTATTACACTTAATAATTAAAACATCTAGAAAAGGCAATGTTTATTTTCTTCAAATCAACAGTAAGTTTATAGTATGGACTAGCTATTTAATTTTCCAAGAAATGGTGTATAGCTACATTATTGGGCAATAAGGACACAAAAATATCATCAACATATATGAACCATTTAGCTCTATTAGGGAGATTGTGTTAAGCAACTGCTTCAAAAAAAATTCCATGTATAGGTACTAAGACAGGTGAAAGAGGATTTCCATTGCCATACCAAAATTTGAGTGTAAAACTTATCATTAAATACTCAGAATGTTTGGTATGGCAATGGAAATCCTCTTTCACCTGTTCTTGTATAACCTATACATGGAATTTTTAAAACAGGTTGCTTAACATATCTCCCTTAATAGAGCTAAATGGTTTGATAGTTGATGTATTTGTGTATTATGCCCAAAAATGTAGATATACTCCATTTTCTTGGAAAATTAAATAGCTTAGGCCCATTCTATAAACTTTACTGTTGAGTTTGAAGAAAATAACTCATTGCCTTTTCTAGATGTTTTAATTATTAAGGGTAATAATGAATTCAAATTTAAATTTACAGAAAAACCTACAAATACTGTTCTATGTTCACATATTCTCGCATCAAGATAGAGTCAAACTGTCTGTTTTTCTCATTCAATGTTTTTGTGAGCTTTCGAATTGTAGTTCCTGAGTTCATAGCATGAGGGAAATATCAAAATTTATGAAATAGGTATGATTTAAAATACCCAAGAAATGTAATTGATAATTTTTAAAGTTGTAGATGTATGTCAGAAGGACAATTTATATTGTTGTGTTAGACAGATCTTAAATTAGAAAGCGTCAGCCACTGAATCTGTTTGGTTCGTCTCTCGAGCGGCCGAGAAAAAATAATTTTGTTCGGGTAGTGATTTACAGGGCCCCAAATCTTGATAGGGAGTGCGTAAACTTCTATGGGACGAATCGTAAGGCATTTCATACGAAAATGTGTGTGCTTAAATGGGAGATTTCAACTATAGACAGATTGATGGAGCAATTTGACAGGAAATTTAAGGGAGTAGGGGGTGACCTTTATTGATTCGATCAGGATTGGTTTTTTAAACAGTTTGTGACTCAGAGCCTACTAGGGGGAATAACCTCCTTTGACTTGGTTCTTGCCTCAGTAGGGAAACATAATTAATAATCTTGGGTTAATGATGAGCTTGGGGTGAGTGATCACAAATCACTCATTTTAAATATTATGGAATGTCCCCTAATAATCGGCAATCAAGTATCCGTCCTGACTTTTTCGCCTTGGCTGATATCATAGGATCTGAAAATTACTTAGGTGGGCTTGAACTGGCATGACCTCCCCCCCCGACTATGGGTCAGGTAGGTGGTGATGGTTGACGATATGATGCTTACCAGGGCATAGTTCTAGCTGCTCAGTCAAATTAAGTTCAAATGGGAAATCAGATCCAAACAAAAATGATCCTAAAATGGATGAACATAGATTATAAAATATACTGATTGGTCAAAAGAGAGGATATATAGGCAACAAAAGAGGAGAGGGGCAATTAAGAAATCGATATTATTACAGTTAAAGAGAGAATACAAAAATGGGAATTAGAAAAGCAAAAGAGATTATGAGGTTAAAGTTGCAGAGAATCGAAGCTAACCCAAAAAAGGGATTATTTCAGGTATACAGAAGTAAGATCAGGGACAGATAGGCCCACTCAAAAAGTTCCTCGGGTCAGCTCATGACAGTGATAAGGAATGTGTAGATTTTTAACACATACCTTCCTCTCGTTTTTTACACAGGAGGATAACAGCGATATTTCAGTAATGATAAATTATGTTAGAAACAGGACGATAATAAAACTGTGCACTATTAGGGGTCACAAGTGACATGGTCCTTAGGCACACATAGATTAAATTAAAACCTAACAAATCCCCAGGCCCTGATGAACTGTATGCAAGGGGTTCTTAAAGGAAGGTAAAGAGGAGCTTAGCACACCTTTGGCTAATCTTTTCAACATATCTCTACAGATCTGGGCATGGTGCCAGTAAAAGTGAAAATGGCAAAATGTAGATACCTATTTTCAAAAACGTGACAGGTCTTAGCTTCGAACTATAGACCAATAAGCCTAACCTCCATAGTGGGAAAATTTATGGCAATCAAAAATTGCCCGAGGCAGTTCGTAGGCCTCCTTGAAAAGCATAAATTAATCAACGATCTCTGCATGGTTTTACAAAGGGGCGTTCCTGCCTTACGGAATTTAATTAATTTTTTTCACAAGGTATTTGAGGAGGTAGATCAGGTATTGAATATGATATTGTGTAAATGACTTCAGTAGCTTTTGACAGGGTCCCACATCTGAGACTATTGAGGAAGATTTAAAGCACATGGAATAGGTGGAGAATTTTTTCCTGGATAGAGGCTGGTGACAAATAGGCGCAGAGAGTTGCATAAATGGGGTGAAATCAGAGTGGGGAAAGCGTCACGAGCGGTGTTCCACAGGGGTTCAGTGTTGGGCCCCTGCTGTTCACAATCTACATAACGACATAGATGACGGTGCATAAAGACGACAACGGCAAGTTTGCCGTTGGACACAATTTAGGCCGTCGAATTCATTCTGACGAGGCACATTCGGAGCACTCCAGGATGATTTGAATAGGACTGATGCAGTGGTTCGGAGAAGTGGCAGATGGCAGTTTTATATAGACAAAGCATGTTCTAAATGTTGGACTAGGACAATAGCCATGCCACATATAAACTAAATATTGTAGATCTTAATATTTACGGGGGGGGGGAATTGCGAAAAAGATTAGAGTTCTGGGTTAGCCAGTAATCTGAAACCAAGACAACAGTGCATAAGTGTTCGCCAATAAAGCTAATAGAATCTTGGCTTAATATCAAGAAGCATAAAATAATAGGGAGTCCTCAGGTTGTTCTTCAACTCTATACAGCTGGTTAGGGGCCTCATTTAGATTATGCTGCACAGATTTTGGTCACCGTATTACAGAATGGATATATAAATCTTGGAAAATGTACATAGGTGGGGATGGACAAATGATGATCCCATGTATCAGAAACCTTCCTATGAGGATAGATAAGGGCCCTGAAACTCACTCCTAGAAAGACGTAGATTAGGGCGGGATATGATTGAGGTATGTATAAAGTGGAAGACAGAATAAATAAAGGGATGTAAATAGTGTGCTGAATTATATCTGCCTGACAGGACTCGCAGCAATGGTTTTAAGTTGGCAAAATTCAGATTCAGGAAGGAATAGGAAAGTACTGGTTTTGGTTTAGAGTTGTGGATGAGTTGGAACAAACTCCCTAGTACCAGTTTATAGAGGCCAGAACGTAGTGTAGCTTAAAAATATGGTTTGGTATAAATACATGAGTAGATGTGGGTGGGTGTGAGTTAGACTGATAGCTTGTGCTAACAGGTCGGTTGCCGGTGTTCCTCCCTTATAAGGTCAATGTGACACTGACCTGACTAGCGTTGGGTGCAATGCTTACGCGGTAGCGAGACTTGGACCTGCCTCGCATGGGCCTAGTAGGCCTTCTCGTGTTCCTTCGCATTCTTATGTTCTTATGTTCTTAGAAACACTTTTTTTATAATCCAAAAAGGGGGCAACCAGCCTTATTCAAACTTAAAAATATGTTGGTTCTCCCTTACCATGAAAACTTGGTTGATATGCTTCTCATACTTAAGACTTTTAATATTAAAGTTGTATTCAAAATTCTTGATACAGTAAAATAAACTTTGATAAAGAATTCCCCCAAAAATCTGATGGATGTGGTCTATAAGACCGATCCTTGTAAAATTTGCGATAAAGTTTATTTCGGTCAAATGGTAAAAAATCTGAACTAAGATTAAAACAACATAATTAGAGCATTAGAACTGGACAAGATTCCAACGGATCTATTTATTCATGTAAGAGATTTTTAACATCCAATGATTTCATAAAAGTGAGAAAGTGTTCAGCAAGTCCATGGTCGAAGGAAATATATTGAATCTTGTTTCATAAAAGCAGTTTTGACATATAATATGAATAATTCCTTTGGTTTATATAAATTAGATTCCATTTATAATTAATAGAATTTGGGAAGAAGTATAATTAATACACTGGACACAATTTTTTAATTTTCTTGGGTAGAATAGCTTTGGGGGTGAGTTGTGCAAAAGGACTACGTATCCAGTTGGGTCGCCGCGACGTCTCGGTGTTTAACCGTTGTGGGATCTGATAGTGAGGTGCTGGCCCGGACCCCTTATATAGCTACCTTGGATGCTTCTCTTTCATAGTTCCTTGATAATGTGAAGTAGTGACGAAAAAGAAGCGCTTGGAATTTCTTCTTTTATATTTTTCTTTTTTTCAGACGTGGTTGTTTTGAATATTTTGAAATCACCTTGTTCACTGTTCGTTATTATTGCATATTTATATATATATATATATATATATATATATAGATTTATATATATATATATATATATATATATATATATATATATTTATATCATATTTGTATATTATTTATATATATATTTATATATATATTATAATTCTTATATATATATATATTTATATATATATATATATATATATATATATATATATAGAAAAATAGGGATGGTACACCTCTAGAACTGTTATAGGAACCCTATCCTCAGAGAAAAGAATAAACTTGTTCAGGGGGGAAAACTCAATATTCTCCAGGAAGCTGTTTGAGAATTTTCTCCTACCTCCCCTATATATTAATATATATATATATATATATTAATAAATATATATATATATTATATATATATTATATATTATATATATTTTATTTTATATATATTTATATATATATGTATATATATATATATATATACTATATAAATATTTATAATATATATATTTATATACTAGTTATATATATATATTATATATATATATTTATATATATATATATAATATATATATATATATATTATATATATATTTGAAGGACAAAGAATTCATTCGACAGGAACATCACAAAACTCGATTCAAAGTTAAAACAACGTAGGTAACTTCAGAGCTACATTCGAAATACCTCGTCCAGCTCCCCGCAATTTCCTCTCTGGGATTCGCAACATGGACTCTGGAAGAGGAGCTGGTCGCCCTGTGGTCCTTTGATTTCTATGGGATGAGCTTTTCACCCAGCTCTTTTAGGAACTTTAGAGCACCACTTGCCCATGCTCCCAAGGGTCTCTGGACCTTTTGGGATGAAAGTTTAACAAGGGGAAGGTCTTCATATTTGCGGATCGTCTGAGTCTCTCTGTGGCTGGCTGCTCCACCCATTCCACTACGGAGTATGGCATGTAAGTGTCTGCCAATGTGGCGGCACATGTGTAGTCCCAGGCAATTCTGCTTTCATCCTTCCAAGGTAGCATAGTGGCTCCATCAGGACGCTTTTAGACTTCCGTCAGACCTCTGCATTGGGTTTCCCGTTGAGCTGGGCAACGGGGGCCTGTGGCGAGGATTCTCTTTATTGATATCATTGACCTCCTCATGCACGGCATACTTCCCTTCTGCTGTGTGACACAAGACCAAGAATCCGATTGATTCAGCTGTCGCCCGCAGCAAATACATTGTTCGGTGAGGATGGGGGCGGCATAGGCAAAGGCAACTCAATCGAATGGCCTCCTGTGGGTCTTAGTGATTGCCCAAGGAGGGAATTGGGATACAGCAAACAGGTAATTCCTGAGTGTGGGTGCCTTCACTGCAGGAGACGAGCTTTGTCCTGTCCTGAGGCGTTGGCAGAGCATTGTGTTGGCGATTTTTTTCCATGATCGGGTTTGTCCCAGTTGGTCTGTTTGTTGTCTTTGGGGGAAGCTGGTCTACTGGAGGAATCTTGTAAGGGTGTCCACGAATCGCTGCTTCAGTAATCCTGGGGTCTGAGCCTCTACCATGTCTATCAGCGTTCTGGAACATCTTCTTGACTAAAGCACTGGAAGCCAAAAATGAAGACAGAAAAGCAGGTAAAGCAACATGCGTTACTTTGCGCACCCCTATAAACTCCCAGTGTAGCTGGGAGGGTTGCCTTGATCCATTGCTGATCCTCTAGTGACAGGTTCTGTGCCTTCTTAGGGTTGCCTCAGGGTTAACACACAGTTAGTGCGTCATATTCGTTTCGAGTTTGGTTGTCAAAAAGAGGTGCACACCTGAGGAAGTAAGGATTTCTTTGGAATAGTAAGGCTCCTGGTGAGGAGATCAGAGCATCATGGGCCATCAAGATTGCTCTATTTCTTCATCCATTCTCATCAGGTCATTAATTTGTCCTTGAGGACTGTGTCGATGGCTGGTGACCAGCGGTGCTCCAAGAGAGGTACTGTTGGACGGAGTGGTATACCCCCCACCCACCCCCCCACCTAGATTCTGGGAGGTTCTTGCACAGCATTGATTATTTCCTGGTTTGCTGTGATGATTTCAACACTTGGAGGGGAATTGAGGATGAAGTCCAAAGTCTTCTCCCTGTGTTTTCACCAGTTGTAGTCCCCTACCAGGGACTCTTCGTATCCTGCAAGATGCCATCACGGTACCACTCACCGGCGGAAAACGCTCGCTGCTTTTGCTGGTTGTTAGTTTCTTACTGCCAAGCAGAAGAGAAGTGGTGCTAGTGGGTCACCCTGCTGAACACCTTCTGATTGACGAGAATTTCATGTTCTCCAACAAAAGAATTGAGGGTTTGCTGTAGCCGGCTGAAATGAAGGGAAAAAGATTGGAGGAAGCGATCCCGACAGCTGGCAAGGTCAGCATCTCCTTGCAATAATTAAAGGCATTTTCTAAAGTCAAGTTTGATACGGCACTTGTCTTCTGGTTAGGTCCCTGATGTAGGCTGGCCGATGAGCTGCAGCTTCACTGCCTGGAGGGACCCCAAACCCATTGGGGTGTGGCTGGAGTAAACTGGCAGCTTCAGGCGAATGCTTCTTACTGATGCTTTGGCAACGAGGGACGGCGAAAGAGTGTTTTCCAACCGCAATGGGTCTGATTCCCCCATCCTTCTCTTCAAGCACACAGTGAGGCTCCAAAAAAGAAAGGTTTAATTTCTTTCTGGATTCGCCCAGCCAGGCAGTTGTTAGTCGAAAGTTGGCAAATCTGTTGAGAAGAAGGTGATGCAGATGCACCAGTACGGATTTACCATCTCCTGAGGTGCTGGAGGTCGAATTCCAGTGTATCCCCTCCAGATCCTGCAGAAAATGGGGGACACAATCGCCTTATAGACTCTCCGATTCAGGCAAAAATTAATTGTTCGGTGATGGGGTCTTCATCAGGGTTGTTGTTGTTGGCCTATGGTGTCCCTGTTGGATGCTTGTCTCTTAGTGCTTGGGCAGTGGTTCATCTTTGGGTCGGTGCTGGCGAGGGGGCCTGCCTGATGCGGCGCTGCGGCGCGCTGGGGGCGGCTCGCTGCGGCGCGCCCTGCGCGTATGGCTGCGGCGGGGGTAGCTGCTAGGCTCTCGGCGCGGCTGCGGGCCGGCTGCTGGCTGGGCCGGGGCCGCTCGGCGGCTGGCGGCGGGCGGGGCCGGCGCTGCGGCGCGCTGGGCGGGGGGGACCAGCGCTGCTGTTACGGCGGGCTACCGATGATGGCGGCTGGCGCTCCCAGTCACGGGGGCGATGCTTGCTGCTGCTGCGCGGCTGCTGGCTGCGCTCTGCTAGGGCGCGGCCCGGGCCGGCTGCGCTCGCGCTCGGCTGATCGCGCTTGGAGGGCGGCGCGCGCTGTCGGCGGTCAGGTGCTGGGCGGGCGGTTAGCTCTTGCGCGCCTGCGCGCGTTAGCCTGGCTCCGCATAGTGCTAGGCGCGCGCGGGCGCGGGCCGGCTCTGGCGGGGGCGCTGGCTGCTTCTAGGCTGGCGGCCCTGGGCTGCTGGCGGCTGGGGGCGCCTGCGTGGGGGGCTGAGCTGCGCGGGCCACGCTTAGCTGGGGCTGGCTGGCTGGTGGGCGGCTGGCGGGCTGCTCTGCGGCGCGCTGCGGGGCCTCGCTGCCACGCTACAGTTGTCTCACTTGTAATTATCGGATTGCTTCCACTGTGTTACTTCTTCAATTTTTTTGCTAACCTAGTGCGCAATTTTCTCGTTTGCAGTGGGACTTTTCTTGGGGTCTACCTTTGCGATTCCGGCGATGATGGGTTAGAGGGACACAATTATCGTTCTTGGGTAGTTGCGCACTGCCTTGATAACTGACAGTGGTAGCAGTTTGCTCGTCTCTCAGGAACTGCAAGACTAGACATTGCCGAACAGGAGCAGGTCTGCGCATGCTTGGATGGTGCCTCGGGCTTCTAAGTTGGTGGGAATCCATTCACCTGCTGAGAAAGTCTGTGAAACTTCCCTGCTGCATTGGGGAAGCCGCTTTAGGGATGTGGGTTTGGTACTGTTACGCAGTGGATTTGAATGCCAACAGAAGGTTATTCACAAGTGGGGAGGTTGCATTGGAATTGTCATCTGCCTGTGGAGGCTGTGGGGCTGCTCTTGATGGGGGGCATATGCGATCCTGCACACCCATTGTGTGCACGAATGCGACCATCCCTGTGCGTGCTAGGCGGAAAACTCTCCGCACACCTGAATGTGGCCTCCTTCTTTCATTGTTGGGTGCACTGTTTCCTGGTCTTTGTTGTGGCTGGCTGGCTTCATCATCTGCCATACCTCAAACTGTGTGGTAGCCCAGGCTGAAGGGAAAATGGCGCATGGCACATACTCGATGTGGTTCATGGTGGTGTAGGGAGGAAGGGTTCCCTCCTTGTGGTGGGCGGTTGGAGGAAAGGGAGGATGGAAGATTGTGTGAGGCGGAGTAGGGCAAAATCATCCCTCCAGGCAAGTCACTATACAAAACTAATATATATATATATATATATTTATATATATATATATTATTTATATATAATTTATATATATATTATATAATATATATATATATATTTAAATATATTAAATATATATATATATATATTATATAAATATATCAACAAACCCGCCTGAGGGGCAATGCAGTGGTAAATTAGATTCCAATGAATGCGTTTAATCTCCTAAAAGAGACTGGTATTTGCACATACAAGAAAATTCCCTGGTCTCTCCCTTTTGTTTCAGCTTTGGATAGCAAGGAATCAATGCTTCTCTTTTGGAGGAGAAATTAATCATCGGAGGGTGTCCCAAAAGGAGATCCTCTTGCACCATTTCTTTCTGTATAGCATAGGAATTAAATCAGAGACCTGCGAGCTAACATCTGGATCCTAGATGTTTGGCCCCATAAGCAGTAAAAAGTCCCTCCTACATGACCTTACACAGGTTAAAGACCGGGGCAGGAAATGGTCTCATCTGAATCCATCCAAATGTGAAATATTCTCAGTCAGCAACAGTGATAATGCAGTGAGATCAAAACTACCGGAGCGCGCATTGCCCCAACAAATAGTGTCTTGCGGGGCCCTCTGGGGGAAGCAATGCCATTGACACAATTCTCAGGAAGAAATTGGAAGAGTTAAGGAAAATGAAACAACGAATAGGCAATCTGGACACCCACGATCCTTGTACCTCCCCAAAAAAGGCTTGAGTCTGCCGGTTGACATATTTCCAAAGAGGGGCACCTTCGATGATAACCCTATATCACGAATATGACAGTTTTCTGAGGCAGATTTTTACGAAAGACTTAACCCTTACTCTAGAAGAGGGGCATGGAACCAAGCACATTCCGTGACTGGGAGGCATTGGTGTCCGCAAGTCATCACAGATTGCTTTCCCCTGCTTTTCTGTCCTCGTGTATTGCACCCAGAGAGCTTGTAGCGCGATTTCCCCCGAACTCTTTGGGGCAAGATTGGAGTCCCGGACCAAAAATTCATTTACGGAGCAATGACTGGGATAATCTAACGGGCTTGGGGCCAGACCTGCTCCCCCAACAATACAAACAAAAACGCCCGGGAGGTCCAATTTGGAAAATTTGCCTCAACAATGTTCAAATGTTCGGGAAGGATAAGCCCGCCCCTGGCAGTGAGAAAACCCCTCATGTGGGGACTTTTTGTTTGGGTGTTCCCAACCCAGTTGGCCCGTCTCGACCCACAGACCTCCCCATCGGTGTTGCCCCTTTGATTCCGCCCCTATATCGCCGAACACAGGTGTATTTGTGGCAGTGAAGCGCAACCGATTCGGGTACCCTGGGCTTTGGGGGCCTAAAACCAGGGAAAGATTGCAAGCATGAGGAGGTTTTAAAAAAATTATCAGAGGAGCCCACAAAAAGCTGGGTGCCCAGCATAAGGGGGCCCCCCAACTACGATCTGATGGGAGCCAAAACGCCCGATGGTATACCCTTTAAGGGACGATGGGAAGCAGGGGTGTGGGATATACATGTCATTTTTACCCTTGGTGATACCTTCCCAATACACCCGGGAGGAAGGGCGCTGCCGTTAGGGGGTCCCAAAGTCTAAAAAAATTGGGAAAATTGCCCCCATTTAAAAGTTTGTTCCCCAGGCTGAGACCCTTGGTTGGGGGATGCCTTTTTTAAGGATGGGCGGGGGTTGGGTTGGTTTCGGGGTTTTCTTTTCCAGGGCCAGTGCGGCTGTTCAAAGGGAAAGCCTCTTTTTTTGGGCACCCCGCCCCATCTGGGAGCTGGATGAGTTTTTTCGCCTTTTTAAATGGGTGATACACACGTAAAAAATTACCGTATAGCCCTTTATTCAAAAAGTATCCTTAAATCTTCTGTCCCATATTATTAATAAAATATTTATTAGAAAAAAAAAAAATTATATATCAAAAGAGGGGGTGATAGGGGAAGGGGAATATTCAAACGGCTTCGGGAAGAAATCCAAATATTTTTTCTTGAAGCCTTTTTATCCACTTCCCGGGGCTAGGGGTCCCACAATTTACACCAAGGGGGTACCCCATCCTATAAATATTAATAATAATTATTTTAAAAATATATATATATATTATATATATAATATATATATATTATAATATAAAATAATATTTTATATAAATATATTATATATATAAAAAATGAATCAGGAGGTCGAGAGAGTTAAGCTAAGGAACAGGTAGCAATGATGTTAAAGGATGGGTTTATGGAAGAAAAAGGGAATATAAATGTGAAAAATTAAGGACTTGGGGTTAAAAAAGGATGGGATTAAAAGTGGGTCTAAAAGCGTTAGTACCAAAAAAAGGAGAGGGTAGAGGAGAAGAGATATTTTGGGAATTTAAGCAAAGTTAGGAACCTTTAAACCAAGTGAAGATAATTGGGGTGGGGGACCTAAAAGGGTGTGGGGTAAGTTTAGGGTCCCCGGTGTAAATGTAATTTCAAACCCCCTTTGATTCAACTTTGTATAAAAAGGGGTTTTAAATTTATAGGAAAAATTTTTTAGAAAAAAAATTAAGTAAGTGTACAAGAATATATAGGGAATAATGACGTAGTTGTTGGACTACCTATTGGAGATAAAAGACGTTGATTGACTTCAGGATGAAAGCTCATGAGAGGGCCCCAGATATGTCGATCACCTTTTACTTTGCACAATGAAATAAAAGGTAGACAGAATAAAGGAAAATAGAACAGCGAAGAGTGAGAGGGGAAAGTGAATAAAATAATGGAAAGGGAGTTAGGAAGATAAAACAACTATTGGAGGATAGAGGGCTAGTAAGAGAAGGCAATGGTCGAAGATGTATGGGGAGGTTTTTTAAAAAGAATTGTTAAAGGTTTTTTTTAAGTTTTGGGTTAAGGAAATGGGTGGGGAAGGAAGAAGAGCGATTGGTGGAATGATGATGTAAAGAGAGTAGAAAGGGAGAAAAAGTTAGCATATGAGAGGTTTGTTGCAAAGTTGAAGTGATGCAAGAATGGAAGAATATATATAAAGAAAAAGGGAGGTAAAGAAAGTGGTGAAGCAATGTAAAAAGAGCAAATGAGAGAGTGGGAGATGTTATCAACAAATTTTGTTGAAATTAAGAAAAAGTTTTGGAGTGAGATTAATAAGATGAAAAAGCCTAGGGAACAAATGGATTTGTCAGTTAAAAGCAGGAGAGGAGAATTTTTAAATAGAGAGTTAGATGTATCGAGAAGATGGAGGGAATATTTTGAGGAATTGTTAAATGTTGATGATAATAGGGAAGCTGTGATTTTGTGTATAGGGCAAGGGGGGAATAACATCTTGTAGGAGTGAGGAAGAGACAGTTGTTGGTGTGGAGCATTCATGTAAGAGATTTTAACCATCCAATTGATTTTCAAAAAGTTGAGAAAGTAGTATCAAGCAAGTCCATGGTCGACAGGAATATAATTGAATCTTGTTTCATAAAAAGCAGTTTTGACAATAATATGAATATTTCCTTTGGTTTATATAAATTAGATCCATTTATAATTAATAGAATTTGGGAAGAATTTAATAATACACTGGACAAATAATAATTTTTAAATTTTCTTGGGTAGAATAGTTTGTGGGTGAGTTGTGCAAAGGACCTATCCAAGTTGGGTCGGCGCGCGTCAGGTGTTTAACCGTTGTGGGATCTGAAGTGAGGTGCTGGCCAGACCCCTTATATAGCTTCCTTGGATGCTTCACTTTCATAGTTCCTTGATAATGTGAGTAGTCACGAATGCGCTTGGAATTTCTCTATTCTTTCAGAGTGGTTGTTTTGCATATTCTGAAATCACCTGTTTACTGTGATCTTATTGCATATATATATATATATATATATATATATATATATATATATATATATATATATATATTATATATATATATATATATATATATATATATATATATATATATATGTATATATATATATATATACACATATATATATATATATATATATATATATATATATATATATATATATATATATATATATATATATATATATGTGTGTGTGTGTGTGTGTGTGGTATAAACCTTGGTAATAAATTACCGACAAGTTGGTTTAGAAAGACACGTAAGCAAACACTATAACATATTTATTAGAAAACGTTTCGGTCCTGGGACCTTCATCAAGGTCCCAGGACCGAAAGTTTTCTAATAAATATGTTATAGTGTTTGCTTACGTGTCTTTCTAAACCATATATATTATGTATATATATATATATATATGTTTATATAATATATATATATATTATATATATATATATATATATATATATACATATAATATTATATATATATATTATATATATATATTTTATATATATATATATATATATATATATATATATATATATATATATATATATATATATATATATATATATATATATATATGCAATAAGATCACAGTAAACAGGTGATTTTAAAATATGCATAACAGCCACTGTGAAAGAGTAGTGAAATTCCAAGCGCTTTCGTGACTACTCACATTGTCAAGGAACTATGAAAGTAATACATCAAATTAAAGGGCTTAGACCACACCTCACAGTCAACTCCCATAACAAAGAAACACCTGACGCGGGACAATACCGGACTCATAAGAAAAGAGGAACACTGCAGTAGGTCCGCTGGTCCAACTAGACAGGTCCTCACGACAACCCACCAAGAAATAAGGTTTATTATTTGTCCAATGTATTATTAAACTCTAACGAAATTTTATTAATTATAAATGAATCTAATTTATACAAAACTAAGGAAATATTCATATTATTTTCAAAACTGCTTTTATGAAACAAGATTCAATTATATTTCTGTCAACCATGGACTTGCTTGATACAACTTTCTCAACTTTTTGAAAATCAATTGGATGGTTAAAGTCTCTCACATGAATAAATAGATCATTGGAATCTTGTCCAGTTCTAATGCTATATTTATGTTGTTTTAATCTTTATCGTAAATTTTACAAGGAATCTTATAGACACATCCGTCAGCATTTTGGGGGGAATTCTTTATCAAAAGTTTTTCTTACTGTATCAAGATTTTTAAATACAACTTTAATATTAAAAGTCTTAAGAAGAGAAGGCATATCAACCAAGTTTTCATGGTAAGGGAGAACCAACATATTTTTAGTTGAATAGGGTTGGTTGTCCCTTTTTGGGCAGTAAAAAGTAATTCTAGCAATTTTAAATGATTTCTCAATTACATTTTTCGGGTATTTCAGATCATTGGCTATTTCATAAATTTTGGATATTTCTTCATCTATGAACTCTGGACTACAAATACGTAAAGCACTCAAAAACATTGATGAGAAAACAGACAGTTTAACTTTATCTTGATGGGAAGAACAGTAGTGTATATAGGAACAGTTATTTGTAGGTTTTCTGTAAATTTTAAATTTGAATTCATTATTACTCTTAATAATTAAAACATCTAGAAAAGGCAATGAGTTATTTTCCTCAAACTCAACAGTAAAGTTTATAGAATGGACTAAGCTATTTAATTTGCCAAGGAAATGGTGTATATCTACATTCTTGGGCATAAGACACAAAGTATCATCAACATATCTGAACCATTTTGCTCTATTAGGGAGGATTGTGTTAAGCAATCTTGTTTCAAAAAATTCCATGTATAGATTACTAAGAACAGGTGAAAGAGGATTTCCCATTACCATACCAAATTTCTGAGTGTAAAACTTATCATTAAATACAAATTTTGCATCAACAATGCAAAGTTTAATAAGTTTAATGATAGTAGGAACTGGTAATGGTAAATCATAATTAACGAATTCTTCAGATAAGAAACTTAATAAATCATCTACAAGAACTTTCGTAAACAAGGAAGTAGCATCAAAACTAACCATGTTATAATCATTTAAGTCAGTCAAGGAGCTTAATTTATCAACTAAATCTAAGTTGTTTTTAACACTGATGTTAGAAATTTTACCAACAATAGGGCTCAAAATGTCGACAAGCCATTTGGATAATTTATACGAAACTGATCCTATGGAGCTAATAATTGGTCTGATTGGATTACCTGGTTTGTGTGTTTTTATTAGTCCATACATGTAAGGTAAAGATGGATTAGTGGAAGTAAATTGTTTAATTAATTCATCTTTGCCGTTTAGTAGAAGTTTTATTGTTTTATTGAAATTGCTGTTAACGGTTTCTAAGGGATTCTTTCTAAGTTTAGAATAGGTTTCAGTATCATCTAAGAGATTATTCAAGATAAAGTTGAACTGTCTGTTTTCTCATCAATGTTTTTGAGAGCTAAATTTACGTATTTGTAGTCCAGAGTTCATAGATGAAGAAATATCCAAAATTTATGAAATAGCCAATGATCTGAAATACCCGAAAAATGTAATTGATAAATCATTTAAAATTGCTAGAAATACTTTTTACAACCCAAAAAGGGACAACCAGCCTTATTCAACTAAAAATATGTTGGTTCTCCCTTACCATGAAAACTTGGTTGGTATGCCTTCTCTTCTTAAAACTTTTAATATTAAAGTTGTATTTAAAAATCTTGATATAGTAAAAAAAACTTTTGATAAAGAATTCCCCCCAAAATGCTGACGGATGTGTCTATAAGATTCCTTGTAAAATTAGCGATAAAGTTTATTACGGTCAAACTGGTAAAAGTCTCGAACTTAGATTAAAACAACATAACTATAGCATTAGAACTGGACAAGATTCCAATGCTCTATTTATTCATGTGAGAGACTTTAACCATCCAATTGATTTTCAAAAAGTTGAGAAAGTTGTATCAAGCAAGTCCATGGTTGACAGAAATAATTGAATCTTGTTTCATAAAAGCAGTTTTGAAAATAATATGAATATTTCCTTAGGTTTGTATAAATTAGATTCATTTATAATTAATAAAATTTGGTTTGAGTTTAATAATACATTGGACAAATAATAAACCTTATTTCTTGGTGGGTTGTCGTGAGGACCTGTCTAGTTGGACCAGCGGACCTACTGCAGTGTTCCTCTTTTCTTATGAGTCCGGTATTGTCCCGTGTCAGGTGTTTCTTTGTTGTGGGAGTTGACTGTGAGGTGTGGTCTAAGCCCCTTAATTTGATGTATTACTTTCATAGTTCCTTGACAATGTGAGTAGTCACGAAAGAGCTTGGAATTTCACTACTCTTTCACAGTGGTTGCTTTATATATATATATATATAATATATATATATATATATATATATATATATATATATATATATATATATATATATATATATATATATATATATATATATATTATATATATATATATATATATATATATTATATATATATATAATATTATATATATATATATAATATATATATAATTATATATATATTATATATATATATATATATATATTATATATATATATATATATATTGTCGTGCCGAATATGTAAAACTTGTGATCTTGGCTTAAATAGCAATGCTCATCTTGCCATATAAAAGACAAGCGAAAATTTGTGTATTTTGTGTATGCAATAATTTTGCAGAAATCATTCTGAACCTATCGAAAAAATATATTTCGTTGTGTTTGTTTGTTATTAAATTATTGTAAACGTATCTAAAATATATTTAGATGGAGAGAGAGAGAGAGAGAGAGAGAGAGGAGAGAGAGAGAGAGAGAGAGAGAGAGAGAGAGAGAGAGAAAGAGGTACCTCCTCAAGAACTTGACTGGGGACCCTCATCCTCAGAGAAGAGAATAAACGTACTTTACGAAAAACTCAGTACCATCCCCTATATTTTATATGAACTTTATTTGGCAGAAGAAATTGACAAAACACAACCATGAATAAATTGGTACAATATATCAATGATTATGAATCTCCTCCAGCTCCTTCTAAGCCGGACGTGAGCCAAGTATGCAGCAAGTATTTCCTCTCTGGATGACCACGCTGAGGCGCTGGAACATGACAATGGCCGTCCTTGGGTCCCTGGTGGTGTCGATGAGTCTGGAACCCAGGTCTTTAAGGGAATATGTGGCCTTTTTTTCACCATTATCCCAAGGTCTCTGATCCCACGGGTACAAATTGATACTGTTGGCTTATGTCTGTTCTTGCCGATATTGTACTCCTCCCTGTGATCAGCTCGTTACTGTCTCCCGACACTGTGATGTAGGTATAGTCCCATGCTAGGAGCTTGCCATTTTTCCAAGGATAGATGGTGATCCCGTATGGGCTTTTTGCGAGGTTGTGGGTATTGTTGGCTGCCAGTGATCGGAGCTCTTCCTCGGCTGGGCATCCAGCTGTAGCAAGGCTTCTCTTTATGGAGTCGTTGACTTCTTTGTGTCTTGCATGCCAGCCCTTGATTTTTGATCAGTTATGACCATATAGACCATATTATCTGGCTTGCATATAACCGCAAATACACGTGTATTCCGTGTGAATTGGGGCAGCAAGGATGTCATAGGGTCGAGGAGTGTTCCCATTGCAGAAATGGGAACTGACTGGAGGAAGTCCCCAGAGTGATTTGTGCTCACAGCTTGGAGACAGGCAGTCTCCCTGTCTGATGTTACAGTCCTAAGCATTTTGGCAGCACCCTTTCAGCACTGGGGCTATTCCAGCTTGACTGTTTGTAGGCCAGTACTGCACTAGGTTTTGGTGCTGGCACAGCGAGAATCTTCCATTTGGTAATGGCACTGGCATACTTAGGGTCCTGTATACCTGCTGAGTCCGTAAGAATTTGTTTTATTAACTCGTTTAATGCTACGGAAGAGGATAGGAGAGCTGTTATGGCAATCTGGGAGAATTTGCCTACTCCCAACCCTATAAGCAACACTGAAAATGAGGCTTGCAGCCACTGTCCATCTTCCAGGGAAAGATTAAACATACTTCCTATCATGGTCTTTAGGAGGGAGTCACATTCATTGAGTTTCGGATTGCTGAAGGCTGGGGAGCATCTTAGGATGTAGGTAAGTTTTGGAATGGCCAGGCACCTGGTGAGTAGGAAGATGGCATCGTATGTATCAGTGTCTTTCATCTTGCCTTCGAACGTCCTGAGGTCTGAGATTTTCTTTTCTAGGATCAGATCGATGACATTGGGCCCAAGAGGAACACCATGGAGAGTGCTGCTGGCTGGGTCAATGGCTCGTGCTCCTCGTAAAACTGCACTAATATCCTCAATGATCTGTCGCATTTGGTGGGGTTTAAAGATAGGCCCAGGCTCACTTCGGTGTCTACAATTTTTCTGATGTTCTCTAAGAGAGATTCTGTAGTGCCAACTAGGGTACCATCATACTAGAACTAGATATTGAGCTCACTGGAGAGCGCTTCTGTGACTTCCTAGACGACCAGACAGAAGAGAAAAGGGGCGAGAGGATCCCCCTGTTGCACACCCTCACACGAGTCAGTTTCATGGTCCCCAAACAACAGTTTAGAAGTCACGCTATAACAAGATTGTACGAAGGGGTAGAGGGAAGGGAAATGTCTAGAAACTGCATGGAGAGAAGCAACCCTTCTGACTAAGTTGAATGCGTTAGCAAAATCCAATTTGATTTAAGCTTTTTTATCTGTCACGTTGTTGATGTATAAGCGTGCTGCATGGTCGGATGCTTCATAGCCTTGTTGAACATCATAACCGAGCTGAGTTGGTTTCAGCATTGCGGCAGCCTTTTGACTCATTCTTATTGCAGCCTTAGCGACAAGTCGCCGATGGGTGTTGCCCACTGCAATGAGCTTGAATTCTCTATCCTTTTTCCAGAGGACACATAGTGAGGCGCCAAAGGAGAGGGGTCTAATGGCTTCCGGGACACTGTCAGCCAGGCACACACTGAAAAATTTGGTTAGTTCAGACAACAGCTTCTCTGAAGCGTCACCAAGTGCTGGATAGGGTATTTGTTTTAAGTGTTGTGGCCTTAAGCCAGTGAAACCCCTTGATGAGCCCTGTGGAAATAACATAGTGGCTTTATACACATCAGTGTCCTGTGGGATGAATGTTCTTCACCTGTAAAATGTCAGGGAGGTCAATGTTAGTACTGGGATCCCTGGGTGAATGTTTGTCCTTCAGGACATGTGCTGTAATGACGTCCTTAGAGGTGATGGTATTCTCACTGGTTATAAGCCTCAATGACCCAGTGGTATTACCCTCTTCTATTTTTATCCTAATTTGGGCTCTGATTTTTGAGGCATCAGGTGTTCTGTTGTTGGCAGTTGCCCGTCGGGTGTTTGTCGCCCTAGAGGGGAAACAGACGAGGTTGTCCTCTCTAGGGAATGCTTTTATTGCCCTAATAACAGATGTTTCTAGGGACTTGTCCCTCCTTGGTGGGATAGCCAGATAGGCATTGCTAAATAGCAGTAGGTTGTGCCAGGATCTGTTGTTTGCAGAAGCATCGTTGACTTTCTTCAAAAGGTCAGCGAATTTGCTAGCAGCTTGAGGGCAAACTGCTTTGGGGATGTGTCAGCGTCCTGGAGGACTTTAATTTGATAGCAGATTTTAGGTCCTTTCTAGAGGTGAAGTCACGGTAGCTGTCAGCAATGTCTGCTGGGAAGGTCTGTTGGTCGTTCCCACTTGGAGCCCTCCGGGAGCTAGATATCCACTATGTGCACGGATGTTGTCATTTGAGGTACTGAGTACACAATCCCTGTGACACACCTGGCAGATGCCTCGTGGACGAATTCCACGGCTTTGGCTCTGTCATGGAGATCTGGGAACGCGGCACATCTTGTGACATTTCTGACATAGTAGGCGTGAGAGGGCGCCAGTTGTGGGATCATTGTTGAAGCACAGGGTGAACACATGGGGATGGAGGTGGGGGAATAGCGAGCAATCTTGAGAGTAATTGGTCAGGCTGACAGAAGGTCTAGACCGGGATTTGGGAAGAGGACCAGGGATGGGGGGGGGGCGAGGGGACTGGCCCTACCTGTTCACTAAATATGCACATCACTGACTAACTTTTGCTGATTGCTATACACATATTATTCCACTTAGAAAAACCCTTGCCATTTGGCATACTATTCGCCATAATCTCACTACTGACTATTAACTGAGGTGCTCTCCGGTTCCGCATCCAGTGATAGCGAATCCTGAGCAACCACTCAACCCCTCTAACCCTAGCCGAACACAGAGGTTAAACAAACATCCACACCTCCGCTGGCAGGATCCCCTCAAGACCAACACTACTCTCCAGCTCCCCACATGTACACTGCACTTTCACTGATACAGAAGCAGTGGTCTGATGCAAAGAATTTTTACTATGTAATCTCCGGTGAATACTCACCAAAATATCTGCCGAAACTGGCCCTTGCCAAGCAAATCATGTTGGTTCTTCGTTTACACACAAAATGTATAGAGCACCACAAACTGGCTCCGTCCCTCCACACATACACACAGAAACACACACACACGCACACACACACACGCACACACACACACACACACACACACACACACACACACACATACACACACACACACACACACGCACACACACACACACACACATACACACACACACACACACACACACAAACACACGCTATCCCAACACAGACCACAATTCAGACACACAGCCCCCACCCCACACTACGCTGTAGAATCCCGCAGTACACTGCCAGGTCCCCCACCCTCACAGACCCCCAAAACACAGTACTGGAGAGGAAACTGAAGGTATGGTACACCAACACTGATGGAATAACGAATAAGTGGGAAGGGTTGCACGAAAGAGTCAAAGAGGCATCACCAGACATCATAGGCCTCACAGAAACCAAGCTAACAAGGATGATAACAGATGCTGTCTTTCCAACGGGTTATCAGATCCTGAGGAAAGACAGAGGGAACAGAGGGGGTGGAGGAGTGGCACTGCTGATCAAAAACCGATGAGATTTTGATGAGCTGGAGAGAGGAGACAGAGGAGAAGCAAGAGATTACATAGAACTAACGCTGCAGTCTGGAGGTCCCAAGGTGGCAATTGCTGTGATGTATAACCCACCACAGAACAGCAGGAGGCTAAGGCAAGAGTATGATGAGAGTAATATAGCGATGGTTGACACACTAGCTGAAGTGGCCAGAAGGGCTAATGCGAGCAGGGCAAAGCAACTGATCATGGGTGACTTCAAACACAAGGAAATCGATTGGGAGAACTTGGATCCACATGGGGGCCAAGAAACGTGGAGGGCTAAGGTGATGGAGGTGGTACTGGAAAACTTCATGTACCAACATGTAAGGGACACTACCAGAGAGAGAGAGGAGAGGATGAACCAGCGAGACTGGACCTTGTATTCACCATGAGAAGTGCAGATATTGAGAACATCACATATGAAAGACCCGTGGGGGGCCAGTGATCATGTGGTTTTTAAGCTTTGAATACATAATAAAGTTACAAGTGGAGAGGGAAGCAGGAAGGGCTGGCAGAATGAAGCCAAACTACAAATTAGGGGACTACGCAAAAATGAAGAACTTCCTTAAATGGGTTCAGTGGGAAAGAGAACTGGCAGGGAAGTCAGTAGACGAGATGATGGAATATGTGACAACAATATGCAAGGAAGAAGCTGAGGAGAGGTTTGTACCCAAGGGTAACAGGAATAATGAAAAAGCCAGGATGAGCCCGTGGTTCACCCCAAGGTGCAAGGAGGCCAAAACCCGTAACAGGGAATGGAAGAAAAATTTGAAGGAAAAGACCCAGGAAATTAGGGACCCAACGTAGAGCCAAAATGAATTGCCGGGAAGACAGGAGGCCCAAAAACAAAATGAGAATGACATAGGCCAAAACTGTACTGTTATGGGTGACTGAAGACTGTAATGTTATGGGGGCCTGATGACTGTACTGTTATGGCGGGCCTGAAGACGGTACTGTTATGGGGTCCTAAAGACTGTGTACTGTTATGGGATCTGAAGATGTACTGTTATGGAGGTATGAGACTGTATGCTATGGGGGCCTGAAGACTGAACTGTTTGGGGGCTGAAGACTGTACTGTTTGGGCCTGAAGACTGTATGTTATGGAGGCTGAAGGACTGTAATGTTATGGGATCATGAAGCTGTACTGTTATGGGGCCTGAAGACTGTTAACTGTTATGTGGGCCTGGAGACTGTCTGTTAGGGGGCCTGAAGGACTGTACTGTTATGGGGGCCTGAAGACTGTACTGTTATGGGGGCCTGATGACTGTATTGTTATTGGGAGCCTGTAGAAGTGAAACTGTTATGGGGGGCCTGAAGACTGTAATGTTATGGGGGCCTGAAGTCTGTACTGTTATGGGGGATGAGATTTACTGTTGTGGGGGCTGAAATGAACTGTTATGGGGGCCTGAAGACTGTAGTGTTATGGGGGCTGTGACTGTAGTGTTATGGGGGGGCCTGAAGACTGTACTGTTGATGGGGGCCTGAGCTGTAATGTTTATGGGGGGCCTGAAGGCTGTAGTGTTATGGGAGCTGAAGACGAATGTATGGGGGCTGAAGACTGTACTGTTATGGGGGCCTGAAGACTGTACTGTTATGTGGGCATGAAGACTGTAGTGTTATGGGGGATTGAAGACTGAACTGTTATGGGGCCTGAAGACTGTATGTTGTGGGGGCCTGAAGATGAACTGTTTATGGGGGCTGAAGACTGTACTGTTTGGGGGCCTGAAAAGACTGTACTGTTATGGGGGCATTGAAGGACTGTACTGTTCTGGGGGCCTGAAGACTGAAACTGTTATGGGGGCCTGAAGACTGTACTTTATGGGGGCCTGAAGACTGTACTGTTGTGGGGGCCTTGAAGGCTGTATGTTATGGGGGCCTGAAGTCTGTAGTGTTATGGGGCTGAAGACTGTTATGTTGTGGGGGCTGAAATCTGAAACTGTTATGTTATGGGGCCTTGAAGACTGTATTGTTTATGGGTGCTTATGGACTGTTACTGTTATGGGGGCTGAAAACTGTATGTTATGGGGGCCTGAAGACTGTAGTGTAATGGGGGTTGAAGACTGTACTGGTTGTGGGGGCCTGATGACTGTACTGTTATGGGTCTGAAGACGTACTGTTTGGGTTTGATGATGTACTGTTATGGGTTCTGAAACTGTACTGTTATGGGTTCTGAAGACTGTAATGTTATCGGATTCTGAAGCTGTATGTTATGGAGTTCCTGAAGACTGTCTGTTATGGGTTCCTGAAGACTGTACTGTTATGGGTTCCTGAAGACTGTACTGTTATGGGTTCCTGAAGACTGTACTGTTATGGGTTCCTGAAGACTGTACTGTTATGGGTTCCTGAAGACTGTAATGTTTTGGGGCTGAAGACTGTATGTTATGGGTCCTGAAGACTGTACTGTTATGGGGCTGAAGGACTGTTACTGTTATGGGGCCTGAAGACTGTACTGTTTATGGGGGCTGAAGACTGTACTGTTATTGGGGGGCCTGAAGTCTGTACTGTTATGGTTCCTGAAGGAAAAGACTGTACTGTTATGGGGGCCTGAAGACTGAACTGTTATGGGGGCCTGAAGACTGAACTGTTATGGGGGCCTGAAGACTGTACTGTTATGGGGGCCTGAAGACTGAACGGTTTGGGGGCTGAAGACGTATTTATGGGGACCTGAGACTGTTACGTTTGGGGGGCCTGAAGACTGTACTGTTATGGGGGCCTGAAGACTGTACGTTATGGGGGCCTGAAGGGACTTTACTGTTATGGGGGCCTGAAGACTGTACTGTTAGGGGACCTGGAAGACTGTACTGTTATGGGGACCTGAGACTGTACTGTTATGAGGACCTGAAGTCTGTATGTTATGGGGCCTGAGGGACTGTATGTTATGGAGGGCCTGACGGGACTGTACTGTTATGGGGACTGAAAGGATGTACTGTTATGGGGGCCTGAAGGACTGTAATGTTATGGGGGCCTGAAGGACTGTACGGTTATGGGTGCCTGAGACTGTTACAGTATGGGGCCCTTGAAGGACTGTACTGTTATGGGGGCCTGAAGACTGTTACTGTTATGGGGGCTGAAGACTGTAATGTTATGGGGCCTGAAGACTGTACTGTTATGGGCGGGTCCTGAAGAGACTTGTTCAGTTATGGAGCCTGAAGACTGTAATGTTATGGGGCCTGAAGACTGTACTGTTATGGGGGCCTGAAGGACTGTTACTGTTTTGGGGCCTGAAAGACTGTACTGTTATGGGGGCGTGAAGGGGGGGGTGGGGGGGTGGGGTAAACACCTGTACTGTTTATGGGAGGCTGAAGACGTACTGTTATGGGGACCTGTATGATATTTTAATACCGTTTAATTTTTTTATTATTATTTTGTAATGAATTACATTATATTATTATTATTATTTTTAGTTTTAAAATGTTCGTCTCGTACAGAAAATATATATATATTATATATATATATATATATATATATTTATATTTATATTCTATTAATTTGTATATTTATATGCAAAACAACCACTCGAAGAATAGAGAAATTCCAAAGCGCATGCGTGACTACTAATTATCAAGGAAACTATAAATTAAAGCATTCCAAGGAAGCTTCTATAAGGGGTCTGGCTTACTTGGATGCTTAACTTTCATAGTTCCTTGATAATGTGAGTAGTCCGGAAAGCGCTTGGAATTTATTATTCTTTCTAGGAGTGGAGTTTTGATATTCTGAAATACTGTTTACTGTGATCTAATTGACATATAATATATATATATATATTTAGATATATATATAGATAATATTATATATATATTATATATTATATATATATATATATATATATTATATATATTTATATTATATATATTTATTTTATATACTATATATATATATAATATATATATATATATATATACTATATATATATATATATATTTTATATATATATATATATTATATTTATATATATTTATTAAATTTATATATATATATATATATATATATATATATATATATATAAATACATTTATATATTTATATATATATATATATTCGAAGCACTATTTGTATATGAATGGATGCCTAAAATGTGCCTAGCTCGCGTGAGAGAGTTGTGTCACTTAGCAAAACTACCATAATTCTAGAGGAAAATAGTACATGTTAAAGTGTGAAACTATGAGAAAACGCTAAGCCCATACTGGTTTAGCGCTTTCTTGAATATAGTAATACTATATGAATAACAACAACAACAGTAATAATAATATTAATAGTAATAATGATGATGATAATGAAAATAATAATAACGGAAGAAGCAAAAAAAAATTTTAACGCAGAGATTCTGGAAAAGTTACTCACCGCGAGATTTGACTAACTTGTTGCACAGGTCGTGTCAGACACTGCGAGTGGTAACCCTGGTACAGTGTGCACAACTTGTTGCACAGGGTCGTGTCAGAACTGCGAGTGGTAACTGGTTACAGTGGCAACAACTTGTTGCAAGGTCGTGTCAGGACACTGCGAGTGGTACCTGGTAACAGTGTGCACAACTTGTTGCAAGGGTCGTGTCAGACACTGCGAGTGGTAACCCTGGTACAGTGTGCACAACTTGTTGCACAGGTCGTGTCAGACACTGCGAGTGGTAACCCTGGTACAGTGTGCACAACTTGTTGCACAGGTCGTGTCAGGAGCTGCGAAGTGGTAACATGGTACGTGTGCAAAACTTGTTTGCACAGGTTGTGTCAGACACTGCGTAGTGGTATATGGTACAGTGTGCACAACTTGTTGCTCTAGGTCGTGTCAGGACCACTCCGAGTGGTAACCTGGTACAGTGTGCACAATCTTGTTGCACCAGGTCGTGTCAGACACTGCGAGTGGTAACCCTGGTACAGTGTGCACAACTTGTTGCACAGGTTCTGTCAGACACTGCGAGTGGGTAACCCTGGTATAAGGGTGCACAACTTGTTGCACTGGTCGTGTCAGACACTGCGAGTGGTAACCCTGGTACAGTGTGCACAACTTGTTGCACAGGTCGTGTCAGACACTGCGAGTGGTAACCCTGGTACAGTGTGCACAACTTGTTGCACAGGTCGTGTCAGACACTGCGAGTGGTAACCCTGGTACAGTGTGCACAACTTGTTGCACAGGTCGTGTCAGACACTGCGAGTGGTAACCCTGGTACAGTGTGCACAACTTGTTGCACAGGTCGTGTCAGACACTGCGTGGTGTAAACCCTGGTAAATTGTGCACAACTTGTTGCACAGGTCGTGTAAGGGACACTGCGAGTGGTAACCCTGGTACTGTGTGCACAAACGTGTTGCAAGGTCGTGTCAGGACATGGAGTGGTAACCTGGTACATTGTGCACACTTGTTTTGCACAGCGTGTCAGGACACTGCGAGTGGTAACCTGGTTACACAGTTGCACCAACTTGTTGCACAGGTCGTGTCGACACTGCGAGTGGTAACCCTGGTACAGTGTGCACAACTTGTTGCACAGGTCGTGTCAGACACTGCGAGTGGTAAACCTGGTACAGTGTGCACAAACTTGTATTGCACGGTCGTTGTCAAAACACTGCGAGTGGTAACCTGGTACAGTGTGCCACAACTTGTTGCACAGGGTCGTTGTCAGACACTGCGAGTGGCAACCCCTGGTACTTGTGGCACAACTTGTTGGCACAGGGTCGTGTCATGCAATGCGAGTGGTAACCCTGGTACATTGTGCACAACTTGTTGCACAGGTCGTGTCAGACACTGCGAGTGGTAACCCTGGTACATCTGTGAACAAACTTGTTGCACAGGTGGGTCAGGACATGCGGAGTGGTAACCCTGGTCAGAGTGCACAACATGTTGCACAGGTCGTGTCAGACATGAGAGTGGTACACTGGTACAGTGTGCTCCACTTGTTGGCACAGGTCCGTGCAGACATGCGAGTAGGAACCTGGGTACAGTGTGCACAAATTGTGGCACAGGTGTGTCGGACACTGCTAGTTGGTAACCCTGGTTACATTGTGCAAACTTGTTGCACTGGTCGTGTCAGACACTGCGAAGTGGTAACCCTGGTTTTACAGTGTGCACAACTTGTTGAAGGTCGTGTCGACACTGCGAGTGGTAACCTGGTACATTGTGCCACAAATTGTTGCACAGGTCGTGGTCAGACACTGCGAGTGGTAAAACCTGGTAAAGTTGTGCAACAACTTGTTGAACAGGTCGTGTCAGGACAATGCAGTGGTAAACCTGGTACTGTGTGCACAACTTGTTGCAAGATCGTGTCAGCACTGCAATGGTAAACCCTCGGTAACAGTGTGCACAACTGAGACTTTTTTTTAAATCATATATTATTAGTGTTTGTAAATCAATTTTTCACTCAAAAATGCATTTTGAGTTTTAATTAAATATTAAATGCTTCAAGGAGCATGTGAGGTGTGAGACACATTGTTCTCATGAAAATCAAATACATCTTTTCGTATTTTCTCATTAAGGACAGTGGGGACTACATTTTTGGGGTACTGAAGGACTGAAATGTATGGGGACCTAAAGACTGACTGTTTATGGGAGCAGAAGAATGACTCGATATGGGGTCTGAACTGAAGATGAACTGTTATGGGGGCCTGAAGACTGAACTGTTATGGGGGCCTGAAGACTGAACTGTTATGGGGACCTAAAGACTGAACTGTTATGGGAGCCTGAAGACTGTACTGTTAAGGGGGCCTGAAGACTGTACTGTTATGAGGGCCTGAAGACTGTACTGTTATGGGGTTCTGTGACTAAACTGTTATGGGGGTCTGAAAAAACTGGTCTGCTTATGGGGGCCTGAAGATGAACTGTTTGGGGACCTAAAGACTGACTGTTATGGGAGCTGAAGAATGTAACTGTTAAGGGGGCCTGAAGGCTGTAATGTTATGAGGGCCGGATGACTGTTCTGTTATGGGGTCCTGAAGGGGACTGTTACTGTTATGGGAGCATGAGACCGAAATCCTGTTATGGGCAGCCTGAAGACTGAAACTGTTATGGGGGCCTGAAGACTGAATGTTATGGGAGACTGAAGATGAACTGTTAGGGGACTAAGACGGAAATGTTATGGAGATGAAAGACTAGAACTGTTTATGGGTCTGATAAGGACTGAAACTGTCTATGGGGATTGAAGGACTGATCTGTTTGGGGGCTGAGACTGAACTGTTATGGTGACCTATAAATTACTGAACTGTTATGGGAGCCTGAAGACTGTACTGTTAAAGGGGGCATGAAGACTTGTACTGTTCTGAGGGCTGAAGACTTGTACGTTATGGGGTCTGAGACTGAACTGTTATGGGGGAATGAAAAACTGTTACTGTTATGGGGGCCTGAAGACTGTACTGCTATTGGGGCCTGAGACTGTACTGTTATGGGGGCTTGAAGACTGTACTGTTATGGGGTGCCTGAAGATGAACGTTATGAGGGCTGAAGGACTGTATGTTATGGGGCTGAAGGACTGTATGTTATGTGGGCTGAAGACTGTATGTATAGGGGCCTGAAGACTGTACTGTTAAGAGGGTCGGAAGACTGTACTGTTATGGGGGCAATGAAGACTTAATGTTATGGGGGCTCTTGATGATGGAAACTGTTACGGGGCTTGATGACTGAACTGTTATGGGGGCTGAAGAATGTAATGTTATGGGGGCCTGAAGACTGAACTGTTTTTGGGGGCCTGAAGAAATGTATGATATGGGTCCTGAGACTGTACTGTTATGGAGGGCTGGAGATGAACTGTTACGTGGGCCGAAGATGTACTGTTATGGGGGCATGAAAGACTGTACTGTTATTGGGGGTCTGAAGACTTGTACTGCTATGGGGGACTGAAGATGTACGTTATGGGGGGGCTGAAGATGTACTGTTATGGGGGCCTGAGAAGAATGAACCGTTATGAGGGCACGAAACTGTACTGTTATGTGGGCCTGAAGACTGTACTGTTATGTGGGCCTGAAGCCTGTATGTTATAGTGCGGCTGAGACTGTACTGTTAAGAGGGGTTGAGACTGTACTGTTTTGGGGGCCTGAAGTCTGTACTGTTATGGGGGCATGAAAGACTGAACTGTTAAGGGGGTTGAAGGGACTGGCTGTTATGGGGGCTGAAGACTGTAATGTTATGGGGGCCCTGAGACTGAAATGTTATGGGGGACTGAATGAGTATGATATGGGGCCTGGAAGACTGTACTGATTGGGGGCCTGGTGACTGAACTGTTTGTGGGCCTGAGATTACTGTTATTGGGGGCCTGAAGACAGTACTGTTATGGGTCCTGAAGAACTGAACTGTTATTGGGGGCCTGAAAGGGATGTATGTCTATGTGTGGCCTGAAGACTGTACTGTTAGGGGGCCTGAAGACTGTACTGTTATGGGGGCCTGAAGACTGGTACTTTTATGAGGGGCCTTAAAGACTGTTAATGCTATGGGGGCAGGGAAGACTACACTGTTATGGGGGCTTGAAGACTGTTACTTTTATGGGGCTGGAGGACTGTACTGTTAAGGGGCCTGAAGACTGATCTGTTTTGGGGGCCTGAAGGACTGAAACTGTTATGGGGGCCTGAAGACTGTAATGTTATGGGGGCGTTGAAGACTGAATGTAATGGGGGGCCTGAAGGACTGAACTGTTATGGGGGCCTGAAGACTGTATTGTTATGGGTGGCCTGAAGGAATGAACGTTATGGGGGCCTGAAGACTGTTACTGTTATGGGGCCAGAAGATTGTATCTTATGGGGCCTGAAGACTGGTCTGTTAGGGGGCCTGAAGACTGTACTGTTATGCGGGCCTTAAGACTGTACTGTTATGAGTGCTGAAGACTGTACTGTTTGTGGGGCCTGAAGACTGTACCTTATGAGGTCTGAAGACTGTACTGTTATGGGGGCTGAAGACTGTACTGTTATGGGGGCCTGAAAGACTGTACTGTATGGGGGCCTTGAATACTTGCCTGTTCATGGGGGCATGAAGACTGCACTGTTTTGGGGCCCTGAAGGACTGTATGTTTATGGAGGCCTGAAGACTGAAATGTTCGGGGCCTGAAGACTAGAACTGTTATGGGGGCCTGAAGACTGTAATGTTATGGGGGCCTGAAAACTGAACTGTTCTGGGGCATCCTGTTGACTGTACTGTTTTGGGGGGCCTCCTGAGTAGACTGAATGTTATGGGGCCCGGGAAAAGACTGAAACTGTTGTAGAGGGCCTGAAGAATGAACTGTTATGGGGGCCTGAAGACTGTTACTGTTATGGGGCCTGAAGGACTGTACTCTTATGGGGGCCTGAAGATGAGGACTGGTACTGTTATGGGGCTGAGGACTGTACTGTTATGGGGGCCTGAAGACTGTACTGTTATGGGGGCCTGAAGACTGAACTGTTATGGGGGCCCGGAAGACTGTACTGTTGTGAGGGCCTGAAGACTGAACTGTTATGGGGGCCTGAAGGACTGTATGTGTTACTGGGGGCCTGAAGACTGAACTGTTATGAGGGCCCGGAAGACTGTACTGTTGTGAGGGCCTGAAGACTGAACTGTTATTAGGGCCTGAAGACTGTACTGTTATGGGGGCCTGAAGACTGTACTCTTATGGGGGCCTGAAGACTGTACTGTTATAGGTGGCCTGAAGGACTGACTGTTATGGGGCTGAAGACTGTACTGTTATTGGGGCCTGAACACTGAACTTTTATGGGGGCCTGAAGACTTAACTGTTATGGGGGCCTGAAGACTGAACTGTTATGGGGGCCTGAAGACTGAACTGTTATGGGGCCCTGAAGACTGTATTGTTATGGGGGCTGAAGACTTTACTCTTATGGGGGCTGAAGACTGAACTGTTATAGAGGGCCTGGAAGATGAAAATGTTATGGGGGGCTGGAGAAGGATCTTTATGGGGCCTTGAAAGACTGTATTGTTATGGTGGCCTGAAGACTGTAACTGATTATGGGGGCCTGAAGGACTGTATGGTATTTGGAGGCCTGAAGACTGTATGTTATGGGGGCTTGAAGACTGTACTGTTAAGGGGGCCTGATGACGGTTTGTTATGGGGCTGGAGACTGTCGCTGTTATGGGGTTATAAGACTGTACTGTATGGGCATGAAGACCTGTACTGTTATGGAGGCTAAAGACTGTACTCTTATGGGGGCTGAGACTTGTACGTTATGGGCGGCCTGAAGACTGATTCTGTTATGGGGGCCTGAAGATTGTGACTGTTTTGGGGGCTGAAGACTGTACTGTTATGGGGCCTGAAGACTGTTTGTTATGGGGGGCCTGAAGATGTGCTGTTAATGGGTCCTAAAGACTGTACTGTAATGGGCCTGAAGACGTTACTGTTATGGTGGCCTGAGACTGTCTATATGGGGGCCTGCAGACTGAACTGTTATGGGGGCTGAAGCTGTACTGTTATTGGGGCCTGAACACTGATGTTATGGGGGCCTGAAGACCTGTACTGTTATGGGGGCCTGAGACAGTTACTGTTAAGGGGGCCTGTGACTGTATGTTATAGGGGCTGAAGGGACTGTACTGTTAAGAGGGTCTGAAGTATGTACTGTTATGGGGGCTGAAGACTGTACTGTTATGGGGGCCTGAAGACGTACTGTTATAGGGGCCTGAAGACTGTACTGTTAAGAGGGTCTGAAGGACTGTACGGTTTATGGGGTCCTGAAAGACTGTACTGTTAGGGGGCCTGAAGACTGACTGTTACGGGGGCTTGATGACTGAAACTGTTATGGGGGCCTGAAGACTGTATGTTATGGTGTGGCCTGAGACTGAAAACTGTTATTGGGGCCTGAAGACTGTCTGATATGGGGGCCTTGAAGATGTACTTTTATGGGGCATGGAGACTGATACTGTTACGTGGGCCTGAAGACTGTTACTGTTATGGGGGGACTGAAGACTGTAGTTATGGGGTCCTGAAAGACTGTACTGCTATGGGGGCCTGAAGGACTGTATGTTATGGAGGGGCCGAAGACTGTTTCTGTTATGGGGGCCTGAGACTGAACGTTATGAGGGCATGAAGATGTACTGTTATGGGGCCTGAAGACTTACTGTTATGTGGGCCTGAAGACTGTACTGTTATAGGGGCCTGAAGACTGTATGTTTAAGAGGGTTGAAGACTGTACTGTTATGGGGGCCTACTGACTGTTACTGTTTATGGGGGCCTGAAGACTGACTGTTACGGGGGTTGAAGACTGAACTGTTATGGGGGCTAAGACTGTAAATGTTATGGGGGCCTGAAGACTGAACTGTTATGGGGGCATGGAATGACTGTTCTGATATGGGCTGAAGACTGTACTGGTTATGGGGCCTGGAAGTATGACTGTTATGTGGGCCCTGAAGGAAATGTACTTGTTATGGGGGCCTGGAAGACTGTACTGTTATGGGGTCCTGAAGAACTGAACTGTTATGGGGGCCTGAAGACTGTACTGTTTGGTTGGCCTGAAGACTGTACTGTTATGGGGGCACTGAAGACTGTAATTCATGGGGGCCTGAAGACTGTACTTTATGGGGGCCTAATGACTGTAATTTTTTGGGGGCATGATGACTGCATGTATGGGGGCTGAAGACTGTATGTTATGGGGGCTGCCTGGGACTGTACTGTTATGGCGGGCCTTGAAGAACTGAAAATGTACGGGGGCGGAAGACTGAACTGTTATGGGGGGCCTTGAAGGATGTAATTTCTGGCGGGCGGGAAGGACTTGAACTTTATGGGGGCCGAAGATGAACTGTTATGGGGGCTTTGAAAGACTGTATTGTTTATGGGGCCTGAAGACTGAACTGTTATGGGGGCATGAGATGTAATGTTATGGGGCAGAAGATTGTACTCTTATGGGGCTGGAAGGATGGACTGTTAGGGGGCCTGAAGACTTTACTGTTATGCCGGGCCTTAAGACTGTTTACTGTTCTGAGGGTCCTGAAGACTGTTATGTATATGGGGGGCTGAGTCTGTTACGTTATGAGGGCCTGAGATTTACTGTTATGGAGGGACTGAAGACTGTACTGTTATGGGGGCCTGAAGACTGTACTGTTATGGGGGCTGAAGACTGCACTTGTTATGGGGCTGAAGATGCACTGTTTTGGGGGCCTGAGACTGTACTGTTATGGGAGGGCCTGAAGACTGAACTGTTACGGGCTGAAGACTGAACTTGTTATGGGGCCTGAAGACTGTAATGTTATGGGGCTGAAAACTGAACTGTTTTGGGCTGAAGGACTGTATGTTATGGGGGCCTGAGACTGAACTGTTTATGGGGGCCAGGAAGACTGTTACTGTTGTGAGGGCCTGAAGACTGAACTGTTTTGGGGGCCTTGAAAGATGGTATGTTATGGGGGCTGAAGACTGTACTCTTATGGGGCCTGAATGACTGTAGTTATGGGGCCTGAAGTTGTACTGTTATGGGGGCTGAAGACTGTACTGTTATGGGGGCCTGAAGATTGAACTGTTATGGGGGCCCGGAAGACTGTACTGTTGTGAGGGCCTGAAGACTGAACTGTTATGGGGGCCTGAAGACTGTACTGTTATGGGGGCCTGAAGACTGAACTGTTATGGGGGCCCGGAAGACTGTACTGTTGTGAGGGCCTGAAGACTGAACTGTTATGGGGGCCTGAAGACTGTACTGTTATGGGGGCCTGAAGACTGTACTCTTATGGGGGCCTGAAGACTGTACTGTTATGGGGGCCTGAAGATGATATGTTATCGGGGGCTGAAGACTGTATGTGATGGGGGCTGAACACTGAACTTTTATGGGGGCTGAAGACTTAATGTATGGGGGACTGGCTGAGAACTGAACTGTTATGGGGGCCTGCAAGGACTGAACTTTTATGGGGGCAGAAGATGTATTGTTATGGGGGCCTGAAGACTTTACTCTTATGGGGGCCCTGAAGACTGTATACTGTTATAGGGGCCTGATGATCTGAACTGTTTATGAGGGACTGGAGACTGAATTCTTATGGGGCATGAAGGACTGTATGTTATGGTGGCCTGAAGCCTGTTACTGTTATGGGGGCCGTGACCTGAAGACTGTTACTGTTATGGGGGCCTGAAGACTGTACTGTTATGGGAGCCTGAAGACTGTACTGTTATGGGGGCCTGATGACTGTTCTGTTATGGGGCCTGGAGACTGTGCTGTTATGGGGTTATAAGACTGTACTGTAATGGGGCCTGAAGACTGTACTGTTATGGAGGCCTAAAGACTGTACTCTTATGGGGGCCTGAAGACTGTACTGTTATGGGGGCCTGAAGAATGTTCTGTTATGGGAGAGGCACTGATGATTGTCTGTTTGGGGGCCTGAAGACTGTACTGTTATGGGGGCCTGAAGACTGTTCTGTTATGGGGGCCTGAAGACTGTGCTGTTATGGGGTCCTAAAGACTGTACTGTAATGGGGCCTGAAGACTGTACTGTTATGGAGCTGAAGCCTGTACTGTTATGGGGGCCTGGATGACTGAACTGTTATGGGGGCGGAAGATGTACTGTTATGGGGCCTGAAGACTGAACTGTTATGGGGGCCTGAAGACTGTACTGTTATGGGGGCCTGAAGACAGTACTGTTAAGGGGGCCTGAAGACTGTACTGTTATGGGGGCCTGAGATGCATGTTATGGGGGCCCTTGAAGATGTACTTTTATTTACGGAGGGCCATGAAAGACTGAAAAAACCTGTTATGGGGGCTGATGACTGTAATGTTATGGGGGCCTGAAGACTGAACTGTTATGGGGGCTGAAAATGTACTGTTATGGGGGCCTGAAGATTGAAATGATATGGGGGACCTGAAAGGATGTACTGTTATGAGGGCCTGAAAAAACTGAATGTTATGGGGGCTGATCACTGCACTGTTATGGGGGCCTGAAGACTGTCTGTTATGGGGTGCTGAAGGACTTGTATGTTATGGGGGCCTGAAGACTGTACTCTTATAGGGGCTGAAGACTTGTACTGTTATGGAGGGCCTTGAAGACTGTACTGTTATGGGGGCCTGAAGACTTGTACTGTTATGGGAGGCCTGTAAGACTGTACTGTTATGGGGGCCTGAACACTGAACTTTTATGGGGGCCTGAAGACTTAAACGTTATGGGGGCCTAGGGACTCGAATGTTATGGGGCCTCGGAGACTGAACTGTTTTGGGGGCCTGAAGAACTGTATTTGTTATGGGGGCCTGAAGACTTTATGTTATGGGGGCCTGAAGATGAATGTTATAGGGGCTGAAGGACTGAACTGGTCATGGGGGCCTGGAGACTGAAACTCTATGGAGTCCCCTGAAGATGTATTGTTATGGTGGCCTGAAGACTGTACTGATATGGGGGCCTGAAGACTGTACTGTTATGGGGCTGAGACTGTACTGTTATGGGGGCTGAAGACTGTGACTGTTTGGGGGCCTGATGACTGTTCTGTTATGGGGCCTGAAGAACTTGTTGTGTTATGTTGTTATAAGAATGTACTGTAATGGGGCCTGAAGACTGTACTGTTATTGTGTGAGGCCTAAAGACTGTACTCTTAATGGGGGCCTGAGGACTGTACTGGTATGGGGGCCTGAAGACTGTTCTGTTATGGGGGCCTGAAGATTGTACTGTTTTGGGGGCCTGAAGACTGTATGTTATGGGGGCCTGAAGACTGTTCTGTTATGGGGGCCTGAAGCCTGTGTGTTTATGGGGTCCTAAAGGACTTGTACTGTGATGGGGCTGAAAGGACTGTACTGTTATGTAGGCCTGAGACTAATGTTATGGGGGCCTGAAGGACTGAATGTTATGCGGGCCTGAGAAGACTGTATGTTATGGCGGGCCTGAAGACTGAACTGTTATGTGGGCGGAAAGACTGTATGTTATGGGGGCCTGAAGGACAGTACTGTTTAGGGGGCTGAAGACTGTTTTACTGTTATGGGGGCCTGAAGGACTGCACTGTTATGGGGGGCCTGAAGGCGACTGTCTTTACGGGGGGCCTGAGACTGAATGTTAGGGGCCTGAAGGACTGTAATGTTATGGGGGGCCTAGAAGATGAACTGTTATGGGCCTGAAAACTGTTACTGTTATGGGGGCTGATGATGAACTGTTATGGGGACCTGAGACTGTACTGTTATGAGGGCTGAAAAATGAACTGTTATGGGGGATGACTCTGCACTGTTATGGGGCCTGAAGGGACTGTATGTTATGGGGGCCTGAAAAAAGACTGTACTTGTATGGGGCCTGGAAAGACTGTACTTTCATGGGGGCCTGAAGTCTGTATGTGTATGGGGGCCTGAGACTGTTACTGTTATGGGGGGCCTGAAGGACTGATCTTTTTATGGTGGACCTGAAGACTGTACTGTTATGGGGGCCTGAAGACTGTTAGTTATGGGGCCTGAGACTGTATTGTTATGGGGGCCTGAAGTCTTTTACTGTTATGGGGCATGAAAGATCTGAAACTGTTATGGGGGCATGATGCCTGCAAACTGTTATATATGGGGGCCTGGAGACTTAACTAGCATGGGCCTGAAGACTGTATTGTTTATGGTGCCTGAAGCTGTACTGTTATAGGGGATGATGACTGTTTACTGTTATGGGGGCTGAAGCTTGTACTGTTATGGGGGCCTGAAGACTGTACTGTTATGGGGGCCTGAAGACTGTTATGTTATGGGGGGCCTGAAGACTGTGTGTTTTGGGGTCCTAAAGACTGTACTGTTATGGGGCCTGAAGACTGTACTGTTATGGGAGTGACTGAAGCTGTACTGTTTTGGGGGCATGAAGACTGAACTGTTATGGGGGCCTGAAGACTGTACGGTTATGGGGGGGCTGAAGACTGTACTGTTATGGTGGCCTGAAGACTGTTCTGTATGGGGTTCTGAGGACTGTAATGTTATGGGGGCTGAAGTGTTTACTGATATGGGGGCCTGATGACTGTACTGTTATGGGGGCATGATGACTGTACTGTTATGGGGGCCTGAAGACTGTACTGTTATGGGGGCTGAAGACTGAACTGTTTACGGGGTCTGAAAGATGAAATGTTATGGGGGCCTGAGACTGTAATGTTATGGGGGCTTGAAGACTGAACTGTTTGGGGCCTGAAGATTGTTTACTGTTATGGGGGCTGAAGACTGAATGTTATAGGGGCCTGAAGACTGTACTGTTATGGTGCCTGAAGGACTTGAACTGCTATGGGGGCCTGAAGACTGTTCTGTTATGGGGGCCTGAAGGACTGTACTGTTATGGGGGCATGAAGTGTTCTGTTATTGGGAGGCCTGAAGGACTGTTAATGTTATGGGGGCTGAAGAACTGTTCTGTTATGGGGGGGCCTGAAGGACTGAATTATATGGGGCTGAAGATTAACTGTTATGGGGCCTGAAGACTGACTGTTATGGGGGCCTGAAGGACTGAACTGTTATGGGGGCCTGAAGATGTTTTGTATGGGGGCCTAAGACTTTTCTGTTATGGGGGCTGAGACTGAACTGTTATGGGGGCTGAGACTGAACTGTTATGGGGGCATGGACGACTTAAACCTTATGGGCCCTGAAGACTGTATTGTTATGGTGGCTGAAGACTGTACTGTTATGGGGGCCTGAAGACTGTACTGTTATGGGGACTCGAATACTGTACTTTTATGGGGGCCTGAGACTGTACTGTTAAGGGGCCTGAAGACTGTACTGTTAAGGGGGCTGATGACGTACTGTTATGGGGGCCTGTAGGACTGCACTGTTTGGGGGAATGAAGACTGTATCGTTTGGGGCTGAAGACTGTTATGTTATGGGGGCCTGAGACTGAACTGTTACGGGGGCCTGAGGAATGAACTGTTATGGGGGCCTGAAGACTGTAATGTTATGGAGGGCTGAATACTGAACTGGTATGGGGCCTGATGACTGTTCTGTTATCTGGGCATGAAGACTTGAACTGTTATGGGGGCCCTGAAGACTGTACTGTTATGGAGGGCTGAAGACTGAAAATGTTATAGGGGCTGAGACTGTACTGTTATTGGGGCTGAGACTTTACTGTTATGGGGGGCTGAAGCTTTACTGTTATGGGTGGCTGAAGACTGTTACTGTTATGGGGGCCTGCTGACAGACTGTATGTTATGGGGGCCTGAAGATGAATGTATGGGGGCTGAAGACTTACACGTTTTGGGGCATGAAGACTGAATATTATGGGGGCTTAAGACTGAACTGTTATGGGGGCCTGAAGACTGTATTGTTTGGGGGCCTGAAGACTTTTATGTTATGGGGCCTGAAGGACCTGAAATGTTATGGGGGCTGAGATCGGAACTGTTTGGGGCCTGGAGGACTTAACTCTTTGGGGCCTGAAGTCTTGTATTGTTATGAGTGGCCTGAAGGACTGTACTGTTATGGGTGACTGAAGACTGTAATGTTATGGGGGCCTGATGACTGTACTGTTATGGCGGGCCTGAAGACGGTACTGTTATGGGGTCCTAAAGACTGTGTACTGTTATGGGATCTGAAGATGTACTGTTATGGAGGTATGAGACTGTATGCTATGGGGGCCTGAAGACTGAACTGTTTGGGGGCTGAAGACTGTACTGTTTGGGCCTGAAGACTGTATGTTATGGAGGCTGAAGGACTGTAATGTTATGGGATCATGAAGCTGTACTGTTATGGGGCCTGAAGACTGTTAACTGTTATGTGGGCCTGGAGACTGTCTGTTAGGGGGCCTGAAGGACTGTACTGTTATGGGGGCCTGAAGACTGTACTGTTATGGGGGCCTGATGACTGTATTGTTATTGGGAGCCTGTAGAAGTGAAACTGTTATGGGGGGCCTGAAGACTGTAATGTTATGGGGGCCTGAAGTCTGTACTGTTATGGGGGATGAGATTTACTGTTGTGGGGGCTGAAATGAACTGTTATGGGGGCCTGAAGACTGTAGTGTTATGGGGGCTGTGACTGTAGTGTTATGGGGGGGCCTGAAGACTGTACTGTTGATGGGGGCCTGAGCTGTAATGTTTATGGGGGGCCTGAAGGCTGTAGTGTTATGGGAGCTGAAGACGAATGTATGGGGGCTGAAGACTGTACTGTTATGGGGGCCTGAAGACTGTACTGTTATGTGGGCATGAAGACTGTAGTGTTATGGGGGATTGAAGACTGAACTGTTATGGGGCCTGAAGACTGTATGTTGTGGGGGCCTGAAGATGAACTGTTTATGGGGGCTGAAGACTGTACTGTTTGGGGGCCTGAAAAGACTGTACTGTTATGGGGGCATTGAAGGACTGTACTGTTCTGGGGGCCTGAAGACTGAAACTGTTATGGGGGCCTGAAGACTGTACTTTATGGGGGCCTGAAGACTGTACTGTTGTGGGGGCCTTGAAGGCTGTATGTTATGGGGGCCTGAAGTCTGTAGTGTTATGGGGCTGAAGACTGTTATGTTGTGGGGGCTGAAATCTGAAACTGTTATGTTATGGGGCCTTGAAGACTGTATTGTTTATGGGTGCTTATGGACTGTTACTGTTATGGGGGCTGAAAACTGTATGTTATGGGGGCCTGAAGACTGTAGTGTAATGGGGGTTGAAGACTGTACTGGTTGTGGGGGCCTGATGACTGTACTGTTATGGGTCTGAAGACGTACTGTTTGGGTTTGATGATGTACTGTTATGGGTTCTGAAACTGTACTGTTATGGGTTCTGAAGACTGTAATGTTATCGGATTCTGAAGCTGTATGTTATGGAGTTCCTGAAGACTGTCTGTTATGGGTTCCTGAAGACTGTACTGTTATGGGTTACTGAAGACTGTACTGTTATGGGTTCCTGAAGACTGTACTGTTATGGGTTCCTGAAGACTGTACTGTTATGGGTTCCTGAAGACTGTACTGTTTTGGGGCTGAAGACTGTATGTTATGGGTCCTGAAGACTGTACTGTTATGGGGCTGAAGGACTGTTACTGTTATGGGGCCTGAAGACTGTACTGTTTATGGGGGCTGAAGACTGTACTGTTATTGGGGGGCCTGAAGTCTGTACTGTTATGGTTCCTGAAGGAAAAGACTGTACTGTTATGGGGGCCTGAAGACTGTACTGTTATGGGGGCCTGAAGACTGTACTGTTATGGGGGCCTGAAGACTGTACTGTTATGGGGGCCTGAAGACTGTACTGTTATGGGGGCCTGAAGACTGTACTGTTATGGGGGCCTGAAGACTGTACTGTTATGGGGCCTGAAGACTGTACTGTTATGGGGGCCTGAAGACTGTACTGTTATGGGGCCTGAAGACTGTACTGTTATGGGGCCTGAAGACTGTACTGTTATGGGGACCTGAAGACTGTACTGTTATGGGGACCTGAAGACTGTACTGTTATGGGGGCCTGAAGACTGTACTGTTATGGGGGCCTGAAGACTGTACTGTTATGGGGGCCTGAAGACTGTACTGTTATGGGGACCTGAAGACTGTACTGTTATGGGGGCCTGAAGACTGTAATGTTATGGGGGCCTGAAGACTGTACTGTTATGGGGGCCTGAAGACTGTACAGTTATGGGGCCCTGAAGACTGTACTGTTATGGGGGCCTGAAGACTGTACTGTTATGGGGGCCTGAAGACTGTAATGTTATGGGGGCCTGAAGACTGTACTGTTATGGGGGCCTGAAGACTGTACAGTTATGGAGCCCTGAAGACTGTACTGTTATGGGGCCTGAAGACTGTACTGTTATGGGGGCCTGAAGACTGTACTGTTATGGGGCCCTGAAGACTGTACTGTTATGGGGGCCTGAAGACTGTACTGTTATGGGGGCCTGAAGACTGTACTGTTATGGGGGCCCCTGTATGATATTTTAATAACCTTTTAATTTTTTTATTATTATTTTGTAATGAATTACATTATATTATTAATATTATTATTTTTTTAAAATGTTCGTCTCGTACAGAAAACCCCAAAATTTTATGCAATGTGAAGTAAAGTGGCTTCTGGGGGCCCCTCCGGGATTAGGAGCCCCCGAAGCTTATTAAGCTTCATTAGTTTCATAGTAGATCCGCTCCTGCCTTAGGATCTGTACCTGAGATTAGAAGCTATTTCATAAATTTTGTTTCTCCCCTTCAAGGAATTTCACTCTGTAAATACACGAGTCCCTCAGGAACATGACTGAGAACACTGCTTCACTCTTTTTCTGCTGATTTTTGGGAGATGTACATGGGAGGGGCGTATACCTGGAGGATGTTTATGCGGACAACGACAGGGAAGCCCTGTGCCTTACCAGGCCTCAAGGTGAATCAAGGGTTGATCAATCAGGCTGTTACTGGTGGAGAGTTGCGGCAATGGGTATGGGTGGGAAGCCTTGATAGGTAATGTTTTGTACGGGTGTTGATAAGAGGGCGTGGGGGGTATGGTGTAGGTGTGGAATTAAATGGAGGAGCGTGGAAGAGAGGGTTGGGTAGTGTGTGTGTGTGTGTGTAATGTAAATACACATTCAGGTTAACACACACACACACAAACCGAGCCACACCAGAATCTCACCCCAGCACATCGTTGGCAATTCATTGCACACTTCAGGACTATTGCTTGGAAGCCTTGCAAGCTGATGGCAGTAATCAACTTTGAGTTGCCACGTAGGCTAGTCCGCCCCACATCAACACTAAATTGTGTACCTGACTGTAAGTATTGTTTGTCAGGAACACTCTCAGTTGTAACAACAGATGGTCAACCAGGACTCTGTATTTAAGATTTTTCCCCTTATAGATCTGAAGGTGAATCTAACATTATGCAGCAGCTCTGATGATGGATTTACATTGCACAGTTATTCCAATGATGAGCCTAACATTATACAGTAGATCAAATGATGGATCTACCATGATAATCGCTTCCCAGGCGCTGATCCTTCCAGGATTAGAGTTAATATCCTTTGACACTAAAGCTACATGAGTGTAGTTATGAATCACCTAAACTTAATATGTGTACTCACGGTCACCAAAATTGCCTATGTGTTCTCTCGTGCCATCGAAAGTGCATATACCTATCATGAGTCACCAGAGGAGCACACATGTGTCACTACAGATACATGTGCGAACTATATATCACCGAAAATACACGCGTGTATTACGTGTCATGGGAAAAAAAGGTCTGGTGACACAGTATATCTGCGCGTACTGCTGGACCTGAACTGTTAAAATATTGTCAGTTTTAATTACTCTACAGGTGACGTCAGGTTATAGATCAGTGGCCTTTTTTTATATATTTTTTACACGATTGCATCTACAGGCCAAGAGTTGTGACCCTACCGTTAAGAACTGTTATTCTACAGTTAAGAGCTGTTATCCTACCACAGCTCATTTTAGACTAAGAGCTGTTGACAGGCTAAGAGCGTTTATCCCATCTTTATTAATTTACAGGTTAAGGGCTGTTATCCTACCTCAAGAGATTGTATACCACCCAAGCTCATTTACAGGTTTAGAGCTGTTTTACTATCAAATCTCAGTTACAAATCAAGAGTATTTATTCAACTTCAGCGCAGGCTGAGAGCTTCTATCCTGTCATAGTTCATTTACAGGCTAAGAACTGTTGTCCTAACTCATACTGTTTACAGGTTGGGAAATGCTATCCTACCTCATTTCATTTACAACTTAAGAGCCGTTATCCTACCTCAACTCAAATAACAGTTGTTAATCTAATTCAGCTCATATGCAGGAAAAGGGTAGTTATCCTATCTCAGGTCATTTACAGACTTTTATATTAGAGCTTTCATTTTAATTTAGTTCATTTACAGGATAAGAGCTGTTATCTTACTCAAGCTCTTTGTTGGTTCAGACTGTTATCCTTCCTCAGCTCATTTACAGATTAAGAGCGGTCACCTTACTTTATCTCAATTACTTTTTATTTACGGGGTAGGAGCTGTTATCCTACATAAGCTAATTTATAGGTTAAGAGTTGTTATCTTGCCCCAACTCATTTAAAGGTTATGAGCTGTTAAATAAAAAAAAAGGCACAATAACGTGACTGGAACGATACACAAATAACCCGCATATAGAAGAGAGGAGCTTACGACGACGTTTCGGTCCGACTTGGACCATTTACAAAGTCACACTAACCAGAAGTGGAGCAGGACGGCTATATATAGGCAGGAAGAGGTAGTGGTGGTAGTAGTAGTAGTAGTGGTAGTAGTAGTAGTAGTAGTAGTAGTAGTAGTAGTAGTAGTAGTAGTAGTAGTAGTAGTAGTAGTAATAGCAGTAGTAGTAGTAGTGGTGGTAGTAGTGGGGAACTAAGGAGGAGGAGCCAGTCAAATATAAAGAAAGGGGAGCACTGCAAGGGAGCTAGGTGCCCACAGAGGGAGAGCAAGTGCACAGAGGTGGGGGGAAGGGGAAGTGATGAAATAAATAATGAAGGAACAGAAACACGCGACAGAAGAAAGACAAAAAAAGGAAAGAGGAAAGGGGAAGAGGGAGAAGAAGAAAAAATGAGGAATCAGGTTAAGTCACGGGTGTTCTGAAGTTTGGAGCATTTTACAATGTAGTGGGAGAGGAAGGCATCTACAGAGACGAAGCCCGGACTAAGATTCATACAAGGAAAGTTGTGTATTAGAGAGGATTCAACAAGACGGCGACTGTTAAAGTTGGAAGTAGGGAAGACAGTTTTAGCAGAAGACCAGTCTATAGGATGGCTGTGATCTCTGACGTGACAGAAAAGAGCATTGTTAGTGTAGTTTTCCCGTCTTCGCTACCCTTCCCATTTCATAGACTCTGCCTTCTCACGAGCTAAACGTAATTTCTTCTCTCCCAAACTCTCTACTCCTGGGAACTCTTCTGTCCTCTGTCTTCCCTACATTTCCGGTCTTTCTAATCTCAACAATTCTCTCCGTCCCTTAGACATCAAGCTTACCTTCCGCCAGACTAACACTCTTCGCACTAATCTCGTTCATACCTCTCCTCCCTCTACAGATGCTCCTGGTGTCTACTCTATTTCTTGCTCCTCCTGTCCTCTTCAATACTTTGGAGAAACTGGCCGATCTCTTTCTGACAGACTTAGGGAGCACAAAATTAGTGTTAGGCTTGCTGACACTAACAATGCTCTTTTCTGTCACGTCAGAGATCACAGCCATCCTATTGACTGGTCTTCTGCTAAAACTGTCTTCCCTACTTCCAACTTTAACAGTCGCCGTCTTGTTGAATCCTCTCTAATACACAACTTTCCTTGTATGAATCTTAGTCCGGGCTTCGTCTCTGTAGATGCCTTCCTCTCCCACTACATTGTAAAATGCTCCAAACTTCAGAACACCCGTGACTTAACCTGATTCCTCATTTTTTCTTCTTCTCCCTCTTCCCCTTTCCTCTTTCCTTTTTTTGTCTTTCTTCTGTCGCGTGTTTCTGTTCCTTCATTATTTATTTCATCACTTCCCCTTCCCCCCACCTCTGTGCACTTGCTCTCCCTCTGTGGGCACCTAGCTCCCTTGCAGTGCTCCCCTTTCTTTATATTTGACTGGCTCCTCCTCCTTAGTTCCCCACTACTACCACTACTACTACTACTACTACTACTACTACTACTACTACTACTACTACTACTACTACTACTACTACTACTACTACTACTACTACTACCACCACTACTACTACTACTACCACCACTACCTCTCCTTGCCTATATATAGCCGTCCTGCTCCACTTCTGGTTAGTGTGACTTTGTAAATGGTCCAAGTCGGACCGAAACGTCGTCGTAAGCTCCTCTCTTCTATTTGCGGGTTATTTGTGTTATGAGCTGTTATTCTGCAGCTTTTCCATTACGGCAACCCTGATGACACCTCTCCGTCACAGCAGTCCTGATACCATCTCTCCATCACAACAGTCCTGATGACACCTCTTCATCACAACAGTTCTGAAACCACCTCTCCGTTCATGACCTATGAGGTTCACATATGCAGTGGGAATCACAGCTGTCCTGTTCTCTGTTATAAAGGACACAATGCTTTGTTCTCCATCACACTCAGAACACAAAACGCACTTCACTTCACCAGCAGAACACAAAATGCTATTACGTTCTATGTCATGCAGTGAACATTCACGTTTTTCACGACAAAGGGCGCAAAAACTGTGTTCTCTACACAAGAGAATACGAAGGCTGTGTTCTCCATCATAAAGAACACGAATGATGTGTTCTCCATCACAAAAAAACACGAAAGCTTTGTTCTTCATCGCAAATTACGAAAAACTGTGTTCTCCATCACAAAGAAAACGAAAGCGGTGTTCTCCATCACAGAGAACATGAAAGCAGTGTTCTCCATCACAAAGAACACGAAAAGAGTGTTCTTCATTACAAAGAGCACGAGAGCAAAGTTCTCCATCACAAAGAGCACGAAAGCAGCGTTTTCCATCACAAACAACATACAAAATGTCTTCTCCGTCAAACAGGAAACCAAAAAAAAAAATCTTTTTCCAAAACACAAGACACAAAAACTTGTTCTCCATCACACAGAACAAAAAGTTTTCAATTGTCTGTTACACAAAGCATTATGTTCTATCCTTCAGCCTCAACGGGGGAGACGAAGTCTTTGTCTTCGGTCTCCTGGTGACACGCAAGTGTCATATATTGTGAGCGCCTAGCGAATATCCCAGCAGCTGCGGTCCCATCACAGCTTCCCAACCGCTGAGATTCCAGCACAGCTTCCCGGCTGCTGAGCTTCCAAGCACAGCTTCCCAGCAACTGTGATCCCAACACAGCTTTCCAGTAGCTGTGGTACCAGCATAGCTTCCCAGCTGCTAAGGTCCCAGCACAGCTTCCCACATACCGGATTCTTCAACACATGTATGTTGTTCCTTCCGTCCGTCGTTCCTCCCGTGAAGCATTCCTCTCGTCCAGTGTTTCTCTCATCCAGCGTTTCACTCGTGGGCCTAACGCTTCACAGCAGAGATATTTTGAATGTAAGTCCGCATTACAGGCCCCACATTAAGACAAGTACTATCCACTACAGAACCAGCAAAAACTTTGATGCACCCTTCTACAACCCTTTGCATATCCCGTCCAGCCTTCCTTCCATATTTTCCATACCATCCACCGTCACCACTGGCTTCACTCTCCTCTCGCTCTCCACTCTCAGAATCCGCTACGATCGTCGCTGCCGTAAAGCATCTCCATCTGCGCTTCCGTTGTGGATTTACATACAACTTGTGTATTTCCGGACGCTGGCCGAGATTGCCAATGAATAAACATCCACGGGAATATTGGAACACATTCGGACTGGCGCTCATATGGTATTGGAACTTGCCTCGGCACATTACTCACTCCGCAGCTTATAAATGGAGATTTTGAGCTTCGGCAACGAATCATTAAAGTTCGAGCATCATGCGCACGTCGCACAGTCTGTGTCGACCTGCGAACTGCTGTATAAAAGAGACACTTGTTCTACGTTAAGTAACTTCCTTAAGGAAACGTTTCGCTCCCTGATGCGTGGTTCGTCTCCGTAATCGATGTACTTAACATTGCGTGAATGCTTGTTTTATATATTTCTCAGTATTGTACACCTCGCGGGAAATGTACTGGGATTATCTCTAATTTCTCACTTTTTTTTTGTCACATATTTGGCAACTGGCCAGTGACTGTTGCGTCTGCTGTCTTGCATCAAAATAGTATTTTCTTTGACCTCCAATTTCATTTTATCGCTAACATGTATCTTAGGATGTATTTTAATTAATAAATAGTATTAGGATATGATTTACTGAATATCACCATGAAGGATTAGTCAAGAGCTAATTATTTTCTGTTTTGTGGCTTCGTTACTCAGAAGTCACCTGATGTTGTCAACAAATCTTCAAATCACGTTTAAAAATAACATGTATTCAGTAAAATGGGAATCAGAAAAGTCATAAAATAATAAATGCACACACACACACACATACACACAAAACAAATGGTGACGGGACCGGACATCAACTCTCCTGAGAGAGGGAGGAGAAGCGCTAAGTGCCACTAACAACAATCTTCAGCACATCTATTGAAACTGGGCGATTACCTGAGGTATGGAAGAAGGCAAATGTAGTCCCAGTTTTTAAAAACCGGAGACAGACAGGCAGCGTTACTACAGACCAGTGTCATAGATAGGTATTCAAAGTAATGGAGAAGATTATCAGGAGAAGAATGGTGGACTACCTAGCAAAGAATGAGCTAATCAACGAAAACCAGCATGAATTCAGGGACGGGAAATCCTATGTCACAAACCTTCTAGGTGACAGCAAGGTGACAGCAGTAAGACATGAGAGAGAGGGGTGGGTGGATTGTGTGTTCTTGGGCTGTAAGAAGGCTTTTGACACAGTTCTATTCAAGAGATTAGTGGAAAAGCTGGAGGACCAGGCAAGTATAACAGGGAAGACACTGCAGTGGATTAGAGAATGCCTGAAGGAAAGACATCAGCAAGTTATGGTACGTGATCGGAGCTCTCGGCCTGGCATGCAACTATAGCAAGGCTTCTCTTTATGATGTCGTTGACTTCATTGTAAATTGTATGTATGTATGTATGAATATATATATATATATATATATATATATATATATATATATATATATATGCAAAACAACCACTCTGAAAGAATAAATAAATTCCAAGCGCTTTCGTGACTACTCACATTATCAAGGAACTATGAAAGTAAAGCATCCAAGGAAGCTATATAAGGGGTCTGGCCAGCACCTCACTATCAGATCCCACAACGGTTAAACACCTGACGCGCGCCGACCCAACTTGGATAGGTCCTTTGCGCAACTCACCCACAAACTATTCTACCCAAGAAAATTTAAAAACTATTATTTGTCCAGTGTATTATTAAATTCTTCCCAAATTCTATTAATTATAAATGGATCTAATTTATATAAACCAAAGGAAATATTCATATTATTGTCAAAACTGCTTTTTATGAAACAAGATTCAATTATATTCCTGTCGACCATGGACTTGCTTGATACTACTTTCTCAACTTTTTGAAAATCAATTGGATGGTTAAAATCTCTTACATGAATAAATAGAGCATTGGAATCTTGTCCAGTTCTAATGCTATATTTATGTTATTTTAATCTTAGTTCGAGATTTTTACCAGTTTGATCGTAATAAACTTTATCGCAAATTTTACAAGGAATCTTATAGACACATCCATCAGCATTTTTGGGGGAATTCTTTATCAAAAGTTTTTTCACTGTATCAAGATTTTTGAATACAACTTTAATATTAAAAGTCTTAAGAAGAGAAGGCATATCAACCAAGTTTTCATGGTAAGGGAGAACCAACATATTTTTAGTTGAATAAGGCTGGTTGTCCCTTTTTGGATTATAAAAAGTGTTTCCAGCAACTTTAAAAGATTTATCAATTACATTTCTTGGGTATTTTAAATCATTACCTATTTCATAAATTTTGGATATTTCCTCATCTATACATATATACGTATATATATATATATATATATATATATATATATATATTATATATATATATATATATATATATATATATATATATATATATATATATATATATATATATATATATATATATATATATATATATATATATATATGTCGTGCCGAATATGTAAAACTGGTCAATTAGCAAGAACTCATTTAAAATTAAGTCCTTTCTAAAATTTTCTCTTATACGTTTAAAGATATATTTTTTCCATTAATGTTAATGTCAAAATTTTTAATTTTGCACCAAAAGAATCTTAGAAAACTTACCTTACCTTATTATAACAAGAACAATTTATTTTAGCCTAACCCAACTAAATATATTTTAGATTTGTTTACAGTAATATAATACTAAACAAACACAGTGAAATATATTTTTTTCGTTATGTTCAGAATGATTTTGGCGAAATTATTGCATACACAAATTTTCACTTGTCCTATATGGCAAGATGAGCTTTGCTATTTAAGCCAAGATCGCAAGTTCTGCCTATTCGGCACGACTTTATATATATATATATATATATATATATATATATATATATATATATATATATATTATATATAAAATATATATATATATATATATATATATATATATATATATATATATATATAACAACACTGCATTAGCCAAGGAGTCGAACCCATGCTGTTTTGAGTACGCCGAGGTCAGTGGTCATGTGTGGTCATACCTGCCTAAGCTTTTGGGAGTTAGCGTGGGCTGTTACCAAGCACCATGGCTTGTTGTAGTGTTTTAGAATCTCAGGTTCAAGTGTTGAAGAAGGAGATTCTACTTCTTCAGGGGATAATAGGAGGCTGAAGCTTCGCATAGATGAGTTTGGGAGTGAGTGTGAGAAGGAGTTAGCTGGTAAAGAGGAAATGGTCACCAGTAGTGATGGTGGCAGCCGCTTTACGTGGCAAGTGGTTCACAGTTCAGGAAGGAGGAAAATGAGGAGAGTTAGTAGAGAAGATATGAAGGTAGGAAATCGATTCTCTGTTCTCCAAGACGAGTGTACTTCAGTGGTTAGTGAGGTTTAAGGTACCACTGATTCCCCTGCTAATCAAGGTAAGAATATTTTAATAGCAGGCGATTCTCAGGTAAGATATATGGACTGTGCATTTTGTAACAGAGACGGAAAGGTTAGACAGAGAGTGTGCCTTCCTGGAGCTGGTGTTTGTGACATAGTCAGCAGGTTGGATAATATTATGGCAGGTAATGGGAACAAGCCCATTATCTAAGTGCTGGGGGTAATGACATTGGGAAGGGCAGGAGAGAGGAGCTGCTAGATAAGTATAGGTGAGCCATAGAAGTAGTTAGGTCTAAGGGAGGGATCCCAGCCATATGTAGCATCTTGCCTAGAAAGGGAGTGGGCAATGCATGGATGTCTAGGGCAATTGGTATAAATTGCTGGCTAGACAAATACTACAAGGAACTTGCAATCCCATTCATTGATAACTGGGACCTATTCTTTGGCAAACGTGATATGTATGCAAGGGATGGGGTTCATCTCTCTGGGGATGGAGTGACTGCATTAGTCAGTTCGATTGAGAGGGTAATTGATGACTTGTCTAGGAATTTAATCTGATAGATTATAGAGGTATGGGTGTTTGTGGGAAACAATGGGCTGCAGCATTGGGGTTAAAAACAGTAGTTTTAATTACCGGGAAAACCTCAGGGTACGTTTAAAAACAATTTAAAAAAAGTTGTGTAATCAAAATAATTGAAACAAAATGGGATAGTAAGGGAACGATCAAGGGGTTTTTGTTTTTTTAAAAAGAGGGGTTTTTTGAAATACAAAAAATTTACTTGCTGTGTGGGTTTTTATATTTTTTGGAAAAGAGACCTTTTTTAAAAGTGGAAATTTTTGAATAAAAACATACAGGGTTATTAAACAAATCCACACGGGAGGCCTGGTCACAGCCCGGGCCCCGGGGGGGCTTTTGACCCCGGAACTTTCCCAGGTAAACTCCAGGTAAACACTGAAGGGGGTAAAAAGGAAGGGTGGTGGTGTGGCAAAAGTATGTCAGAGAAAATTTAAATTTATGTCTTAGACATGATAAAATTAGAAACATCGAACACAGAATCTTTTTTGGGTACATTTCTCGAGGGCGTGGGCAAATTAAATTTTGGTGTATTTTAGGCCCCCCAAAACCTTTATAGAAAGTGCAGTAAGCTGTTTTGGAACGAAAAAAATTCATAAGGCATTAAATTGAAAATGTTGTGATATGGGGATTTTAACTTATGACAAATTGATTGGAAAATTACAGGAAAAACTTTTTAGGTCTAGTGATTTCTTTAACAGTTCAAGATTTCTTTTTTTTAAAAAACAGGTTTGTGACAGAACCAACTAGAGGAAACAATCTGTTGATTGGTTCTTGCCAAAAAGATTACTAATTAATAATTGAGGTTAATGAGGCTTGGGAAAGTGAAATCACAAAAACATTGTTTCAAAATACTGGAATTTTCCCAGAAACTGCAAACAAAATCTCTGTCCCCGATTTTCCCCGGCCGACTTCATGGGACTGAAAAATTCCTGGGGGGGCCCAAATTGGGTGTCCGACATGGGTCGGCACAGGTGTCTTGGTTGCCAATATGACGTTTTTCAGAGCATAGTTCTAGCGCCCAGACAACTTTTGTTCCGGTGGGAAATTAGATTAACAAAAAAAGATCCCAAAGGATGAACAATAGATTAAAACATCTCAATGGTCAAAAGAAGGCATTATAGGCGTATCAAAAGGGGGTTTGGACAGTTAAGAACCAATATATTCAATTAAAGAGAGAAATAAAGAAAGGAATAAGAAAAACAAAAGGATTATGAGGCTAGGTCGCAAGGGATTCAAAGACTAACCCAAAAGGGTTCTTTCGGATATACAGAAGTAAGATTAGGACAAGATGGCCCACTTAAGAGTAACTCTGTCAGATCACTGACAATGATAAGGATATGTGAGAAATTCTCATACTATTTCCTCTCAGTTTTCACTCAGGAAAATACTAGCGATATTCCTGAAATAATAGATTATGTAGAACAGGATAATAATAAACTATGCACGATTGCCGGAACTAGTGACATGGGCCTCAGACAAATAGAGAAACTAAAACCTAACAAATCCCCAGGTCCTGATGAACTGTTTGCAAGGATGTTAAAGGAATGTAAAGTGGAACTTAGCATACCTATGACCAATCTTTTTAACATATCACTACAAACTGGCATAGTGCCTGATAAGTGGAAAATGGCAAATGTAACACCTATTTATAAGGCAGGTGACAGGTCCTTGTCTTCGAACTATAGACCAATAAGCCTTACCTCCATAGAGGGAAAATTTATGGAATCAATAATTGCCGAAACAATTCGTAGCCATCTTGATAGGCACAGATTGATTAATGAATCTCAACACTGTGTTACAAAGGGGCGTTCCTGTCTTAAAAATTTACTAACTTTTTCACGAAGGTGTTTGAGGAGGTAGACCATGGTAATGAATATGATATTGTGCATATGGACTTCAGTAAGGCTTTCAATAGAGTTCCACACCATAAGAACATAAGAAAGAAGGAACACTGCAACAGGCCTACTGACCCATGCAGAGCAGGTCCATGTTTCCCCCCGGTTTAACCCAATGGCCCACCCCCCTGGATTAGCCCAATGACCCAGCCAGTCTGGTCACCTTCACTCAAGGAAGGAGCACGGCGCCAGATCCAGCAGCACAAGCTAGTCAGGTCCAACTCACACCCACCCACACCCACTCATGTATTTATCTAACCTATTTTTAAAACTACACAAAGTTTTAGCCTCAATAACTGTATTCGGGAGTTTGTTTCACTCATCCACAACTCTATTACCAAACCAGTGCTTTCCTATATCCTTCCTGAATCTGAATTTTTCCAACTTGAAACCATTGTTGCGAGTCCTGTCTTGGCTGGAAATTTTCAGCACGCTATTTACATCCCCTTTATTTATTCCTGTTTTCCATTCATACACCTCGATCATATCCACCCTAATTCTACGCCTTTCGAGAGAGTGCAGATTCAGGGCCCTCAGTCTGTCCTCATAGGGAAGATTTCTGACACATGGGATCATCTTTGTCATCCTCCTCTGTACGTTTTCCAGAGCATTTATATCCATTCTGTAATACGGTGACCAGAACTGAGCAGCATAGTCTAAATGAGGCCTAACCAAGGATATATAGAGTTGAAGAACAACCTGAGGACTTCTATTAGTTATACTTCTAGATATGAAGCCAATAATTCGCTTTATTGCGAACACTAATGCACTGTTGTCTTGGTTTTAGATTACTACTAACCAGAACTCCTAAATCCTTTTCGCAAGCAGTAGTATTAGGATCTACATTATTTGTTTTATATGTTCCATGGTTATTTACCTGTCCAACATTTAGAACTTTGCATTTGTCAATATTAAAATGCATCTGTCGCTTCTACGACCATTGCATCAGTCTATTCAAATCATCCTGGAGTGCTCTAGTGTCCTCATTAGAATGAATTGGGCAGCCTATTTTGGTGTCATCAGCAAATTTGCTTATGTCATTATTTATTCCCTCATCCTAGTCGTTTATGTAAATTGTGAACAACAACGGGCCCAACACTGACCCCTGAGGAACACCGCTTGTGACGGGCCCCCCTTCTGATTTCTCCCCATTTATGCAAACTCTCTGCTGTCTATTTATCAGCCATGCCTCTACCCAGGAAAAAATTTCTCCTCCTATTCCGTGTGCCTTAAGTTTCCTCAATAGCCTCTGGTGTGGAACTCTATCGAAAGCCTTACTGAAGTCCATATACACAATATCATATTCATTACCATGATCTACCTCCTCAAGCACCTTAGTGAAAAAAGTTAGTAAATTCGTAAGACAGGAACGCCCCTTTGTAAAACCGTGTTGAGATTCATTAATCAATCTGTACCTATCAAGAGGCAATTAAGGAAACTTAAGGGTTCCAGAGACCAGATTTTGTATCTTTGTTATTTGTGGTCCAATTTCAAGTGTAACTTTATGCTGTTTTTAAGGAGCAGTTTGCATCCTATACACATGTTTGCATGGACTTCTTGTTGCAAAGTTGCAAGATATTGCAAAATTGTATTTATCATGAAACCCTCCCTAACCTACAAAATTGGTAAGTTGTACTATGTTCTAGTCAACATCAGATGAAAGATAAAGAGTTAGATTATCTAAATTTCAAACTTTTTTGCGAGAAATATCAACTCTGAATATTAAATTGAACCATCATTCATCAATATTGTCTGAAAAAAATCATGACACTCCTATTATTACTCTTTGCAAATAAGTGAAACAAATGTTAATAACTTATTCCTGAGTTATTCAAATTTTTGTTTCTGTAAAACTTTATGGAGATGAAACACCAAATTTGAGCGTGTTGCAAACCCCTATCATTGTCGCATCCCAGAGGCAACTGAGCAGCAACAACTCTGTGCTCTTCACTTTAGTCATCACAGAACTTGTTTAGAATGAAATAATCAGTAATTTAGAATGAAATAATAGTAATTTCTGGAGTAAAAAAAAAAAAACACTAAATGCCAACATGTCCTCTTGATGACAGCAAAAACATAAAAATTACTTTTTTGAAAAAACATACTTAGAAATATGATAGAAACAAGCTGATTGCATCAACATGTTGCCAGAATTTTGCACTATTTTTTGGTAAGAAAACCTAAAATTCCAAAACTTTTCAACTTCAGTTTTATGATCTCTAAATAACTTTTCCCGGACCTGGAATAGGAGGAGAAATTTTTTCCTGGATAGACGCATGGCTGACAAATAGGCAGCAAGAGAGTTTGCATAAATGAGGAGAAATCAGAACGGGGGCACGTTACAAGCGGTGTTCCTCAGGGGTCAGTGTTGGGCCCAGTGTTGTTCACAATTTACATAAACGACATAGATGAGGAAATAAATAGCGACATAAGCAAATTTGCTGATGACACCAAAATAGGTCGTCCAATTCATTCTAATTAGGACACTAGAGCACTCCAGGATGATTTGAATAGACTGATGCAATGGTCGGAGAAGTGGCAGATGCAGTTTAATATTGACAAATGCAAAGTTCTAAATGTTGGACAGTTAAATAACCATGCCACATATAAACTAAATAATGTAGATCTTAATACTAATGATTGCGAAAAGAATTTAGGAGTTCTTGTTAGCAGTAATCTAAAACCAAGACAACAGTACATTAGTGTTCACAAAGCTAACAGAATTCTTGGCTTCATATCTAGAAGTATAAATAATAGAATTCCTCAGGTTGTTCTTCAACTCTATATATCCTTGGTTAGGCCTTATTTAGACTATGCTGCTCAGTTCTGGTCACCGTATTACAGAATGGATATAAATGCTCTGGGAAAACGTACAGATGAGGATGACAAAGATGATCTCATGTATCAGAAATCTTCCCTATGAGAATAGACTGAGGGCCCTGAATCTGCACTCTCTCGAAAAGCGTAGAATTAGGGGAGGATATGATCGAGGTGTATAAATGGAAAAAAGGAATTAATAAAAGGGATGTAAATAGCGTGCTGAAAATTTCCAGCCACGATAGGACTCACAGCAATGGTTTCAAGTTTGGTAATAGAGTTGTGGATGAGTGAAACAAACTCCCGAGTGCAGTTATTGAAGCTAAAACGTTGTGTAGTTTTAAAAATAGGTTAGATAAATACATGAGTGGGTGTGGGTGGGTGTGAGTTGGACCTGACTAGCTTGTGCTGCTGGGTCTGATGCAGTTGAAGGAGGAGGTCTTGCTTCTCCAGGAGGAGATTAGGAGGCTGAAGGTCCACCTCAATGGGCCTGGGAGAGAGTGTGAGGTGGTTGGAGATGTGGGGAATGAGGCTTCTAGCAGTGAGGTGCAGTCTGTCTCTCACTGTGAGGAGGCTGTAGGTGGGGTGGTAGCAACGGCTACCAGCAGTGAGGTGCAGCCCAGCACCTGCTACAAGTGGCGAGTTGTTCACAGTAATGGGAGGCGCATCAGAGTAAGGAAAGTTAAGAGTGCAGATCTGAAGGTAGGAAATCGCTTCTCTGTTCTCCAGGATGAATGTACTTCAGTGGCCAGTGAAGGTAAGGGTACTACTGCCCCTGCTAATGAAGGTAAGCGCATTCTTGTGGTTGGTGACTCTCAGGTAAGATATGTTGATCGTGCTTTTTGTAAAAAGGAATAAGAAGATGAGAGATAGAGTGTGCTTCCTGGAGCTGGTGTTGGGGACATTGTCAACAGACTGGATAATATCATGTCAGGTAATGGGAACAAGCCCATTATCTGTCTCAGTGCTGGTGGAAATGATATTGGGAAGGGTAGGAGAGAAGAGCTGCTAGATAAGTACAGGTCAGCTATAGATTTCATTAAGTCTAAGGGAGGGATCCCAATCATATGTAGCATCTTGCCTAGAAGGGGAGTAGGAAATGAATGGTTGTCTAGGGCAATTGGTGTAAATTTTCTGGCTAGACAGATACTGCAAGGAACTTGCAATCCATTCATTGACAACTGGAACAACTTTTATGGCAAACATGATATGTATGCAAGGGATGGGGTTCATCTCTCTGGGGCAGGGGTGGTAGCACTTGCAGACTCGATTGAGAAGGCCATTGGTGAAATGCCTATGATTTTAAACTGATGGAAGATAGAGGTATGGGTGTGTGTGGGAAACAAGCAGGTTGCAAACACTAGGGTTGGAAACAGTAAATGTATAAAAGGCATTCAGCATGAAGTTATAAATAAAGACAATAGAAACAGGTCAGCAAACAAAGGGGGACAGCAGAGGGCAGCAAGGGACTAGCTCCCTTAAGGTTTACTATACTAATAGCAGGAGTGTTAGAAATAAGATAGATGAGCTAAGATTAATTGCAAGTGCAGGAAACATAGATATTATTGCTATAACAGAGACCTGGCTCAATCTGAAAGATAGAGAGATGCCCTCTGAATGTCACATACAAGGCTATAAATTATTCCACACTGACAGGGTCAACAGGAAAGGTGGTGGAGTAGCGATGTATGTCAGAGACAATTTAAATTGTTGTGTTAGACAAGATATTAAATTAGAAGCGTCAGCCACTGAATCTGTTTGGTTACAGCTTCTCGAGGGCCGAGAAAAACTAATTTTGGGTGTGATTTACAGGGCCCCAAATCTTGATAGGGAGTGCAGTAAACTTCTTTGGGACGAAATTCGTAAGGCATCTACATACGAAAATGTTGTGCTAATGGGAGATTTCAACTATAGACAGATTGACTGGAGCAATTTGACAGGAAATTTAGAGTCGGGTGACTTTCTTGATACGATCCAGGATTGTTTTTTTAAAACAGTTTGTGACAGAGCCAACTAGGGGAAATAACCTCCTTGACTTGGTTCTTGCCAGTAGGGAAACACTAATTAATAATCTTGAGGTTAATGATGAGCTTGGGGAGTGAGTGATCACAAATCACTCAGTTTTAACATATCATGGAATTCCCCTAATAATGGCAATCAAGTCTCCGTCCTGACTTTCGCTTGGCTGATTTCATAGGACTGAAAAATTACTTAGGTGGGCTGAACTGGAATGACCTGACTAGGGGTCAGGTAGGTGGTGATGGTTGCCGATATGATGCTTTCCAGGGCATAGTTCTAGCTGCTCAGTCAAATTATGTTCCAAATAGGGGAAATCAGATCAAACAAAAATGATCCTAAACGGATAAGAACAATAGATTAAAATATCTGATTGGTCAAAAGAGAGGCATATATAGGCAAATCAAAAGAGGAGAGGGGCAATTAAGAAATCGATATATTCAGTTAAAGAGAGAAATAAAAAAGGGAATTAGAAAAGCAAATAGAGATTATGAGGTTAAAGTTGCAAGAGAATCGAAGACTAACCCAAAGGATTCTTTCAGGTATATCAGAAGTAAGATCAGGGACAAGATAGGCCACTCAAAAGTTCCTCGGGTCAGCTCACTGACAGTGATAAGGAAATGTGTAGAATTTTTAACACATACTTCCTCTCAGTTTTTACACGGAGGATACCAGCGATATTCCAGTAATGATAAATTATGTAGAACAGGACGATAATAAACTGTGCACTATTAGGGTCACAAGTGACATGGTCCTTAGGCAAATAGATAAATTAAAACCTAACAAATCCCCAGGCCCTGATGAACTGTATGCAAGGGTTCTAAAGGAATGTAAAGAGGAGCTTAGCACACCTTTGGCTAATCTTTTCAACATATCACTACAAACTGGCATGGTGCCAGATAAGTGGAAAATGGCAAATGTGATACTTATTTTCAAAACAGGTGACAGGTCCTTAGCTTCGAACTATAGGACCAATAAGCCTAACTCCATAGTGGGAAAATTTATGGAATCAATAATTGCCGAGGCAGTTCGTAGCCACCTTGAAAAGCATAAATTAATCAACGAATCTCAGCATGGTTTTACAAAGGGGCGTTCTGCCTTACGAATTTATTAACTTTTTTCACTAAGGTATTTGAGGAGGTAGATCATGGTAATGAATATGATATTGTGTATATGGACTTCAGTAAGGCTTTTGACAGGGTCCCACATCAGAGACTATTGAGGAAAATTAAAGCACATGGAATAGGAGGAGAAATTTTTTCCTGGATAGAGGCATGGTTGACAATAGGCAGCAGAGAGTTTGCATAAATGGGGAGAAATCAGAGTGGGGAAGCGTCACGAGCGGTGTTCCACAGGGGTCAGTGTTGGGCCCCCTGCTGTTCACAATCTACATAAACGACATAGATGAGGGCATAAAGAGCGACATCGGCAAGTTTGCCGATGACACCAAAATAGGCCGTCGAATTCATTCTGACGAGGACATTCGAGCACTCCAGGAAGATTTGAATAGACTGATGCAGTGGTCGGAGAAGTGGCAGATGCAGTTTAATATAGACAAATGCAAAGTTCTAAATGTTGGACAGGACAATAACCATGCCACATATAAACTAAATAATGTAGATCTTAATATTACGGATTGCGAAAAAGATTTAGGAGTTCTGGTTAGCAGTAATCTGAAACCAAGACAACAGTGCATAAGTGTTCGCAATAAAGCTAATAGAATCCTTGGCTTCATATCAAGAAGCATAAATAATAGAGTCCTCAGGTTGTTCTTCAACTCTATACATCCTTGGTTAGGCCTCATTTAGATTATGCTGCACAGTTTTGGTCACCGTATTACAGAATGGATATAAATTCTCTGGAAAATGTACAAAGGAGGATGACAAAGATGATCCCATGTATCAGAAACCTTCCCTATGAGGATAGACTAAGGGCCCTGAAACTGCACTCTCTAGAAAGACGTAGAATTAGGGGGGATATGATTGAGGTTTATAAGTGGAAGACAGGAATAAATAAAGGGGATGTAAATAGTGTGCTGAAAATATCTAGCCTAGACAGGACTCGCAGCAATGGTTTTAAGTTGGAAAAAATCAGATTCAGGAGGGATATAGGAAAGTACTGGTTTGGTAATAGAGTTGTGGATGAGTGGAACAAACTCCCAAGTACCGTTATAGAGGCCAGAACGTTGTGTAGCTTTAAAAATAGGTTGGATAAATACATGAGTAGATGTGGGTGGGTGTGAGTTGGACCTGATAGCTTGTGCTAACAGGTCGGTTGCCGTGTTCCTCCCTTAAGTCAATGTGACCTGACCTGACTAGGTTGGGTGCATTGGCTTAAGCCTGTAGGGACTTGGACCTGCCTCGCATGGGCCAGTAGGCCTTCTGCAGTGTTCCTTCGTTCTTATGTTCTTATGTTCTTATGGTCTAAAGCGTATTGCGTTATCGCTTACCATGAGGCGGGCCAAAACAGCATGGGTTCGACTCCTTGGCTAGTGCAGTGTTGCTATTGATATATATATATATATATATATATATATATATGTCGTACCGAGTAAGTAAAACTTGCGATTTTGGCTTAAATAACAACGGACTTCTTGCCGAATTCGGCAACCGAAAGCTTGTGTAAGCAATAATGTCGCAAAAATCATTCTGAACCTAATGAGAAAAAAAATATCTTTCATTGTGTTCGTTTAGTATTAAATTGTTGTAAACTTATATAAAATATATTTAGTTGAATTAGGCTAAATTAAATTGCCCTTGTTATAATAAGGTTAGGAAAGCTTCCTTACCTCCGAAGACCATAACAGTGTATCAGTCGCATCTACTAGAAAAATAACGGGATGGATAATGAGATCCTTCAAAACTAGGGACGCCAAGCCCATGATGATACTCTTCAGGTGGCTTGTTCAATCTAGGCTGGAATATTTATGCACATTAACGGCACCTTTCAAGGCAGGTGAAACTGCTGACCTAGAAAATGTACAGAGAACCTTCAAGGCACATAACTGCGATAAAACACCAAATTACTGGGAACGCTTGAAGTTCCTCACCCTGTACTCCCTAGAATGCAAGTGAGAGAGATACATGATTATATGCACTTGGAAAGTCCTAGAGGGAACAGTGCCAAACTTGCTCACGAAAATCACTCCCTATGAAAGCAAAAGACTCGGCAGACGATGCATCATCCCCGAAATTTTTAAGCAGGGGCGCCACTAACACGATAAGAGACAGCACAATAAGTTCCAGGGGCCTAAGACTGTTCAACTGCCTTCCAACGTACATAAGGGGGATTACCAATAGACCCCTGGTCTGCACATCTTCTCAGCAATCTTGGGCTCAACTTGTCTGGGCCCATAACCTTTTCTTGGTCAAGTGATTTAAGAAGGAAATGCACCTCCTCCTGCCGTATTGTCACCACTGACAGTTTTGACACAGTTCTTGCAGCTAGCCAAGGAGGGTCCCTTGCTGGATCAGGAACTTGCATTTTGGTAGCAAAGTGTTCGGCAAAGAGGTCCACCTTCTCTTGAGAGATGGTCCCATCCTGTCGATTTAGAGGTGGAATGAGCTCATCAGGCAGATAACCTTGTCTGTCCTTGACTAGGGACCACCAGGTTTTGGAGCCTACCCTATCTGTTGCTAGCTTTCTTTTTGTGTCCACCTCCCATTTAACAATGGCCCACTTTTGAACGTCACTCAAATGCCTACAGGCTTGCCTGTGCAAGTTCCTGTTATAGGTGGTAGGATGTCTCTTATACCTTCGCCATGCTTTGTACTTAGCAGTAGCAGCCTCTCTACAACGAAAGCCAAACCAAGGCTGATCTGTAGGCTTCGTCACATATTGCCGGTGAGGAATGTGTTCTTGTTGTAGATTAAGGATGTGTCCAGTAAAGGCTTTCACTTGGTTGTCAACATCCCCTTGGAGAAGAGCATTCCAATCGGTGGTGGTGAGCTCAGAGCAAAGGGCTGGCCAATTACCTCTTTCCCATAACCAGGTTGTGTGTGTGGACTCCTCGCCTCGTTCTGTTGGTATCTTAATTGTCGTAAAAACACCCTTGTGGTCAGACGAGCCACCGCAGCCGAGGGGTTGACAAGTGACTATACCTTCTGCCAGATCACTCACTACTGGGTCAAGGGAGGAGCCAGAGATGTGAGTAGGGAAATCAACAAAGTTTCTCATGTCAAATACTGCAAGAAGGTCGTCAATGTCCCTCTGTATAAGGTGTTGGTTGAAGACACCAACAATTATGATATGTTGACAGTTGTGTTGTAGCAGAAGGAAGTGCATATTTTCCATTAGGAAGTTGATGGGGTCTGCGTGTTGCCAATGAGGTCTGTACATTGCACATGGTAGTACAAAGGTACTAGTGTTTATGCAGAGCTTGAAGAACATCATTTCAAGATGAGTAGGGGTGGCAACATCAATGTGCTGGGCATGAACACTTTTAGAGAAGCACACAACAACACCTCCTCCTTGCCCTTGCCTGTCTCTTCTCATCCATGAGGTGTTGCCAGCAATTCTTGCAAAATTTTCTGGAGTCCTGTCGTCCAAAAATGTTTCAATAACAGCTATCATGTCGGGACGTCGAGTGTTCACAAAATTATGTGTGAGCTCTCCAACATTAGTAATGAAACCTCTCTCTCTCTTCATCTCTCTCTCTCTCTCTCTCTCTCTCTCTCTCTCTCTCTCTCTCTCTCTCTCTCTCTCTCTCTCTCTCTCTCTCTCTCTCTCTCTCTCGCTGTTTTACACAGGGTTTTACATGGTTAGGAAAGGATTCAAAACTTTATTTACAAGAGATGTTACCTACATTAGTTCATTTGAAAGTCTTTGTATTGTTATGAACCATGCAAATATGGAACAGGATGAAGTTGGAACATATGTGGGCTAGCAATTTCATCAACTGACTTTATTTCGTCCTTATCATTATGCTTGTCGAACATGTTCCAGACTCGAGTCTGGAACATGTTCGAGTCTCTTTCACTCTCACGATGAAACAAGTACTGTAGATGAACGTTGTGGGATCTGTTGATTACTGGACTTTACTTCATCCCACCTTAGAATCCCGGGTTGAAGGCAATATTGGGAAATGTCTTCTGCTGTGCTGCGTGTATTATTTGTGTTTGATATATTTAATATAAAAATTAAATTTAATATATATATATAATATAATTTTATATATATATAATATAATATATAATAATAAATATATATTATAAATTTATATTAATATTATATATATATATATATTAAAATTAATTATTTTAATATATATATTTATAAAAATTTATATAATATATATATATGCATGTTTAATTATGGGGGGGTGGGGAGTTCAGAGCCCCGGTGTCACAGTCTCTCAATAGAGGGGAACTCCGGGAACCCAACTTGATTTAAATTTTACTTCCAATACGTAACAAAGTTCGTAAATCAAATATATTATTTGGAAATAAGGTAATGTGCATATAAAAAAATTTCTTTTATCACTTTACTTTTTATCATCTCTAGTCGTATCTTTACCTTGGCTTTCCCCCTTTGTCCCCGGCCGGGAGCAAAGATCGCTTGAAAAAAATTTTCTTTAAGTGTAATGATTAAATGAGGACTTTGGAAATTATTATTACCCAGGTTCAGCCAATGAGAAGATGGTTTTGGGAACGCGAGGTGATGTGGGGCCCCTTCCTGTCTGCCCTTGTCATTCCCCTTTTGAATGGTTGAAGCACGGGCGCCTCTTGTGGCTTCTATTTTTCCTTGCTTACCGTGGAGGCATAATACCTATTGTTGTACATAGTGTATATAGTGTACATACTTCTGTTCTAAATTAGTGAAGGATAATATAAGTCAAAAGTTTTTCTGGTGTGTTTTTTTTTGCTCCCTTTACACTCAGGATAACGGGCCTTTGGGACCCCTGGGTTGTAATATGGGTAGCCTGTCAGAGAGCTGGAACTGGAC
>NC_069399.1:72509900-72602400 GCF_026875155.1 Cherax quadricarinatus | reverse complement strand
GAGGGAGAGGGGGGAGGAGTGAAAAGAGGAACTAATGTGGACGATGATGATGAGATGATGAGAGGGAGGAGGAGGAAGATGGGGAGAGTGGAATATCGAGTGGCGTCAATCTCATCTGTTACACAGGAAATTCAACCTCCTGAAAAACACAGTACAACCTCACATGATACACAGGGCATATAAACCCTCATTTTAAACACAGTGCAGTATCAACCTCCATGATACACAGGGCAGTATCAACCTCACATGTACACAGGGCGCATCAACCTCACATATACACGAGAAATATCAACCTCACATGATACACAGGGCATTATCAACCCACTTTATAACAGGGCAATCAGCTTCAATGATACAAGGGGTAGCACCCCACATGATACAGGGCTATAAACCCCAAAAGATACACAGGGCATATAAACCTCCTGATACACAGGGAAGTATCAACTTCACAGATACACAGGGGTAACAACCTCACAGATACACAGGCAGTACAACCTCACATAAATACACAGGGCATATCAACCTCACATGATAAAAAGGGGCAGTTCACCTACATGTACCAGAGCATATCAGCCTCACTGAACACGGGCAGTATAAAATTTTCAAATGAACACGGGCAGTAAAACCCACATATACACAGGGCGATAAACCCTCACATGATACACGGGCTGTGCACCCTCACATGTGCACGGGGCATATAAACCCTCAAATGATACACAAGGCAGTATAAACCTCACATATCACAGGGCAGTATCAACCTAATGATACACGGGGCAGTACAACCCACATGATACACAAGAAGTTTTCGCCTCAATGAACCACAAAGACAGTACACCCCTCACATGATCACAGGGGCAGGATCAACTTCAAATGTAAAAAGGGCAGTAAAAACCTCAATATAACACAGGGAATTTAAAAAATTACATGATACAAGGGCAGTTTCAACATCACTGATCCGGGCAGTACAACCCTCACTGATACACAGGGGGGTATAAACTTCACATGATCACGGGGGCATAGCAACCTATAAGATACACAGGGCAGTTTTACCTCACATGATACACGGGCAGTATGCCTCACATGGTACACGGGCAGTATCAACTTCAATGATACCCAGGGCAGTATAAAACCCACTAATACACAGGGAAGTATCAACTTCACATATACACATGCGGTATAAACCCTCCATGATACACAGGCAGTAGCAACCTAAATTTTATCCGGGGCGATCAACCTCACAGATACACAGGCAGTAAGCCCACATGATACACGGGCATACCCCCCTATACACAGTTCAGTTCAACCTCCATGATACTCAGGGCAGTATAAACCTCACATGATACCAGGCAGTTTTAAACCTCAAATGAAAACAGGGCACATCAACCCACATGATACACAGGGCAGTATCAACCTCACTGATACACAGGGCAGCATCAGTTCAAGAAACAGGGCAGTACCCACCCTCAAATGATACAAGGGCAACATCAACCTTAAAGAACACGGGGCAGCAAACCTAAAAAGAATACAGGGCAGCAAAAACCTCCCTGTACACGGGGCAGTATCAACCTCACAGATACAAAACGCAGTAGCCCCTCAAAATGTACCAGGGCACGTAAACCTCACATGATACACAGGGCAAATCAACCTCAATGACACCAGGGCTATCAATCACATGATACACAGGAACATCTCTCCCTGACACACAGGGCGCAGCATCAACCCCCCTAACAAAGGCAGTATCAACCTCACATAAAAAACAGGCAGCATCAACCAACGTGATACACAGGGACGTATCCCTCACAGAAAAAGCAGTATCAACCTCATCTGAACACAGGGCATATAAACCTCATGGTACAAGGCGCAACAGCCTCCCTGATACACAGGCGTACATCCATATATATACAGGCGTATAAACCCTCACCTGATGCACATGGAAGTTAAAACCCCACATGATACAGGACAGTAAACCCACGTGATCACAAACTTAAAACCTTAAGAGCCAGTGCACATAAAACCTCACATGATAAACGGGGCAGTACAACGTCATAAGATACACAGGGCTATCACCTCGCTGAACCCAAGGGCAGTACCAACCCCATATGATGCAAGGCATATAAACCCTCTCATGATACACAGGGCAGTTAAACCTTACATGAACACAGGGCATTATAAACCCTCTCTGAACCAGGGCAGTTCACCCTCACATGTTACACAGGGCAGTATCAAGTCAATATACACAGGGCATTTAACCTCACATACACACGGGGGCAGTATAAACTTAAAAGAAACACAGGGAACTTTAACCCTCATCTGATGCACAGGGCATATAAACCCTAAACAGACACACAGGACAAACAACCTCCATGTACCGGGGCAGCACAATTTCCCCGCACACAGGGAGCGCAAAACCTCCCGATCAAAAGGGCAGTATCAACCTCGCTGATGCCAGGACGTACAACCCACAGAAACACAGGGCATTTTAAACCTCATCTGAAATGGGAGTTCAACCTCACAAATACACAGGGCAGCATCAGCCCCCTGATACACGGGTAGTATCTCGTCCATGTTTCACTGGGCAATGTCAACCCAAAAAACCAAGGCAGTAAAAACCTCGCGGGGCGCATCAGCCCCCCGAAAACAGGCACAGCATAAACCTCCCTGTAACGGGCAGTATAACCTCATATAAACAGGGCAGGTCAACCTCACATGGTACCAAGCAATCCCAAACCTCAAATAACAAGGGAGTATCTCCCTTTACTCATACACAGGGCATATAAACCCTCACATAACACGGGCAGCTCATCCTCACACATACACGGGGCAGTATAACCTCACAGATACACAGGGCGATCAACCTCACTATAACAGGGCGTACCCCCTCCATTTACACGGGGCAGTTTTAACGCCACATGTTACCCAGGGCAGTTTTTAACCTCTCATGCCCCAAATGGCAGTTCAACCTCACAGAAACACAGGGCAGTATCAACCCTCACATGATAAAGGGCATTCACCCTCACATTTACACGGGCAGTACAACCCACGTTACACAGGCATATAAACCCTCACTGAAACACGGGACAGTGTCAACCTCACATGATACAGGGGCAGCTCAACCTCCCTGAACACGGGGCAGCAGCATCAACTCCCTGATACCAAGGCAGTATCACCTCACATATAACAGGGCATATCAACCTCACGTATACAGGGGGCGTATCAACCTCATCTGATACACAAGGCAGTAAAACCTCAATGAACACAGGGCACATCAGCCTCCCGATACACAGGGGGTAATCGTCGCACATGAACGCGGGCAATGTAAACCTCACATGATACAAAGCAGTAAAAACCCTCGCGGGCACATCAACCCCCCGATCACAAGGCAGTATCACCTCCATGATAAAAAGGGCAGTGTCAACCTCCATGGTACACAAGGGCAATACCAACCTCATGTGTACACGGGGCATATCAACCCACAGATACACAGGGCATTCAACCCACAGAACACAGGGCCCCATAAAACCTCACACGATACACAGGCAGTATCACCTCACATTGATAACGGGCTTATCAACCCACATGATACCAGGGCAGTTCAACCCCTCACATGTACAAAGGGCATATCAACCTTCATTACACACATGGCAGCATAAACCCTTAACATGATACACTTGCAGTATAAAATCACCGATCACAGTGCAGTATCAACCTCACATATACACAGGGACCATCAACCCCCCTTATACACGGGGCACACATAAACCATGAACATAGGGCGCAACATTCCCCCCCCCTATACCAGAACTGTAAACCCGTCGTACACACGGCAGTATAACCTACATGACACCGGGGGGATATCAACCTCACATGATGAAAGGGGGCAGTACACCCCTCCTTGATACAAAAGGCATACAACCTCCATGATACCGGGCAGCATCAACCTCACACGATACACGGGGGCCCATATCACCTACATGATACAAAGGGCAGTATCATCCTCACAGACACAATGGCATATAAACCCTTTAACAACAACGGGCAGTATAACCCACATGATCACGGGAATATCACCCTCACAGATACACGGGGCTGCATAAATGACCCCCTTTAAACACAAAACAATAGCTCAACATCCCTTTATACACGGGGCGCAGCATAAACCCCCCTGATACACAGGGCAAGTATCAACCTCTCGATACACAGGGCAGTATCAATCTCACATGGACACGGGGCAGAATCAACTTCCCCTGTACACAGGGCGCACATAAACCCTCACATGACTCTCAGGAGAGTCTCAGCTGGAGAAAAGGGAAAATATATTTTTAATTACTGTTCGTTAGAAAAAAGAACTGTTTTCGTAACAAGAGTTTTGCCTTTAAAATTTTATTTCCCTTTGCCAATGAAAAAAATCAACAAAAAAACAACGATGTGAAAAGGGGTTTTTCACGACCTCGAAACTCTTTTTGGTTACCAGCTGCATAGAACTTTTAGTCTAAAAAGAAATGTTACTTAAAAAAAACACTCAAAATTTGTCGCTTTGTATCGTCAAAAAATTTTTACATTTTTAATTTCCGTAAAGGTTAAACCCGGCTTATAGACATTTTTACATGTTTTAATTTGGTTAATTAACAAATTAATTTCCGCGAAAGGGGGAGCCTTTGATGGCTTTTCTTTTTCAAAAAGTAATATTTTACCGACAGCAAAAATAATTTTAATTTTTTTATTTTTATGGCAAAATTTCCCCACCATTAGAGTACACCAAAAAAATTAAGCAAGGAGTTTTGTGGGGTTGTTGAAAAAAGCATATTAAGTCATATTTTGTGTATTTTCCGGGGTCATTATGCATTTTTCCCCTTTAGTAATTACGCAACTCCATAGGCGAAGCGAACATAATTGGGGGGATTGCGTGCATATTTTCCCGTGATCATGTTTCCAAAACTCCCCTCGCCCTTTAAATTTTCAGGTAAAATTTAAAAGCAAATTTGTTTTAGTTTTTTTAGGATGTTTTTCAAAAAAGGCTGTTTAGGAAATTTGTATATTGAATTTAAAATTTAAAAATTTAAAACCGCAAAAGCTTTTCCAACAAGTGATTTCAGTCGTTGGGCGAAGCTTTGGGTTATCCTGGTGATGGCTGGGATGTTCCCTCTGCCCTCTGCGAGGCGTTGGGAGTGTTCGAACCGTAATAAATTGTGACATTTACCTTGCTGGGGAAATTTAGCCTAAGTGGGAAAACAAAGCTAACCTTCTTAATCTAGCCCCGAGCCAAAAATAATTAAACAAAGCCCAAAATATTCACACAGCACACACACCCCAAAAAAAACACACACACACAACCTAGAGACAAGGATAATATGGGGTAGCATCAGCAATGGTTTCATCAAAACAGACAAAGGGTCTGAAGGGGGCATGGAACTAAACTGTTGCAAGGGGCCTTTCAAACCCCACAAGGGGGCCCAAAAAAAAGACAGGGGGCACACTAGGACAGCCTGAAGGTTAGAAGACTTGAAGGAACTAGGACATGTGCAGGGGAAATTTCCCGACCTTGTGGGGGACAGGAAAAGGTGAAGGAAAGGGAAAACCAAAGAGGATAGGGGGCCCCAGCTAGGGAAGGGATTGAAGGAAGGAAACTCCCCGGAAGGAACTAAAACACCTCAGTGGATGCAAGGGGGTCACGTGGGAAAGGGAGAGATCAGTTTTTTCATGGGGTAACGGGGCTGAAGGGAAACTTATTGAAAAAAAACAGGAGGAGAAAAAGCGATTGAAGGTACATGAAGGGGATAGGCGAGGGAGACTGACCCAGGTGGAAAAATTTTTGGAGAATCGGGGGGTTCACGAGGAAGGAAAGGCCTCTCAAAATAATTTTCAAGGCAGAATCAACTCGAACCAGATCCGAGAGAAAGCAGGCCCGAGAGGGAAACAGGAGTTCAAGAGGTGTACCCATCTAGACAGAACACAGGTGGAAAGGATGAAATAAAGGAGTGCAAAAACGAAAGAAGGAAAGAAAAACAGAATAACCCGGACAGGTGGAAGGGGGAAACAACCCACCAAAACACCTGCAGAAGGATCCACCCACGACACTCCCCGGGAACTGAACAATCTAAACCGCCATCACACACCACCCTCATTCCCCCCCCCCACACCCGAACCCCACCCCAACAGCAACCCCCTATGGGGGCTCTTTTCCCCCACCTCCAATGCAAACCCCCCACAGGCCCCACCAGGCCTCCTGCTCCCCAAACCCAAATATTCCACCCCGGAAGAGTTACAGTCAGAACAATTGAAGGTTTAGTACACAAAAGCGGATGGTTAGCGAATAAATATAAGAAAGGGAAAAAGAATCAATGAAAGTCCCCAGAATCATGCAGTTTCAGAAACAAAACTACGGAGACAATAACAGAACAATCTTCCCACCAGGGTACCAATCATGAGGGAAAAATAAAGGGGCACAAGGGGGAGGAGGGGTTGCTCTGCTGTAAAAAACCCATGGAAATTCGGAAAATGGGGGGCATAGACAAAAGGGGAAAAGGGACTACATAGTAGGAACCTCCAGTCTGGAAGCCAATGGTCATTGCAGTGTTTTTAAAATCCACCATAAGCGCAGGAGGCCCGTGAGGAATATGAAGAGAGAACAGAGCAATGGTGGGGCACACCTGCGGGTGGCAAGAAGAGCCACTCCACAGAGCAAATTTTGGTTATGGGTGATTTTTAACCACAGGAGATTTTACTGGGAAAACCTGGAGCCCCTGGGGGGCCCCAAACATGGAGGCCAAGATGTTGGATGTGTGCTGGAAAAACCTCATGCACCAACATTAAGGACACTACCAGTTCAGCTTGGGACATAAAATATGAGAGTCCCCTAGGAGCTAATGACCTGTGGTTCTGTGCTTTGATACATATAGAGTTTGCAAAGGGAGGTAACGGAGCTGAATGGGAAAAAACCAGACTATAAAAGAGGGACTCACAGGTTTGAGGAAATTCCTGCGGAGGTTCCGTGGAAACAGAGAACGGAGGAAAGCCGTAAATGAAATGATGGAATATGTAACAACATAATCAAGGAGGCAGTGGAAAGATTTATTCCCCAAGGGCAACAGAAACAATGGGGGAAAACCGAACAAGCCCCCGGTTTACCCGCGGTGTAAGGGGGCAAAAACAAAGTGCAGTAGAGAATGGAAAAAATACAGAAGCGAGAACACAAAAAAATAGGGATTATCCAAGCCCCGAACGAGTATCACAGGGAAGGAGGGAGGCCCCGCGACGTAAAGAAAAAAACAAGTATCGAAGCAATTCGACCCAAAAATTTTTGTGTAGGCCCATCAGGGGAAAAAAACAGTCAAAAACCAGGGGATCAGACTAGGCAGAAAAGGGGGGGAACCACAAGAAATGACAGGGGGTATGGAGGAGCTAAAAGAAAGGAACCGCTCGGGAAGACAGTACGGAGGGCATCAAGGGGAAAAAACCAAAAAGTGTTGGATGACAAACGCAGGGGGAGGAGGTGCAGAAGCGCTAATGCCTTGATACCCTTTAAAAGGGGTGGGACCCGACAATATCTCCCCGTGGGTCTTGGAAAAGGAGCAGAGAAGCTGTGTGTGCCCCAAAACCCCAAAACTTCAAAACATCCATTTAAACTGGGCAACTACCAGAAATTGAAGACACAAATGTAGTACCCCTATTTAAGAAAGGAAACAGAAATGAGGCACTAAATACAGACCTATTCTCTGACATTTTAGTTGCAAAAGTCATGGGGAAGTTATCAGGGGGAGAGTGGTGGAACACCTGGAAAGAAAAAGATTAAAAATGAAAACCAGCATGGGTTCTGGAAAGGGAAATCGTGTCAAAACCTTCTGGATTTTTGACAAGGAACAAAGTAAAACACGAAGAGAGGGGTGGGTTGATTTTCTTTTTCCCCGGACTGCAGGGAAAGGGCCCTTTAACAAAGTTACTCACAAGAGATTAGTGCAGAAGCCCCGGAGGCAGGCGATAAACAGGGAGGGCCTGCAAAAAGGGTCAGGGGAAAACTGACGGGGGGGAACAACGAGTCATGGTACGTGGGAGGTATCACAGTGGGCCCGCGCGACGGGTCCCACAGGGGGGTTTGTTCTAGGACCATTCTGTTTTTTTATATACGCGAACGAATTTATGAAGGAATAGACCTGAATGTCCCAATCGCAGATGAGTGAAGTGATGAAAGAATTAAATCGGGTAGGTGAGGGAGACTGCAAAGAGCCCGGCAGGGGGGGACCGTGGTCAAAACGGGTTCTCGAATTTTAACCCCGCTAAATCAAAAACATGAAAATTGGGGAGGGGGAAAGAAGACACAGACAGAGTATAGGGTAGGTGGACAAAGACACAGACCCCACTAGGGGGAAAAAATCTTGGGGTGACCCTAACACCAGCACGTCAAGGAGGCACACATCAATCAAATAACTGCTGCAGCATACGGGCGCCTGGCAAACCTGAGAATAGCGTTTTCCCATACCTTTAAAAGGAATCGTTTTAAAACACGTACACTGTGTTGTTAGGGGCCCCTATGGAGTATGCAGCACCAGTCTGAACCCCACCCGGTCAAAGCACGTCAAGAAGTTTAGAGAAAATACAAAGGTTTTCAAAAAGGTAGTCCCCCAACTCAGGGGGAAAGTTTGTACGAGGGAAAAGGGTTTAGGGAAAAACGGCCTGGACACTGGGAAAAAGGAGGGTTAGGGTAGAATGATAAGACATACAAAAAATTGGTGGAATACCAAAGGGGGACAAGACAGGATTTCCCAAAAGGAAACACGAAAAAAAGGGAACACAATTGGGAAATTGAAGTCCCCAAAAGCCAAAGGGGGTTGTAGGAAGTATTTCTCAGCATAGAAGTCAGGGAAATGAAAAACCTACAAGTGGGTAGTGGAGGAAAAACCAAAAAAAGCTTTAAAAATGAGGGTTTTGAAGCTCATAGAGCAAGGAGAGAGAGGATCTAGTAGCACTCGGAAGAGGCGGAGCCAGGGGCAATTCCCACCAGGGAAACCCAAACATGAGGGAAAAATAGAAGGGGAAGGGGGGAGGTGGGGTTGTTTTGCTCGTAAAAAACAGATGGAAATTCGAGAAAATGGAAGGAATAATTAGACGGGGGGAAAGAGATCATAGCAGGTACACTTATCTGGGGGAAAACAAAAATGGTCATTTTATGATGTATAATCCACCACAAACTGCAGGAGGCCAAAAGAGGAATATGAAGGAAACAACAGAAAATGGTGGACACACTTGTGAGGTGGCAAGAAGAGCTCACTCCCCAGAGCAAAGTTTTCTGGTTATGGGGGGTTTCAACCCAAAGGGAATTGACTGGGAAAACCTGAAGCCACTGGGGGGCCCGAAACATGGAACCAGGTGTTGGACGTGGGGCTGGAAACCTCATGCCCAACATGTTAAGGGCACTACCCGAGTGAGAGGGGAGGGATGAACCACAAGATGACCTTTTTTCACCCTGGGCCTCGATATTGAGGACATCAAGTATGAGAGCCCCAGGAGCTAGCGACCACGGGTTCTGTGCTTTGAATACATTTTAGGCTGCAAGTGGAGAGAATAACAAGTTGAATGGAAAAGCCTGACTATAAAAGAGGGGTACATAGGGGTTAAGAAATTCCGCGGAGGTCCAGTGGGACAGAGAACTGGGAGGAAAGCCAGAAAAGAAATGATGGGAAAATGTAAACAAAATGCAAGGAGGCATGGAAAGGTTTTAAAATTTCCCCCGGGCAACATAACAACGGGAAAACCCGAACGAGCCCCTGGGGTTTCCCACGGTGTAAAGGGGGCAAAAACAAAGTGCAATAGAGAAAAGGAAAAGTACCGAAAGGGAAGCCACGAAAATAGGGGGATCATCGCAGAGCCCCGGAATGAGTACCACAGGTAAGGAGGGAGGGCCCAGCGACAGTATGAAAATGACAAAACATCGGAATCAAGACTGACCCGAAACTGTTGTACACCCCAAACAGGGGGAAGACAATGTCAAGACCAGGTGATCAATTAAGGAAAAAAGGGGAGAACTACAAGAAATGATAGGGGGTATGTAGGGACTGAACAGGGGATTTAAGGATTTTTACAGAGAGCAGGAAGGCTGTGGGGAAAACACACAAAGGGGAAAATCAAGAGGGAATAACAAAAAAGTGTTGGGTGACATACGAACATCGAGGAGGAGGTAAGAACTCTTTTTGTGACCTTGACACCTCAAAGGCGATGGGGGCCGGACAACATCCCCAGGGTCTTTAGAGAAAAAGCAAGGGTGCTGTCGTGCCTCTAACCCCAATCTTTTAAAAAACATCCCTTGAAACTGGGGAACTACCGAGAAATGGAAGACGCTAATGTTGCCCCATATTTTAAAAAAGGAAACAGAAACAGGCACAAAAAACAGACCTGTGTCTCTGACATGTATTGGTTTGCAAGTCTGGGAAGTTATCAGGAGGAGATGGCGAACCCTGGGAAAGGAACAAAATTATAAATGAAAAACCCGCATGGGGGTTTATGGAAGGCAAATCTTTTACAAAACCTCCTGGAGTTTTATGCAAGGTAACAGAAGTAAACAGAGAGAGAGGGGTGGGTAGATTGCGTTTTCCAACTGCAGAAGGCTTTTGAAACGTTCCCCATAAAGGGTTAATAGACTGGGGGGATCAGGCGCACGAAAAGGGGGGCATGCAATGGATAAGGGGAAAACCGCAGGGAGGGCGAACGATCATGGTAGGGGAAGGGGATCCAGGGGGCCCCGTAGAGCGGGGGCCACGGGGGCAGTTCTAGGGTATGTAAAAGGACATGATGGAAGGAAAAAGACCCTGAAGTTCCCTTTCGCAGTGCGTGAAGTTTATGAGAAGAATTAAATCGGACGAGGGGAGGCAGGACGCAAAGGACCTGGCACTGGACAGGGTGGTCCAGAACGGGCTTCTCGAATTCCCAATCCACCCCAAAGAAAATTTAAAGAAGTTTGGGGGGTCAAAAAAGACCGCAGACAGAGTATGGGAAAAAAATTTGGACAAAGACTAAAAGACCTCGCCCCGTGGGGAAAGCCCTTTGGGAAAATGACAAAACCCCCGAGCACTCACCGGAGGCACACATCAACCAAAAAAACCTCTGCAGCTTTAGGGGGGCCCCCTGGCAAATTGAAAAATAGCATTGGGAAAACCTTAATAAGGAATCTTTTCAAGAAAACTGTAAACTGTGTATTTTGGGCCCCAAGGGGGTATCCCAGAAACCAATCGGGAAACCCAAAACCTTTTTTTCAAGCACGTCAAGAAGTTAGAAAAGAAAAAATTTTTTGAAAAAGGGTACCCCAGGTCAAGGGAATGTCGTACGAGGAAAGGTTAAGGAAATCGGACTGACGCCCACTGGGGACGAAGGGTCAGGGGGGGACATGATAACGAAATCCAAGATACTGCGGGGAATAGACAAGGTGGACGAAAAAGAGTTCCGGAGGGACACAGGGACAAGGGGTCACAACTGGGAAACTGAAACTCAGGAACGAGTAAAAGGGGCGTTTTTGGAAATATTTTTTCCCGCATTTTTGGTTTGCACAAGGGGGAATAGCCTAGAAATGAAGTAGTGGAGGCAGGGAACCATACATAGTTTTTTTAAAAAGAGGTAGACAAAGCTCATAACAAGAGAGAGTTTTTCCCGTAGCGTCAGTGAAGAGGGGGGCCAGGAGCTGAGTCTCGACCCCCTTTAAAAACAATTTTGGGAGTACAATTAGGGGAGTAACACACAAACACACAAAACCCCCACACACATTCCACACACAACCCCACAAAAAACACACTCCACCCCACACACACACCACACACACCACCACACAACACACACTCATTTCACACCCCAAAAACACACAAAAACACCCACACAAAAACACACACACATACCCCAAAAACCCCACACAAGGGGCCTGGGGGAAAACATAGATGTAAAAAAAATTAACAAGGGCCCCCATCAGGGGCCCAATTGGGGGCCAAGGCAAAAATGAGGGGGCACACCCAGGAACAAATGAGACGCTGAAGACAACCCAAGAGGGTATGGGATATGCCGAGACTCGAACAGACCCCCTGCAGGGGGCCCGGAACGCTGAGGGGAGGAAAAACAGTTTTTTGAGCATAGGGGCCCCAGCCAGGGAAGGGGGTTGAAGGAAGGAAAGTTTCCCAAAGGAAGGAACTAAACAAACCCCGAGGACGCAGTAGGGACACAGTGGGGGACGGAAAAAGGGGGAGGGCCAGTTTTTTTTCTTTGACTCCAGGAAGTTGAAGGGGAAAATTTGGGTGAACTAAAAGGAGAAAAAGTGATGAAGGTATCATGATAGCAATAGGGGAGGGGACATGACCCAGGTGGGAAAAATTTTTTCTTAGAATTGGGTGGTTTTCAAGGGAGGGAAAACGGCCTTTAAAAGAAATTTTCAAGGCGAATCAACTCAAAACCAGATTTGCAGGAAAAGCACGATGAGAGACAAAAAAGGCCCCAGAGTGTTACCCGATCGAGACAGAACAAAAGAGGAAAGGTATATGAAAAGAGAGTAAAAAAAAAAAAGGGGAACAAGAGGAAATGAAAGGAGAGCAAAAGAACCCGATACTGGGGGAGGGCAAAACACCTTAAAAAAAAACCCCCCAACAACCCCAAGGCAACTGAGCCATCTAAACTGACCCTCCACATGCCCCCTCTGCCCCCAACCCCCCCCAAAAACCCCCACCCCTACAGCAAACCCTATGGGAACCTGCCCCCACCCCCCCACAAACCCCGACAGACCCCCCCACGGCTCCCCATCCCCCAACCCCCCAATCTTCTAAAGGATCAAGTATTAGAAAAGAATTTGAAGGTTTGGTACACGAATGCAAATGGAATAACGAAAAAAATAGGGAGTGGCATGAAAAACAATGAGAAGTCCACAGACATCTAGCAGTCATGAAACAAAAAACTCACTGAGACAATAACAGACTCAATTTCCCCGGGATATCAGATCCTGAGAATATAAAAGGGGCAGGGGGAAAGGAAGGGTTGCCTGCTCATAAAAAAAGAGGGAGTTTTCAGGAATTGGAAGGCATGATGAGATTGGGGGAAGGGAACAAGTAATACATTTAGTCGGGAAAAACATAAGGAATTTGTAGTTACGTATAATCCACCAAAAAACAGCAGGAGGCCAAAGGGGAAAATTGAAGAGGCACCAGAGAAAAGGGTTGGGCACACTAGCCGAGGTGGCAAGAACTCCTTGAGCAGAGCAAATTCGGTTATGGGCGATTTCAACAAGGGGGGGAAGACTGGAAAAAACCTGGGTCCCCGGGGGGTCCTAAAACAGGGGAGGAAAAGAGGATGGATGTGGTACTGGAAAACCTCATGCACAAATTTTTAGGCACTACCAGGAGGAGGGGGAAGATAACCAGCAAGACTGAACCTTATGTTCACCCTGGCAGTTAGACTTGAGGGTATCACAATGAAGGCCCTTGGAGCTAGTGATCAATGGTTTGTTTTTGAAAATAGTAGAGTTTAAAATGAGAGGGTAACAGGAATTGGATGGAAAAAACCAAACTATAAAAGGGGACTCCAGGGGTGAGGAACTTCCCGCAGGGGTTCAGTGGGGCAAGAACTGGCAGGGAAAGTAGCAAATAAATGACGTTTAGAACAACAAAAAAGCAGGGAGGCAGAGGAAAAGTTTTTTCCCAAGGGGAAAAAAATAATAGGGAAGACCAAAGCGAGTCCTTTTGGGTTACCCGAAGGTGTTTGGGAGGGAAAAACTAGTGAACCAGAGAAGGAAAAAGACAGGGGGCAAAGGACCCCGGAAAATAGGAAATAGTCCAAAGGCCAAAAAAGAATGCACAGTAAGGGGAGGCCCCAGCGAAGTTGAAAACGACGTAGTCGAAAGCCAAACTGACCCCGAAACTGCGTTTTAGCCCCATTAGAGGAAGACACAGTCAAAAACCAGTACAGGCGAAGAAAAAGGTGGGAAACTCAAAGAGGCGACAAAGGGATGTGAGGGAGCTCAACAAGAGGGTTTTAAAGGGAAATATTTCAGTGGAGACAGGAAGGCCTCTGGGGGGACAGAACAGAGGAGGAAACCAACAAGGAATATACCAAAAAGTGTTGGATGACTACAACAACTGAGCAGGAGATGAAGAATGTGGGGACGTTGATCCTCGAAGGCAAAGCGACCAGCAACATCTCCCCCGTAGTCCTTAGAGAGGGGCAAAATGCGTGTGTCCCCTAACCACAATCTTGAAAAAAATCCCCTTTAAATGGGCAATACCTGAGGTGTGGAAGAGGGGAAATGTATACCCCCATTTAAAAAAAAAAGACAAAAAGAGGCACTAAACAATAGACCTTGTCACTGAGTATATAGTATGCAAAGTAATGGGGAAGATTACAGGAGAAGAGGGCTGGGCACCTGGAACGGAAAAGGTTAAACCCAAGCAGCACGGATTTAGGAAGGCAAATCCTGTGCAAAAAACCCTTTTGAGTTTTTTGACGAAGTAAAGAAGTAAGACACGAGAGAGAGGGGTGGGTTGATTGCATTTTCTTGGACTGCAAGAAGGCCTTCGACACAGTTCCTAACGGGAGACTGGTGCAGAAGCTAGAGGATCAGGTGCGTAGAAAGGTTAAGGGAAATCGGCCTATCGACACTGGAGGACAGGAATCTCAGGGGAAACATGATAACGACATATAAATACTGCGAGGAATTGACACAGTGGACAATGACAGGATGTTCCGTTCCGGAGAAGGGACACAGAAACAAGGGGTCACAATTAGAAGTTGAAGACTCATATGAGTCAAAGAAATATTAGGAAGTATTTCTTCAGTTACAGAGTTGTCCGGAAGTGGAATAGCCTAGAAAGTGACGTAGTGGAGGCAGGAACCATACATAGTTATAAGACGAGGTGTGATAAAGCTCATGGAGCAAGGATAGAGAGGGCCCTGCAGCAATCAGTGAAGAGGCGGGGCTAGGAACTATGACTCTACCCCTGCATCCACAAATAGATGAGTACAAGGGTGAGTACACACACAAAGAGTTATGATAAGGTCATGGAGCAGTTTAGGGAATGGGCTAGTAGTGACCCGTAAGAGGCGGGGCCATGAGTATGACCAAATCCCCTGCAACCCCAATTAGGTGGTTGAATGAGTACACACACACACACACAACCCACACAACACACCACACACCCACACACACAACACACACGCACCCCACACACACACAACACACACAAGCACACAACACCACACACACACACACACACACACACACACACACACACACACACCACACACAACACACACACACACACACACACCAACAACACACACAAAAAATACACATAACACACACACGCACACTACGTGTGCCACTAACCCAAAAACTCAACAAATTCCCTTGAAAACTGGGCAACTACCTGAAGTATGGTAGAAGGAAAAATTTTAGTCCCATCTTTAAGGGAAAGGGGGACAGAAAAGAAGCACTAAATTATAGAACCAGTGTCACTGACAGTATAGTATGCAAAGTCTTGGAAAAGATTATCAGGAGGGGAGTGGTGGAGCTCCTGGAGCGGAACATGGTTATAAACGACGCCAGCACGGATTCATGGAAGGCAAAATCTTGTGTCACAAACCTACTAAGTTTTATGACAAGGTAATGAAGTAAGAATGAGAGGGAGGGTGGGTTGATTGTATTTTCTTGGGCTGCAAGAAGGCCTTCGACACAGTTCCTCACAAGATATTAGTACAGAAGCTAGAAGAACAGACACGTATAACAGGAAGGGTACTGCAATGGATCAGAGATACCTAAAAGGGAGGCAACAGCGAGTCATGGTCCGTGATGGGGTATCACAGTGGGCGCCAGTGACGAGCGGGGTCCCACAGGGATCAGTCCTGAGACAAGTGTTTTCTTTGGGATATGTGAATGACATGACGGAAGGGATTGACTCAGAAATGTCCTTGTTTGCATATGACGTGGCAGTTAATAAGGGAATTAAATCGACACAGACCCGACAGGTCTACAAAAAGACTGGACAGGCGGATGTGTGGTCCCGAAAAGGCTCCCAGAATTTTAAACCCGCCAAATGCAAATCGTGAGATGGGGGAGGGCAAAAAAGACCGCAAACAGAAATCTATCATTCGATGCACCCTGCGCTATTCATTCGAAGCAAGCTTCTGCAGCTATATCATGATGTTCGAGCCCCTGCACTCTCATATCCGAACGACCTGCACTATCATTAGAGGCACACTGCACAATCATTTCAGAGCACCTGCACTTAATCATTCGAGCACATCACTTATCATTCCGAGCACCTGCCTATCATTCGATCACCTTCACATCATCGAGCACCTGCACTCGCATCGAGCACCAGCACTATCATGTCGATCACCTGCGCTATCAGTCGAACACCTGTGCAATCATTCGAGCACCTGCGCTAACAATCGAGCACCTTCACTAACTATTCGAGCACCTTCACTCTCATTCTGTGAGCACCTCTGCACTAAGATTCGAAGCACCTGCACTATCATTCGAGCACCTGCTGCTATCATTCGAACACCTTCGCTACTCATTCGAGCACCTGCACAAATCATTCGATCACCTGCACGAATCATAACGATCACCTGTACAATCATTCGAGCACCTGCGCTATTCATTTGCGACTCACACTGCACTATCTATTCGTCACAGCACCGCACTATCATTCGAGCACCCAGCGCTAAGTGGTCTATACGAGCACAATTGTGCTATTATTCGAGCACCTGCACTAATCATTCGAGACCTGCGCTATCTCATTCGAAGCAACCTGCCACTATCATTTCGAGCAATTGCACTATCATTCCGAGCAGCCTGCACACATATCCAAACGATCACATGTCACTATCATTCGAGCACCATGCCAAATCATTCGAGCACCAGCGCTCAAATTCAATTCGAGCACCTGCACAACATTCCTAGCACCTGCACTATCATTCCGAGCACCTGCGCTAATCACTCGAGCATCCTGCGCTATCAATCGAGCTACCTGCGCTAATCAATTCGAGCACAGCTCTATCATTAGAGCACCTTCAACTATTCATTCGACCCCTGCGCTATCATACGATCACTTCACTATCAATCGAGCACAACACTATCATACGAGCACTCTGCACTATCATTCGATCACCTGCACTATCATTCCGAGCACCATGCACTATCATTCGAAGACCTGCGCTGTCATTCGAGCACCTGCCCTATCATTCGAGCACCTCACTATATCATCGAGCACTGCACTATCATTCGAGCACCTGCGCTAATAATCATTCGAGCTCCTGCACTATCATTCGAGAGCACCATCACTATCATTCGAGCACACTGCACTATTCACTATCGAGCACCTCACTATCATTCGAGCACCTGCACTAATCATTCGAGCACATGCCCTAACATGTTCGAGCACCTGCGCTATCATTCGACACCTTCACTAGTATATGACATGTCGAGTCACCCCTGCTACTCTCATTCGAGCACCTGCACAATCATTCCTAGCACCTGCACTATCATTCAGCACCTTCACTATCATTCGGAGTCAACCTGCTCTATCATTCGTGCACCTTCATATCAATCGAGAACCTGCACTCTCATTCCGAGCAACTGCACTAACATTCGAACACCTGCACTATCTTCGAAATCACCTGCACAATCAATCGAGCACTGCTCAATCATTCGATCACCTGCACTATCATTCGAGAACCTGCAATATCCATTTCGAGCACCAGCACTATCATTCGAACACCTGCACTATCCATTCGACACTGCCACTATCATTTCAGCACATGCACTATCTATCGACACCTGCTCGTATCATTCGAGCATCTGCACTATCATTCAGTCACCTGTCACTCTCATTCGAGCACCGCACTATCATTCGAGCACCTGCACTATCATCGAGACCTGCGCTAACATTCGCGAACACCTGTGCTATCATTCGAGCAGCACCTTGCTATCATTCGAGCACCTGCACCTATCATTCGAGCACCAGCAATCATCATTCGAGCACCTGCACTATCATTCGAGCTCCTTCGACTATCATTCGAGCACCTTGCGCTTTCATCGAACACCTGCGCTATCAATCGAGCACCTGCACTAACATTCGAGCACCCTGCACTATCATTCGAGCACCTGATCTATCATTCGAGCACACAGCGCTATCATTCGAGCACCCTGCACTATCATTCGGCACCTGCACTAACATTCGAGATCACTGCGCTATCATGTCGAGCACATGGAGTCTATTATTCGATCACACTGCCACTATCATTCGATCACCTTCGCTATCATTCGAGCACACTGCACAATCATTTAATCAATTGCACAAATCATTCTAGCACCTGCAACTATGCATTCGAGCACATGCACTATCAAATCGACAGCCTGCAATATCTTTCGAGCACCTGCTCTATCATTCGAGCACCTGCACATCATTCGATCACTGCACTATCATTCGAGCACCTGCGCAATCATTCAGAGTCACCTGCGCTAACCTTCTATCACCCTGCTCTATCATTCGAGCACCTCGCTATCATTCGAGCACCAAGCATCACAAACATCGAGCCCCTCGCTTATCATTCGAGCACCTACACTAACATTCGAGCACATGCACTATCATTCGAGCACTGCACTAACATCGAGCAACCTGCACAATCATACGAGCACCTGCTCAATCATTCGAGCAAACCTGCACTATCATTCGAACACACTTCTCGTCATTCGAGCACCAGCACTAACATCGAGCAACCTGCACTAATAATTCGATCACACTGCACTATCATTACGAGCACCTGCCTATCATGTCGAGCACCGCACCTATCATTCGGCACACTGCACTATCATATCGAAGCACATGCACTATCATTCGAGCCACCTGCGCTATCATTCGAGCACCTGCACTAACACACATCGATCACCTGCACATCTCATTCGAGCACCTGCACTATTCATTCGATACACCTGCACAATCATCGAGCACCTCGCTATCATTCGAACACCTGTGCACTATCATCGAGCACCTTTGCTATCATTCGAGCACCTGCACTATCAGTTCGAAGGCACCTGCACTCTCATTCAGAGCACCTGCACTATCATTCGAGCACCTGCATATCATTCGAGCAACCTGTCGCTACTCATTCGAACACCTGCGCTATCATTCGAGCACCTGCACTATCATTCGAGCACCTGCACTATCATTCGAGCACCTGCGCTATCATTCGAGCACCTGCGCTATCATTCGAGCACCTGCACTATCATTCGAGCACCTGCACTATCATTCGAGCACCTGCGCAATCATTCGAGTCACAATCCACTATCATATCCAAATCACCTGCACTAACATTTTAACACCCTGCAAATCAATCGAGAACCTGCGCTATCCATTCGAGCATATGCACTATCATTCGTGCACCTACACTCATGTGTGAAAATTTTCTCCAGGCGGGGGTATCAGCCCCACTTCAGCCCCCGTCTGCCCTTTCAGCCCTGAGGGTCCCAGCCCTCTCAAAGGGGCAAATAACTTGTTTACTAAGCTGCTACATCAAGTAATTAATACCAATGCATTATGAGTATGCGAACGAACAGCAGAGGAGAAATTTTCTCCAAGGAGGGGGGTATCAGCCCCCTTCAGAGCCCCTTCAACACCCTTCAGCCCCTTTTCAGACCTGAGTGGCCAAGCCCTCAGAAGGGGCAACGCGATCTGTATTTACTGCTAGAGTGAGTAATTGTCACAGATCCTATCCCACAGAAGTTCCAAGAGACCTCTGCATCCTATTCAGCCGGTGTTGCAAAGTTAATTTTTATAGAAAGAAGACAATACCATCCATCTTACATAGCAGACAATTAAGGAAACACCTAGCTCTCCCTTTTATTAACCATAACAAAAGATATTGTACATGTTTCTATAATAAGAACAGCAAGAAACAAACATTCTGCTTGCTTCATCTGATGGATCGGAGACATGGATGCAAGGTAACTAGGTCAGTGTTTTTGTTTTTTTGTGCGTATAGGCAGTGATGGCATGGAGCCCTTGTCGTCCAGTTGAGACTATCTTAGACTCTAGTGTAGGTGAACAACACTGACGCCATGAAAACAAGCAAAGAACACAGATACTGTGCGTTAGTGTTGACAAAGTCTCACAAAACACCAAAAACATAGGAAAGTGTGATCAGCTTCTCTTTGATACATTGTGAAACAATAAAACAAATCTTGTGGAACATAACGACCCAGGTGCGTTGCCTAGACAAAGTGAAGACGATGACATCAAGGCACTTCAGCTTCTATCAATCATCCGATATCTGTCGAAGTTGTTGATAGCACCAAAGCTCACGTTACAAAGAGCAAGGTAAGTTACGAATTACTTTTAGAACGGGGAATGCGCATTTCTTGCTTACAACAAGTAGTTGTATCAACGCCTACTAAACGGCATTAAGGTGGTGGACGTATTTTGAGTCGGTAGTACATGCATGAGCACTGCCTAAAACACAAGGTAGTACGTGTATGATCACTGATATAGCACAAGGTAGTACATGCATGATCACTGGCTAATCACAAGGTAGTACATAGCTGAACACTGCTTAGCACAAGGTTAGTACACATGGCATGATCACTGCTAATCATCAAGGTCGTACATGCATTATCACTTGCTAAGGAACACGTAGTACATGCATATCACTACCAAGTACCGAAGGTATACGTGTATGATCCAACTGCAAGCACAAGTAGTACATGCATTGAACACATCTAGCACAAGGTAGTACATGCATGAACCACAGCTAAGCACAAGTAAATACATGCATGATCACGCCAAGCACAAGCAGTACATGCATGATTAACTACCAAATACAAGGTAGTACGGTTAAGATACACTGCTAATGCACAAGAAGAACATGCATGATCACTGCTAAGCACAAGGTAGTACAAGTCATTATCACTGCACAAAGGACAAGGTAGTACTGCATGATCATGCTAATCACAAGATAGTACATGCATGATCACTTGCCAAGCACAAGGCAGTACATGCATTATCACTAACCAATACAAGGAAGTACGTGTAAGATCACTGCTAAGCACCAAGGAAGTACATGCAGATCCCGCTAAATCACAAGGTAGTACATGCATGATCACTACAAAGCGCTCAAGGTAGTAACATGCATATCACTGCTAAGTCACAAGGAGTACATGCATGATCAACTGCTAAAGCACAAGGGAGACATCATGATCACTGCTAAGCACAACGGTAGTACATCATGATCACTGCTAAGCACAAGGTGTAATGCATGATCACTACCAAGCACAAGGACTTACAAGCATGATCCTACCACTTAAACAAGGTATACCGTTGTATGATTCACAGCTAAGCACAAGTAGTACATGCCAAAAAAAACAAAATTAACACTGCAAAGCCCAAGGGTAGTACAAGCATGATCACTGCTAAGAGATCACAAGATAGTACGATAGCATTATCACTACCAAGTACAAGGTCCAGTGACAGTGCATGATCACTGCTAAGCACAAGGTAGTACATGCATGATCACTCTCTAAGCACAAGATAGTACAAGCCCTGATCACTGCAAAGCACAAGGTGATAAAGCAATGATCACAACCAAGCACAAGGTAGTACATGCATGATCACTACAAGTACAGGAAGTACGAGTATGATCACTGCTAAAATCTACAAGATAGTACATCATGATCACTTCTAAGCACCAGGTATACATGCATGAATCAACTGCTAAGTACAAGGAAGTACATGCATTATCACACTGCTAAGGCACAAGGTAAGTACATGCATACATCACTGCTAATCACCAAGGTATACATGCATGATCACATCATAAGCACAAGGTATAACATGCATGATCACTGAAAAGCACAAGGATACGTGTATGATCCCGCTAAGCACCAAAGGTAGTACATGCATTATCACTGCTAAGCACAAGGAGTACATGCATGATCACTTCTTAGCACAAGGTAGTTCATGCATGATCACTGCTAAGCACAAGGTAGTACATGCTTGATCACTGCTAAGCACAAGTATACATGCAATGATCACAACCAAGATACAAGTTAGTACGTGTATGATCACAGCTTAAGCACAGGTAGTACATGGCCTGATCACTGCTACGCACAAGGTAGTACATGCATGATCACTGCTAGCAAACAAGTTAATACATGCCTGATCATTGCCAAAGCAACAATGCAGTAACATTGCATGATTACAACCCAAAACAAGGTAGATACGTGTATGATCAATGCTAAATACTCAAGGTAGTAAACATGCATTGATCACTGCAAAGCACAAGGTATTACCATGCATGATCACAGCTAAGGAAAGGTAGTACATGCATGATCAACTGCTACGCACAATTTAGTACAAGCATGATCCAAGCAGCCAAGCACAATGCCTAATGCATGATCACACACCCAAAACTACAAGTAGTACGTGTATGATCACTCTGCTAAGTCACAAAGGAAGTACATGCCTGATCTCAGCTATAAGTCAACAAGGTAAGGAAACGAATGCAAGATCACTACTAAGCACAAAGTCGTGACAGCATGATCACGAGCAAACACAAGTGTAGTAAACATGCATAAACACTGCTAAGCACAAGTGTACATGCAAGATCACCGCTAACACAAGGAGTTACAAGCAAGATCACTGGCTAAGCACAAGGATAGTACTGCATGATCACTGCTAAGGCAAAGGTAGTAAATGCATGATCCACTGCTAAGCACAAGGTAGTACATGCATTATCACATCCACTGGCTACAAGCAGCAAGTAGTACATGCATGATCACTGCTAAGCACATAGGAATGTACATGCATGATCACTCTGCTAAGCACACAAGGTAGTACATGCATGATCACTGCTAAGCACAAGATAGTACATGCATGATCACTGCTAAGCACAAGGTAGTACATGCATGATCACTGCTAAGCACAAGGTAGTACATGCATGATCACTGCTAAGCACAAGAGTACATGCATGATCACTGCTAAGCACAAGGTAGTACATTTGTCCTCAAGAGATGCTTTAATCGTCTTTATTTATTTATTTATTAACAATTTGAGCATACATACAGAGGTACAAAAAAAAACAGATAAGAGCAGCATGCCAAAGCCACTTATACTATGCAAGCATTACCGGGCTGGCTTAAAAAAACTATGCATTGAAGAAATCAGTGATAGATCATTATTGCGTAACAGATAACTAATAAAGCACAAATGAGTATTACAAAGACAGGTCATATGGTTGCATGCATTGTTGTACATTCAGTCGAATGGAGTATTCTGTTAGGTAGTGTATTTAAATAATAATAAAGTTAGATTGGGTTTTAGGTTTAACATTTATGTGATATAATTTGGGAGAAACCATTTAAGATATACAATTTATAATGTTCAGTCTTCAGTATTTATTTGGTTTTGGTGATTAAGTGATCTTTAGAGAGACTTTGAATTTATAAACAGGTAGTGTTCTTGTATATTACAGGTAATGAATTCCAATTTTAGGGCTTATATGTCCTATGAGTTTTTGCATAGCGTGAGATGGACCGAGGAACATCACAGAGTTATCTGTGCTTGTGTTAGTCCATGTTTCTGGTAGAGGTTGGCAAGAGATTGTATGAGGGGAAGGGTTAATATCAGAGTTAAGTTTTTCTAAGTATGTAATAGGTGCATATATAAGTATGGACATGTTTGTAATGTGAGTAGGTTTTAGTGTATTGAATATTGTGAGTGTGGCTGCCTGTAGTAGAAATTTGCTTATCCATATAACTGCAAGCCTTTTGTTGGTGAATTATTGGTCTGAGATGGTTAATTATGTAGAGCCCCATGCACAAATTCCATAGCTTGAGAGATAGGTAAAATAAGAGAGTGATATAGGGCCAGGAGGGCTAACTGTGGAACAAAGTACCGTATCTCGATAGTAATGCCCTACAGTCTTGGAAATTTTTCTAGAAATATGTTGTATGATGTGTATGAAATTTGAGTCAAATTAACAAGGTGGATTTCCTAAGAATTTCCCACAGTAGCAATGTGATAGTGAATCCGTTTATTCATTAAAGTTAAGAGACATCGTAGCTCTGTTTACCAAACTGCATGAAGTTAAGGTTTTTGGTTCATAGTTAAGTTAAGTTTGTTAGTCCTCATCCAGGATGAAATTTTCTTTACTTAATAGTACGGTCTCTTGTTTTTAATGCACATCAACCCACTTCGTCCCAATGATAGGATTTGCCCTCATTGATCCCTTCTGGCAAGTGCGTCGATTTCATTGTTAAAATGGTCCTTGGATGCGATACGAGCAACAGTACTTTTGATACTGTTGTGCTCGGTTACAGTAGAAACTCAGCAGAGCTCATTGTTTGAATACTCACCAATACGGTCTGAAGTGGCTCTCTTTCCATTGTCTTCAGTGCCTATAACATGCGCAATTATGGAAGTCACCACAATTTAAAACGGCTTTCACAAGGTTGAAAATCGTTATTATAACTGTCTCGAACATCCATATGGCAGTATGTAGATTAAAGATTTTCCTGAAAACTCGCAGAATTTGTTCATAATTTCAGATCCAGTATAAGTCCATAACGAGAGAATTGCCCCCTTGGCGGGTTGATAATTGTTGAGTAGCAGAGTTTTGTGTCTTGACCAAGGAGATAACTTTTATAACTGTCTCTTTACAAACTCCCCGAAGGTCTTCACGAGACACGAAAGATGGCTAATAATTTCACTAATAAAACTCCGCTTGTCGACAAAACATATTGACTCGATCTGCTTCTAACCTGGAGTATTTCCGGGGATCAGTGCCCCCGTGGCCCGGTCCACGGACCGAGCCACCTCGTGGACCCGATCCTGAAACAAACGATGCCTGTTACTTGCTAGGCCGCACTTCAATCCAACGTACTAAACCACAACCCTCAGATCCGGCACCGTCATTAGTATTTCCTGTCCAGCTCCCTCTTGAAACACACCAGGGTGTCTTCCGGCAATGCCCCTTATTTCTGTGTGGAGGCTGTTTGAACAGTCTTGGGCCGGGACACTTATATCCTTTTTCTCAGTAGTTGAACCAGTGACTGGCCCCGTCCATTTCACTGGGGGTATGTTGCATCGCCCGCTATCGTAATGGAGTGATTTCTGTGTGCATAATAGGAACCAGTCCCTCCAGAATCTTCCATTTGTAGATAATGAATAATATCTCTCTCGCCTGGCGCTCCAGTGAGTCCAGGCACGGTACTGATCACAAACACTTCGTCACAAAGGATACAAATTTCTCGTTAATTTGTTCACTCATGGTGGCATATCCTAATGGCGAAATCAAATGTTCAAAGGCAGTGAGTTGCTCTCCTGGAACGAATCGACTGCTCTAAAAGACCATACTTGTCCATGATGTCTCTCCTTCTGTATGGCGAACAGGAAGTTTCGATCTAGCATTTTTTCGGGGGAAAGTAAACTGGTAGATGAGGGATGGAAAAAAGATTCTAGCAAAAAATTACCTTGCCATTAAATCCACGTGAAAATTCACGTAAACTTACAAAAGTGAATTGGTACAGGTTATGAAAACAACAGAATGTCCTATAGAAGTTAGCACAACAACTTCACACACACCTGAACCTCGTAGGCTCGGACTTTTGGCTGACATTGCACAACGTGAAAATCGTGGAGCATAATATAGTACTGACGAATTGAAAGTGGACTCTTACGCGCATCTTGATAAACATTTCTCCGATCACGACTTGTAAAACCTAACCAACACAACGAAAAGATAAGCCCTGATAATAGCTTTGTTTCCGCAACGTGTCTTTGCTAATGTCGCCATTATGCCACTGATCAGGTTTGAGCCACCAGTGCCCTACATGCCTATTGCGATAAGTGATCAAGTAGTGTCGATTCAGGTGAATGTCTGCATACCCACCCACCCTATTCCAAACTCGGGAAGTGACAACGTTGGCACTAACGAGCCAGAGGACGAGTCCGGAGGAAAGAAGTATCACACACAGAAAAGCAGGCAAAACTCCAACCGTCCTCTATATGAATTGAGCACCTGTAATTACACTGGTGCTTTATATTTATGTTAAAGCGCCTGTAAAAGTCTTGGAGAACCAACAACTGTGTTGGAAAACCTGTAATAATGGTTAAAAAACCTGTGATACTGTTGATGACCCTGCAATAGTGTTGTCATACTGGAGGAATGAGTTTTTCTCAACACCGCTGATAAAAGCACCTAATAATAATTAACAAGTAACCTCAAACATGGTTAATACATTACCTAAATTCACTGCAGTTTTAATAAATACATATATAAGATATCTGGGATATAATGTATCTTTAAATGGAAAATATAATGATTTATTACTCCAAGGACGAATATGGAGTAGACAGAAATAACTGTAGAAGTGACATAAACACAATGCTTTCTTATCCTTCTGTTAAAAATTATGTTGACATACCTGAGTCCCAAACAAATAATACAGAACTAACATCAGCCTTTCTTCATAGTTCTAGTATTAATTTGAAAGTCTATACTCTAGACTCTAGAGTAATCTTCCCGTCTTTCCTCTTAGTCCTCTTAGTGAAGAGTCTAGATGAAAAAAAAAACTCTTTTTCTCTCATCTGAATGCCTATTTTAAACAGAGGCCCACAAATGCAACCACCACACCATCCCTCCAGAGAGAGACACCAAACAACCACGTAAAAATTTCTGGCCATCCAATAGATTCCAAAACAAAGTATAAAACTCATAATATCATATGTAGTTAAAAACGCAAATGCCCTTATCAAGGCTATTTTCCATAGCACTCTCACCCAGCCTCAAAATAACTCCTCAGCAACATAAATCAAAAACCTCATTCCTATGTCCCTTGAAAACTTCATATTCCCAGCGATAGTTATCAGAGAGAAATTTTAATCTTGAGTCAAGGAAGAGAGATCAAGAATCATTAAACACCCTCACTGAGTGTTTTATAATTACCAATACGGGTAATATGCCCCCCCCCGGGGGTGGGAGGCCAGGCACTCTACCCAGCATGCTTGGTCAATAACGTTTGGGCAACCTGCAGATTGTGTAAACGCCAGCAACTTGCATTATAGAGAAACCTGCAGTTGTGGAAGAGCTACCTGCAACAGTGTTGGGGGTAAAACCAATTCTGAAAAAATGCTAGACACCTCCAGCGTTAGTGTAGGAGCACTGCAAACAGGTTACACAGCCAGAAATTAGAACTAGAGCACCTTCGATAGTCTTAAGCACCTGCAGTATGTTGAGAACTTGTAGTAGTGTTGAAACATCAAGCATTTTTCAAGCACCTGAGATACTTGGTTGAACATTTACAATAATGTACGAGTAATTCAACAGTGTCGAGTAGCACCTGCGCAAACATACGAGCAACCCTGCCTAATCATTCGAGCACCTGCACAATCATTCTACCTGCGCTATCATTCGAGCACCTGGCGCTATCATTACGAGCACCTGCGCTATCATTCGAGCACCTGCGCACACATCATTCGAGCACCTGCGCTAATCATTCGAGCACCTACGCAATCATTCAATCACTCGCTAAACATTCGAGCACCAACTCTATCATTCGAGTCACCTGCACATTAACATTCGAGCACCTTTCACTATCATTCGAGCACCTTCGCTATCATTCGAGCACCTGCTCTATCATTCGAGCTACCTGCGCTTCATTATTCGAGCACCTGCTCTATCATACACACTACACATCATTCGAGCTCCGCACTAAACATTCGAGCGACCTGCTCATCTTCGAGCACCTGCACAATCATTCGAGCACCTGCACTATCATTCGAGCACCTGCGCTTAACATCGAGCACCTGTCTGCTATTAATTCGAGCACACTTCACAATCATTCGAGCACCTGCACCATCATACGAAACACCTCAAACATTTCGAGCACCTGCGCATATCATTCCGAAAAAAAAAAACACATCACTATCATTCGAACACCCTGCACTATCATTCTATGCACCTGCCACTATCATTCGAGCAACCTGCACTATCATTCGAACACTCTGCACTATTTCCACCCATTCGAGCACCTGCACTATCATTCGAGCCCTGCACTATCATTCGAAGCACCCTGCACTATCATTGAGCCACCTGCGCTAATCATTCTAGGACACCAGCACTATCCTTCAAGCACCTGCACTATCATTCGAGCACCTGCGCTATCAATCGAGCACATGCACTATCATTCGATCACCTAGCACTATCTCTTTGAGCACCTGCCTATCATTCAACACCTGCACTATCTTTCAGCACCTGACCGCAATCAATCTAGTCACCTGCGCTATCACATTCGAGCACACTGCACTATCATACTACACCTCATGACATCCATTCGAGCACCTGTGCATCATTCGCAATGCACTATTATTCGGAGCACGCTGCACTAACATATCAACACCTGCGCTATCAATCGAACACATGCACTATCCATTTGATCACCTCGCGCTATCATTCGAGCACCTGCACCAATACAATCAATCGAGCACTCATCACTATCATTCGAGCACCTGCGCTATCATTTCGAGCACAACACTATCTTCGAGCACCTTGCAAATCAATACGAGCACTCTGTCACTATCATTACAAGAACCTGCATCTATCATTCGAGCACTGCCTATCAATTCGAGCACCTCGCATCATCGAGCACCTGCACTTATACATTCGAGCGACCTGCACTATCGATTCGAGCACCTGTGCTATCATTCGATCACTAGCACTATTTATTCACACACCCAGCACTAATCATTCGACACACCTGCCGCTATCATTGTGCACATGCACTATCATTTCGAGCACCTGCACTATCATTCGTGAGCACACTGCCCTATCATCGAGCACATGCACAATCATTCGAGCCCTGTACTATCATTCGAGGCACATGCACTATCATCATTCGAGCACCTGTCCATCATTCGAGCCCCTGCACTATCATTCGAGCAACCTGCGCTTATCATATCGAGCACTGCACCATCAATCGAGCACCTGCACTATCATCGAGCACCTGCAGCTATCATCCGGAGCACATGCCCCATATCTTTCGAGCACCTGCACTTATCATTCGCACACCTGCACTATCATTTCAACAGCCTGCACACTATCATTCTAGCACCTGCGCAAAGTCAATCGAGCACGCTTCGCAATCATTCGAGTCACCTGCACCAATCATTCGAGCAACTTGCACTATCATTCGAGCACCTGCGCTATCATTCGAGCACCTGCACTATCATTCGAGCACCTGTGCTATCATTCGAGCACATGCACTATTATTCGAGCACCTGCACTATCATTCGAACACCTGCGCTATCATTCGAGCACATGCACTATCAATCGAGCACACATGACTGATCTTTCGCGCACCTGCCCTATCAATCGAAGGCACATGCACTATCATTCGATGCACATTTAACTAACATACTCGAGCACCTGCGCTATCATTCGAGCACCTGCACTATCATTCGAGCACCTGCACTATCATTCGAGCACCTGCGCTATCATTCGAGCACATGTGCTATCATTCGAGCACCTGCACTATCATTCGAGCACCTGCGAGCTATCATTCGAGCACCGTGCACTAATCATACGTGCAATTGCACTATCATTCGAGCACCTGCAACAATCATCTGCACATGCTACTATCCTATCGAGCACCTGCAATATCATTCGAGCACCGCGCTATTCATTTCGAGCACCTCACTATCAATCGAGCACACTGCACTATCAATTCGGCACCTGCCAATCATTCGAGCACCTGCGCTATCATTCGATCACCTGCGCTATCATTCGAGCACCGCACTATCATTCGAGCCCTGCGCTAATTCAATTCGGCACCTACAGCATCAAAGCAGAGCACATGCACCTAACATTCGAGACAACTACTGCACTAGTCATTCGATCACTACTGCAGCTAGTCATGTCGGGCGCCCTGCACAATGAATCGAGGCACACTGCACTAACATTCGAACACCTGCGCAGTCAATTCGTAAGCACCTGCACTATCATTCGAGCACCACAGCACTATTCATTCGATCACCTGCAACTAATCAAACTCGACACCTGCACTACATATCGAGCAACACAGCACTATCAATCGACACCTGCGCTATCATTCGAGCACCATGCACTGAGTCAATCGACAGCCTTCAACATCGCATTCGAAGCACCTTCAACTATCATACGAGCACCTGCTCTATCATTCGAGCACCTGCACTATACATTCGACACATGCACTATCATTCGAAGCACCATTCTGCTATCATTTCGAGCACCTAGCACTATCATTGAGCACCTGCACTCGCATTCGAGCACCTGCACTACATATCGAGCACCTGCGCTATCAATCGAACACCCACTGTCAAATCATTACGAGCACTGTGCTATCATTCGAGGCACCTGCACTATCATTCGAGCACTGCTGCACTCTCAATCGAGCACCTGCACTATCATTCGAGCACCTTCGCACATATCATTCGAGCACTGCCGCACTCATTCCGAAACTCCTGCGCTAATCATTCGAGCACCTGCACAATCAATTCGAAGCACCTGCACTATCATCGAGCACCTTTTCTATCATCGAGCACCTGCGTCAAACATTCGAGCACCTGCACTATCATTCTAGCACCTGCCACTAACAATCAGCACCTGCGCTATCCTACCGACAGCCCATGTGGCTCATTATTCGAGCACCACTGCACTATCATTACGAGCACCAAGCGCTTTCAATCGAGCACCTTCACAATCATTCGAGCAATTGCAGCTATCATTCGAGCACCTGCACTACAATCGAGCACAGGCACCTAACATGTCGAGCACCAGCAATAACATGTTCGAGCACACCTTCGCTATCATTCTAGCACCTCACTCTCATTCGAGCACCTGCCTATCATTCGAGCACCTGCGCTAATCAATGTCGAGCACCTGCGCTAAACATTCCGAGCACCTTCATCTATCATTCGAGCACCAGCGCCTATCATTCGAGCACCTCTGCAACTATCATTACGAGCGCCCTGCGCTATCATTCGAGCACCTAACTATCATGTCGGAGCACATGACCCTATCATTCGAGCACCTCTGCAACTATCATTCGAACACCGCTCGTAACGAGTCGATCACCTGCACTAAAATCATTCGAGCAATTGCACTATCATTCGAGCACCTGCACTATCATTCGAGCACATGCACTATCATTCGAGCACCTGCAATATCATTCGAGCACCTGCGCTATCATTCGAGCACCTGCACTATCATTCGAGCACCTGCACTATCATTCGAGCACCTGCGCTATCATTCGAGCACCTGCGCTATCATCGAGCACAAGAAAGTATTGACTGCGCTATCATTCGAGCAACACTGCTCTAACAATTGCTATCACCTAGCACAATCAATCGAGTCCCCTACAACAAACAATTCAGAGCACCTACACTATCATACTATCACAATCACATATCATTCGAGTAGCACAACCTGCACTATCATTCGAGCACCTGCAACTCATTCGAGCACCAGCAACTATAACATTCACGAAGACCATCGCTTGTCCATACTAGCACCTTCATCTATCATTCGAGCACCTTCACAAACATTCGAGCACCTGCACATCACTTCGAGCACCTGCGCTATCTATTCGAGCCCTCAACTATCCTTCCGACGCACCTGCACTAACATTCGAGCACCTGCACTATCTTTCGAGCACCTGACACTATCCAATCGCAGCACCTGCACTATCATGATCGAGCACATGCACTATCATTCGAGCACCTGCGCTATCATTCGAGCACCTGCACTATCATTCGAGCACCTGCACTCTCATTCGAGCACCTGCACTATCAATTGCGATCACCTGTCCACTATCAAATCAGCACCAGCACAATCAACTTTACGAGCACGCTGCGCTATCATTCTAGCACCGGCCAAGTTCATTCGAAGCACTCCAGCACTTCTCATAATCGATCAACCTGCACTATCATTCGAGAGCACGCAGGCACTACATTCGACACCAGCACTATCATTCGAGCACCTGCGCTATCATTCGATCACCTGCACTATCATTCTAGACCACCTGCAAATATCATTCGAGCCACCACGCAATATCATTTTCGAAACCTTCACCTTCACATCATCGAGCACCGGCACTATCATTCGATCACACATTTCTCCATCAAATCGAGCGCACCTGCGCTATCAAATTCGATCATCTTCACTACCTTCGAGCACACTGCCCACTCATTCGACACCCTGACACTATCATTCGAGCCACCTGCACTATCATTTCGAAGCACCAGCCGTCTATCATTCGAACACCTGAGCTATCAAATCGATCACCTGTGCTATCATTCAGCACCTGCACTATCAATTCGAGCACCAGCATCACTCATATCCGATCGCCTTCACTATCATCGAGCAAGTCAGCACTATCAATCGATCACCTGCGCTATCATTCGAACAACCTGTGTCTATCATTCGATGCACCCTGCGCTATTCATTCGAAGCAAGCTTCTGCAGCTATATCATGATGTTCGAGCCCCTGCACTCTCATATCCGAACGACCTGCACTATCATTAGAGGCACACTGCACAATCATTTCAGAGCACCTGCACTTAATCATTCGAGCACATCACTTATCATTCCGAGCACCTGCCTATCATTCGATCACCTTCACATCATCGAGCACCTGCACTCGCATCGAGCACCAGCACTATCATGTCGATCACCTGCGCTATCAGTCGAACACCTGTGCAATCATTCGAGCACCTGCGCTAACAATCGAGCACCTTCACTAACTATTCGAGCACCTTCACTCTCATTCTGTGAGCACCTCTGCACTAAGATTCGAAGCACCTGCACTATCATTCGAGCACCTGCTGCTATCATTCGAACACCTTCGCTACTCATTCGAGCACCTGCACAAATCATTCGATCACCTGCACGAATCATAACGATCACCTGTACAATCATTCGAGCACCTGCGCTATTCATTTGCGACTCACACTGCACTATCTATTCGTCACAGCACCGCACTATCATTCGAGCACCCAGCGCTAAGTGGTCTATACGAGCACAATTGTGCTATTATTCGAGCACCTGCACTAATCATTCGAGACCTGCGCTATCTCATTCGAAGCAACCTGCCACTATCATTTCGAGCAATTGCACTATCATTCCGAGCAGCCTGCACACATATCCAAACGATCACATGTCACTATCATTCGAGCACCATGCCAAATCATTCGAGCACCAGCGCTCAAATTCAATTCGAGCACCTGCACAACATTCCTAGCACCTGCACTATCATTCCGAGCACCTGCGCTAATCACTCGAGCATCCTGCGCTATCAATCGAGCTACCTGCGCTAATCAATTCGAGCACAGCTCTATCATTAGAGCACCTTCAACTATTCATTCGACCCCTGCGCTATCATACGATCACTTCACTATCAATCGAGCACAACACTATCATACGAGCACTCTGCACTATCATTCGATCACCTGCACTATCATTCCGAGCACCATGCACTATCATTCGAAGACCTGCGCTGTCATTCGAGCACCTGCCCTATCATTCGAGCACCTCACTATATCATCGAGCACTGCACTATCATTCGAGCACCTGCGCTAATAATCATTCGAGCTCCTGCACTATCATTCGAGAGCACCATCACTATCATTCGAGCACACTGCACTATTCACTATCGAGCACCTCACTATCATTCGAGCACCTGCACTAATCATTCGAGCACATGCCCTAACATGTTCGAGCACCTGCGCTATCATTCGACACCTTCACTAGTATATGACATGTCGAGTCACCCCTGCTACTCTCATTCGAGCACCTGCACAATCATTCCTAGCACCTGCACTATCATTCAGCACCTTCACTATCATTCGGAGTCAACCTGCTCTATCATTCGTGCACCTTCATATCAATCGAGAACCTGCACTCTCATTCCGAGCAACTGCACTAACATTCGAACACCTGCACTATCTTCGAAATCACCTGCACAATCAATCGAGCACTGCTCAATCATTCGATCACCTGCACTATCATTCGAGAACCTGCAATATCCATTTCGAGCACCAGCACTATCATTCGAACACCTGCACTATCCATTCGACACTGCCACTATCATTTCAGCACATGCACTATCTATCGACACCTGCTCGTATCATTCGAGCATCTGCACTATCATTCAGTCACCTGTCACTCTCATTCGAGCACCGCACTATCATTCGAGCACCTGCACTATCATCGAGACCTGCGCTAACATTCGCGAACACCTGTGCTATCATTCGAGCAGCACCTTGCTATCATTCGAGCACCTGCACCTATCATTCGAGCACCAGCAATCATCATTCGAGCACCTGCACTATCATTCGAGCTCCTTCGACTATCATTCGAGCACCTTGCGCTTTCATCGAACACCTGCGCTATCAATCGAGCACCTGCACTAACATTCGAGCACCCTGCACTATCATTCGAGCACCTGATCTATCATTCGAGCACACAGCGCTATCATTCGAGCACCCTGCACTATCATTCGGCACCTGCACTAACATTCGAGATCACTGCGCTATCATGTCGAGCACATGGAGTCTATTATTCGATCACACTGCCACTATCATTCGATCACCTTCGCTATCATTCGAGCACACTGCACAATCATTTAATCAATTGCACAAATCATTCTAGCACCTGCAACTATGCATTCGAGCACATGCACTATCAAATCGACAGCCTGCAATATCTTTCGAGCACCTGCTCTATCATTCGAGCACCTGCACATCATTCGATCACTGCACTATCATTCGAGCACCTGCGCAATCATTCAGAGTCACCTGCGCTAACCTTCTATCACCCTGCTCTATCATTCGAGCACCTCGCTATCATTCGAGCACCAAGCATCACAAACATCGAGCCCCTCGCTTATCATTCGAGCACCTACACTAACATTCGAGCACATGCACTATCATTCGAGCACTGCACTAACATCGAGCAACCTGCACAATCATACGAGCACCTGCTCAATCATTCGAGCAAACCTGCACTATCATTCGAACACACTTCTCGTCATTCGAGCACCAGCACTAACATCGAGCAACCTGCACTAATAATTCGATCACACTGCACTATCATTACGAGCACCTGCCTATCATGTCGAGCACCGCACCTATCATTCGGCACACTGCACTATCATATCGAAGCACATGCACTATCATTCGAGCCACCTGCGCTATCATTCGAGCACCTGCACTAACACACATCGATCACCTGCACATCTCATTCGAGCACCTGCACTATTCATTCGATACACCTGCACAATCATCGAGCACCTCGCTATCATTCGAACACCTGTGCACTATCATCGAGCACCTTTGCTATCATTCGAGCACCTGCACTATCAGTTCGAAGGCACCTGCACTCTCATTCAGAGCACCTGCACTATCATTCGAGCACCTGCATATCATTCGAGCAACCTGTCGCTACTCATTCGAACAACCTGCGCTATCATTCGAGCACCTGCACTATCATTCGAGCACCTGCACTATCATTCGAGCACCTGCGCTATCATTCGAGCACCTGCGCTATCATTCGAGCACCTGCGCTATCATTCGATCACCTTCTACTAACATTCGAGCACCAGCGCAATCATTCGAGTCACAATCCACTATCATATCCAAATCACCTGCACTAACATTTTAACACCCTGCAAATCAATCGAGAACCTGCGCTATCCATTCGAGCATATGCACTATCATTCGTGCACCTACACTCATGTGTGAAAATTTTCTCCAGGCGGGGGTATCAGCCCCACTTCAGCCCCCGTCTGCCCTTTCAGCCCTGAGGGTCCCAGCCCTCTCAAAGGGGCAAATAACTTGTTTACTAAGCTGCTACATCAAGTAATTAATACCAATGCATTATGAGTATGCGAACGAACAGCAGAGGAGAAATTTTCTCCAAGGAGGGGGGTATCAGCCCCCTTCAGAGCCCCTTCAACACCCTTCAGCCCCTTTTCAGACCTGAGTGGCCAAGCCCTCAGAAGGGGCAACGCGATCTGTATTTACTGCTAGAGTGAGTAATTGTCACAGATCCTATCCCACAGAAGTTCCAAGAGACCTCTGCATCCTATTCAGCCGGTGTTGCAAAGTTAATTTTTATAGAAAGAAGACAATACCATCCATCTTACATAGCAGACAATTAAGGAAACACCTAGCTCTCCCTTTTATTAACCATAACAAAAGATATTGTACATGTTTCTATAATAAGAACAGCAAGAAACAAACATTCTGCTTGCTTCATCTGATGGATCGGAGACATGGATGCAAGGTAACTAGGTCAGTGTTTTTGTTTTTTTGTGCGTATAGGCAGTGATGGCATGGAGCCCTTGTCGTCCAGTTGAGACTATCTTAGACTCTAGTGTAGGTGAACAACACTGACGCCATGAAAACAAGCAAAGAACACAGATACTGTGCGTTAGTGTTGACAAAGTCTCACAAAACACCAAAAACATAGGAAAGTGTGATCAGCTTCTCTTTGATACATTGTGAAACAATAAAACAAATCTTGTGGAACATAACGACCCAGGTGCGTTGCCTAGACAAAGTGAAGACGATGACATCAAGGCACTTCAGCTTCTATCAATCATCCGATATCTGTCGAAGTTGTTGAGAGCACCATAGCTCACGTTACAAAGAGCAAGGTAATGTTACGAATTTCTTGTAGATCGGGGGATTGCGCAATTCTTGAGTCACAAGGAGTTGTAATCAACCTATAATCGGCAGTAAGGTGTGGACTTTTGAGTCCAAACAAGTAGGTATTTCGTCAGCCATCATCGAATGAAATATGCTGACATAAGACCCCCTAGGGGTAATTTATACTTACAAATTGTATCTCTTGACAGCCCACTGTTGTGATGGTTTCGACAGCTTCTAGACCTCGTCTGCAGGGGCGGCTGTGTAGACGATTTGCTGTCATTTATCAGCTAAGTGTTCATTATATATAGTTATAATAAACACAGCAGGTAAGGCCAAATTCTCAACAGAGTTTTGGGCCAAGCAACTGACACTCCTTGCAAAGTCCAGTGTTGCAAAGTGTAATTTAATAAAAGAGTCCATCTCTTACCTCAGCAGGACAATTAAGGTAAATCCTGCTCCCACTTTATTACCATGGTAAAAATAGTGGACATTGTTGTGTATGCTTAAGACAGCAAGAATCAAGCATTCTGCTTTGCTTCATTGAGGAAGTTTGGCAAGAAAGCAAAAAGTACTAGGTCAGCTTTTCCTTTATGCTCGAGGGGCATTGGAGCAGCGTAGGACGCTGTGAGGTCAGATTACTTTTGACTCTACTGAGAGTCACACTGACGCCAGGATAACCCACAAAGAACACTGATCCGTGCGTTAGTGTGAACAAAGTGTCTCACAAAACACGATAAACACTTACAGAGAAGTGTGATTAACTTCTTTAGTGATATGGTGTGAACAATTATTTACGAACAGTGTAACAACGAGTGTTGTGATTCAACAGAGTGTACTGCGACATTCTTCAAAGAACACTATTCTTCAATTAACTCCTCGGATATCCGGGCGTAACTACAGGTCAGATACATATACCCAGGTAAGTGTTCTAACTCGTGATGTACTACTATTGACTGCACAGTTGAGTCTAAGTTACGAGTTATTCACTTATCATAAACCCAGGTGATAAGCGGAGTTTTGAATCCACACAAGTACGTATGTCAGCCATTAGTGAATGAAATATGCTGACATAACACCCCCTAGGGGTAATTTATTATCATACATAATATAATCTTTTTCAGCCCATTAAGAAGTGGATGACAGCTTCTCAAAACCTCGTCTGTAGGGACGGCTGTGTGGACGATGAGCTGTCTTATCAGCTAAGTACTCCTACTCCCTATATTTAATCTTTAAGCTTAGCTGGTAAACCATTTCTCAACAGTTTGGTCCTTTGAACCAGATAAAGGCCACACTGTAGTCCAAATATGTTGTACCACAGTGTACAAATAACCTACGACCCAAGGTCCTTCGAAAAAAGCTGTAAAACTAGTGTTTTACAATATAAATCAGTATATATGAGTCCCTCCAGACTCAATCACAGAGAATGGGCAGCCAAAAGAAAACGGGCGCTCGCCCAGCGTTCACCCAAAGAAAACGGGAGCTGGGTGACTCACCCAACAAGAAAACGGGGGATGGCACCCGGCATCTACTGCTCAAGCTCGAGAAACGCTGACAACAGCAGCAACCCAACTGATGTTTATTCTGAGTGTATATACACATAGTGTTTATAATGTTTATAGGCAGAAATTAAGAGACAAGATTGTGTTTAAGTTTCTTATAGATATAACTGTTATATTAAAGGAAACTATATATAAAATGTAAGCTTTCATATATATATTAACAGTGACATTTATATATGTGTAAGAAAATACACGTGTGATTTACAGTTATACAGTGACATTTATAGTGTATAGTGAATGAAGTGTATATCATCGTTATTTACGATTATTATTATTATAATCTAAAGGAAGTGCTAAGCCACAAGAGCTAGACAGCGCTGTATTTACGATTAATCATCGTGGTCAGGCTGAAACAGCAAACTCAAGCCATAAACACCAGCCATATGTGCTCTGTACCCTTCATGGTCATTGACCCTGAGGTTAGCGTCTTAGTGGGTCATTAGTGTCTGTGATTATGTTAACAAAACTCAGCTGTTTATAGCATTATAAATCAGTAGTTACAGTGTTTTTTTAAACACTCTAAGTGTGGTGCTAGAATTTTCAGTATACCATTAAAATGGTTTGTTTGAAAACTCAGTTTCAGTCTTTACAGACTAAGATTACACAATCAGAAAATCTAATTTCAGTCTGTATAGGATTAACTCAATACAAACATAGTTTTTGATGATCTTGAGGTCAAATTGGAATTACTTATGCACGTCTTATGGAAATAATTAATTAGACTATTACAGATTTATGAAAATAATTTCTTGAATCAGTTCCATTGAGGATGAAATTAAAAATGTTTTGGATACTTTTTGTAATCAACAGTTAAGGTGGGACAGGGAGAGAGTACAGCAATTTGCCGAAAAAAACTCTGTCACAGAGGACCTACTGTAACTAGTGGTCAAGCACCTGTACATCAAAAAACTCCTGTAACAACAAAAGTGTCCATTACCAGTCTTACTACTTGTCATTACCTATTGCCCAAGGTCATAATTATGAAGAATTCATTCGTGGTTTTAGTCCATAGTTAAATTACGAACTGACATAGACGAGATGCCTAAGTTTCAATAATCTTAAATGTCTTGTGTAGGAGGAACCCTATGGAATGATTAAGTCATTTCCGGTGGTTAAAGGCTTTATCATTGCCTTACGTGTTTTAGCAGACAATTTACTTCGATGCTGTCAAGGCCAAGAGGTTAGAATGCAGTCTCATATCAAGTAGAAGCACAAACATTGTTTTTCAGACTTTAAGGGCATTTAAAAAAACATTAGACAATAGTCTCAGATCTCTAGGTGCTAAATATGACTAAGACAATGTGATTGGTTATCATGGGTATTGTACAGGATAAGTTGTCACCACTAGACTATTGAAACGATTAAAATTCTGTTCAATAAACGCTTTTCAATTGTGAGGAAATAGCAAAGGTTTACAAAAACAATAGTTTCATGCATGCAAGCAACGAGACAAGATGAAATAATCCACAAATCTCGAGGATAACAAACCTTCAACTCCAGTATAAAAAGAGTATTTACTCCCACTATAACCACATTAATGGGGAAATCCGTATAGGCATTTATCAAGCTTTGAATACTAACAGAAGTAAACAGACTTTCGCAACACATAAACGTATTCCAACAATGTGTATCTTTGTGATGGCACCCATTGGGCACAGTATTGTATTTCAATACAAACTGTGGAGGCACGTAAAAAAGTGTGTCATCAGCTGAAAAGGTACATCAGTGTTTAGGTGAACAAAGGGATGAAAAGATCACTGAAGAAGTGTTTTAAATGCAAGGGTATGCATCATACAGTCATTATGCCCAAATACTTTTTGCTGAACTGCAGAAAGACTTCCACAGAATCAGGAAGTCAACAAGCAACAGCATTAAAATGTGGAGAGATAAGTTTAAAGCAACAGTCTCGATTGCTCGAGTTGAGTTATCTAATAAATTCACAAAACCAATTGTGCTATCATTATTTTGATCCAAGGCTCATCCAAGGTCCTTCATAAGAAGAACAGTGTTGCAGAATCTGAATTTATAACAACCTATGCCAATGTGCGTTTGATATACTGTTTTTTCTCCACCAATTCTGGGTAAACAGAATATGACACCTAGCCAGAATTACTGGTGGTCTAGGAAACAGGAAAAAAGACAGTAGAAGCTGTGGTAGTAGACGATTTGCCTATGTCTGTGCAGATCCAGGATTAAAAGAAACAGTAGCAGATGGAAAAGTAAGGTCAAGTTAGCCTGTCCTGCTACAGACGGACACTATTAGTCCAATTGATTTAATCATTGGAAGTGATTATGATCACTGTTTTGTGCAAAATTAGTAAGTAAACATGATGTTCACTTGCTGAAAACAGCTGGTGGCCACATGATATGTGGTCCCATTCCTCTCAAAGTGCGAAAGAAAGCTTATATGATTAGTGAAAATGTACTAGTTACGAGAATTACCGCTGATCATGTACAACAGCAAAATTATCATTACTGGAATAAATGAAATGAACTGTAGATAAGGTTGTGGGATTTAGAGCTATAGGTATTGATGTAAATAAACAAGCCCACAAGGAGTTATAGACTTATAACCAAATATTTGGGAATGTCAAATATATAGATGGACGTATTGGTTAGGTTACATGGAAATTAAATCCAACCACATCTGCCTAGCAACTATCGAATGTCTTTCGGGACAAATGAAAAGCTCAAATTCATGAGTCAGGAAGAGTCCGAGCTACTGACTGTCTATGATAATATTATACACGAACAAATTGGACAATTAAAATTCATGGACGGAAGTAGTCGAAGATAAGTTGAAGACAGAAGTCAAATTATCTCCGGCACCAGGAGTAGAAAAGATTCTGTGAAAACCCTCCCACTAGTGTTTATATAATTGCAGGCACGGCAAATAAAAATGTAGAGCAAGTCCTTAATGACTGTCTGTTGACTGGACCTCACTAACTGAGAAGCTTGGAAGAGAAGTGCTTATGAATTTTGCACAAACCCATATTTTGTGCCTACTCGGATGATATTTCAAAGTTCTTAAGAGTAGGACTACAAGAAATAGATAGAGATTATACTTATTCTTGTGCCTGAACATCCACATGATCTCAGACTCCTGTGTAAACTTTCGTTTCAAATCAGAATTATTTTGTTGCAAACATCCTCTCCATTCTTACTAGAAGTATTCTAAATGCATCATTTGAAGGAAATCTGAAAGTCCCTTCAAAAAGAAATCTTAAGACAAAAGTTTCTATGTGGACAATCTTCAAGGTACTGTGAATAAAGAGGAGGATTGAAATCCTTATACAGAGAAGCTAACAAGGAGATGAAGAAGCATATATGTCTCTAAGGAATGTGGGAATACTAATTCAAAGCAATTAAGGGAACTTATCCAAAGATTTCCCTGAAACTGAAATTTCTGAATGACAACATTATTCTGGGACTTAATTGAAAAAAACACACAGGAAAATACTTTGGAGTCTAAAAAGGATAAACAATAAATCATGCAGTTACACTCACCAATAACGTAGTTTACTGTCAGAGGTATCACAATGTGTTTGATCATCTAGGATCATCTCACATTACCATAAAAGGTAAAATACTTATGCAGGATGCCATTGAAACTAAAATAGAGTAGGGCTTGAGAACTGCATCTAGAAATGAGCCAAGCAATGGGATGAAATATCCAAGGAGTGTAAAAAACTTCATCAAATTAAATTTCAAGGCAAATAGGTCAAGAGGGAAACAAGTTCAGCAGTACATGTGTTCTGTGATGTGTCAACCAGAGGTTATGGCGCTGTAGCTTACATGAGTAATGCTGGAGGAACTACACTAATTAATTAAAGGCCAGTGGCACCCTTGAAGGTCCGAACAATACACAATTGGTACTGCAGCACTCTATGTAGGTACAAATTAGATGTCTATCTCCAACAAAGTACCTTGATAATCTCACTATTGAATAAAAAAACGTGATCTGGAGGTGATAATGAAGCAGGTTTCCGTGGTAAGAAATAATAAGAGTAAATTTGGTCTATTAAGAAAGAGTAGCAGAATAAAGGATGCAGAGAGATTATCTCTTTCTCCACGTCTCTACCCAAGAGAATCCAGCTGACATGTTGTCACGTGGTGTCCCACTCAAGAAATTTGTGGATAATAAATTATGGCTCCACGACCGAAATGTGGCTCTCTAAAGAAAATAACTGGCCTCAACATAAGCTACATTATGCAAGAAGAAACAGTCTGCTGAAAACAAGCCCCAGATATAAGTTGTGTAAATACTGCAGACACAACAGAAATAGTCATTCTTAAGAATTACAGCTCTTGTTTTTAAATTCATTAAAGGAATGAAACCTAATTATGAATATCTTGACCATAAATACTGGGTGAATCTAATACAGAAAGATGTTTTCTCTACAGAATTTAAAATTTCTGGAAGCAAAAGATAAGTCCCCAAAGAAACCTGTCATGATTAATCTTTAGGACTTTATCTCGCCTCAGAAAAGATTATAAGATGTCGAGAAGAGATTCATAATTGTTTCAGTACTAAAGAAGCCATACATCCAATATTGATCACCATGGAATCCATTGGTAACAAAATGATTGTGCAAAACGCCCACAGTAAAGGTTACATGGTGGGGTAGCGGACACACTTTGTATATACGACAAATCTACTGGATGCTCAGGTAGACAAAGTGTGAGAAACAAATAAAGGATGTTATTACTTGTCGTCCACTCGATGTGCGAGTTTGTCAGTATCCAGGTCCACCTCCATATCCCTCTGAAAGATGTTTTGGTCATATCCTCCATTTGAGGTGACAGGTGTAGATAACCCTTGACCAATATTTTATCCAAACAGTGACAAAGTTTCCATCAAGTTTTTGTTAAAAAACATATCTGTTTGTTCACTTGTGCTACAACTAGGAGCAGTACATCTAGGTTGTAGCCACTGACATGTCTGTGAAACTTTTATCAAATATTTCAGACGGTTTGTAGCCAGATGGGCGTGGTCCAAGACTGATAAATTCAGATAATGCACAATTTTTGTTCGCTGGTGCTGCTTATTTAAGCACGATTTTGATCAACAGATGTACAACAGATGCTGAATCAAACGCAGTTTGTCGTTGGAGATAATTCCTCTAATCTCCATGGGCGCGGCGGCTTTTATGAAAGAATTGATCGGCATTGTGAAACGTTGTTTAAGGAAGACTCTTCATCGTCAGAGAGGACTTTCTTAGATAGATTCCGTACAGTTGTGACTGAAATAGAAATTCGAGTCAATAAGTCTCTAAGTTATGTTACGATGATCTGGACATTTTTTAAAGTGTTAAGTCCATTCATTTATCTCATGGCAAGAAGGCTCGAAACCTGTTCCTTCCATGAATGATAAAGAATCATAGAGGATCCTTCTTATTTTAACCAGAGCACTCAGACGTAAATTTAAACACTTAATTAAAGTGATTGAACAGTAGGAGAGAAAATTTGGCGAGAAGACTATATCACCTCATGAGAGAACACTTCCATCGGACGCTGGTGTTCTGTTATGCAGGAGTTTGCATGACATTGTGTTGTACATGTAGTGGAGAAGTGATGCCATAAATTGTATGAATGTTATAATTGTAAAGAAAACAATTTTTAATTCATAATGTGCTTTTGGGGGTACTGTAATAAGTAGGTTAAAACTGTAATTATAAAGAATCTGCTAGGGATTTATTTTTGCTATGTTTCTGTATGCTGGGTAAGCGTGGCTGGGGGCAGTCACGGGTTGTCTGCTGGTGTGGAGGCTGGACGTCGAGTGCTGTTGTGTTTAAGCTAAGTTTGTAGTTGTGTATTCCTTTGTTTGTAACCCAAGCCAACCAAGCTGTTCTATGGCTTTCCTGTATGTTCACCCAGGCTCTGACCTGGTCAGGGTGATTGTGGGGAGGAAGTGAGGAAATAAGAAATGAGGTTGGGAGTGGAGGTGTAGAGTGGCCCTGGCGTGACTATGCCTAGTGGTTATTGGTGCTTTTGGAACTCCTCAGCCAGCTGTTTCTTGTGTACCCTCATTTGGGCGTTTAGGATTTAAGGTGTTTCAGAGAGTGTATATAGTGGTGATGTGAATAAATAGATATATTTTTCCTAATGGAATGGGATTTTTTGGCCTAAACCCTCTGTTAACCAACCATTGAAGTAACACTTACTGGTTTAGCGCTTTCTGTTTTTGACTGGGATAGCTTGGGTGGCTGTTTATGCTTGAGATGTGTGTAACTTTTACCTTTGCCCGTAGACAAAGCTCAATCCCCAGGTTATCCCCATTTCTGCGGTAACATGGCGGCATGTATATGGGAGGAATGATCAAATTTTATGTGGTTTAAATTCAAGTTTGCAACCTGGAAAATCAATAACCATTTTTACTGGGTTGGTCACAGGGTAGCATTCACTATAAATCACTCACACTAAAATATAATTTACCTTTGTGTGCAATATTGCTGGCTTTTAGGGTGTTATTATAAACTAATACTCTATATAATCATTTACCTTTCTGTGCCATTATTGTTGATTTATTTGTTGTTTTAATTACAATCTTGCTGATTTTTAGGGGGTTATGTTACCTATTTTTGGGAATAATTTTCTTTGCAGTTGCAGTGATCCATTTTTTCTGCCAGGTTTTTCATGTGTGCAATCCTGGATTAATTTTGGGGGAGTATATGACCATCACTCCTTGTGAAATATACTACTTCAGTATTAGAGGCTTTGCTGTGTGGCTTTATTATTTTATATAGTAAATTCTGTGGCTGGTAGCAAGATTTGGTGCTATCATTTCCCAAAATGGCTGACACTGGTGAAAATTCTGGGGATGACATGCATTTGGAAGGTGACATTGAACCAAACTTCCATGTTAGGGACCTGGACAAGGAAGTAGTAATTTTACAAATGAAATTAGCCCTAGTTGCAGAAGAAAAGGAATGGTTAAGGATTGAGCGTACAAAGATCCAGGAAGAGGAGAGCCTTAGAGGAGCTTAGGGCTAAAGAAAGAGCTAAAGAGAGGCAGCTTGCTTCTCACCCAGACACAGACACGAGGGTAGATGTTTTTCATTTGGATTAAGCCATAAAATTCGTGCCCAAATTCCTAGAGAAAGATCTTGATGATTTTAATAATGCTTTAGAGCTGGGTGACAGATTTTTAGCTAACCAAAAATTTGGTAGTAATTACCACCCCCTACATACTAATAATGGTAAGTTTTCTCCACCCACCAATAGGAAAAAGAAATTTCAGAAGTTTAAGCCACCCATTTATCAACCTAATAATCACCAGAGTTTTAATAAGCCTAATTTTCCAGTACCTACCCGAGAAGGTTTTAAGTCAGTTGTCACAGGTCCAGGACTACTGGGGACAGGTAGAAAGAATCCAGTTCCCCAAGATCAAGGGATCCAACCTAGGTCAAATGGGCAGGGGGCCTTTAAACCTTATTACTGTACTTATTGTCATAAACAGGGCCACCTGCAGCCGTATTGCAAGAAGATGCGTAGAGATCAGGCGCTTGATGGAGTTTCTCAGGTAGATACACCAGGTACCCACACGGTAGCTAATATTGAAGCACCACCTCCGGGTATATCGGGTAACTCAGCAGTTTTGAACTCTCGGATGAAGGTCTTTACAAGCAAGTCCACCGTGGCCTTACACCAAAATGAAGGTAGGGTCACGGGTGTTATGTCTTTGAGGGACACTTGTAGCACATACACCTTGCTTCACAGGGGTGTATTGCCAGTGTCGGATGACACCTACACCAGATTGGACATTTTTCTTAAAGGCATAACTGGAGTCCCTGTCAGGACTCCAGTGCACAGGTTATGGGTAGAGTCTGTGTACCAGTCTGGGTACCTACCTGTAGGGGATCACAGAGGATATACCTTGTGCAGTGTTGACTTCTCTTAGGCAATAATGTCATGGGCTGTCCCTTTAAAGTGAGGAACCTCTTGTTTGGCGGGACCCAGCCTCACAGAGTTTGGGAGGGAAAAAACTAGGGCACCTTTCCCGAGTTATTTCCGGTGTGTGCAGTAACCAGGGGAAAAAGTCCAAAGATAAGAGGGCAGTCTCTCTCTGGATCTTTAGAATCCTGGGATGATTTGGGTTTGGGAAATCTTTCCTCGAGCCTAGCCTGCAGTTGGCTCAGGGTTGTGATGAACCATCCCAGGCAGTACCTTGTTTGAGTGGGGGTCTTGGAGCTGGTATAGGGGGGGCGACTCCTACTCGAGAGCAGCTGATCGAGGCCCAGGGGTGTGACGACACTCTAAAAGCTATTCGGTTTTCTGCTGTTACCGAGGAAGAGGCCTCTCAACTAACTAAATGTTTCTTTTTTGCAGACGGTATTTTGATGTGAAAGACCCTATCAGATGCAACATCTAATGATGGAGCAAGGCAGGCACTCTACCAAGTGGTGGTGCCGGAACCATTTAGGTATCAGGTTTTGTGTTTGGCCTACGATTTTTCCCATGGGAGGACATTTAGATGTTAAAAAGACTATGAGCAAGATTTCTAAACTTTTTAAACTGGCCCCAGGTATGGGAATCAGTGGGTAAGTATGTAGAATCATGCCCAGTTTGCCAAAGAGTAGGAAAACCTAATCAGGGAATTAAACCTCCCCCCCTTAACCCTATTACAGTAGCCGGAGAACCTTTTAGCAGGCTAGTGGTGGATTGGTGGGGGCCACTCCCCCAGGCCCAAGATGGGAAACCAGTACTTTACTTACTATTATTTTTTCCCCTCTCCCCAGGGTTCCGGAGGCCATTCCACTACGTAAAATTACAACGCGCGTGGTCTTTGGAGCATTGGTGAAATTTTTTACGCAGGTCGGGATCCCTAAGGAAATTCAAACAGATCAGGGGTCAAATTTTACATCTAAACATTTTCGCACGGTTTTGGGGGAGTTTAATATTGAAATGACGACCTCCACCGCCTATCACCCAGAGAGTCAAGGGGTTGTGGAGCGGTTTCACCCAGTCTCTCAAAACTATGCTGCAGGCTTATTGTCCCCAGTGCCAGAAGGACTGGGATGAGGGTATCCCCCTCCTTTTATTTGCCATGCGGGACAGCACTCAGGACTCATTATGCTCTAGTCCCTTCGAACTGATCTATGGTCACCAAGTACGGGGACCACTGACGATTTTGAAGGATTACTGGCTTGGTGAGGATTGTGAGGCTGCCCCCTCGGAGGATTTTCTCACTTTCAGAGACCGTTTGGCTCACATGAAGTGTCTGGCGGCTGAGAACCTGCACATCAGCCAAACCAAGATGAAGAAACAATTTGACCGCAAGGCCGTGCCTCGTACCTTTGAAGTGGGAGAGGAGGTACTAGCATTGGAGCTGGTGCCTAATAATGCCTTAAAAGCAAGGTTCAGTGGGCCATACAACGTGGTGGAAAAGGTCACAGATCAAAATTACAGAATTCACACACCTGGGCGACGGAAGTCTCAATGGGTGGTACACATAAACAGGCTGAAAAGGTACCACCAAAGAGGTGTGGCATGTGTAAATATAGTAGGTGACCCAGGGGTGGACACTGATGCACAGGGGGCCACAGATGTACACCTTAGTAACAGGGCATTGTTAAAGATCCTTCACAATGTATGTTAGGTCTTAGTAAGGAAAGGGTTGCTGAGATGGTTCAGCTTCTCTGGAATTTTGAGGATTTGTTGGGATATCCCTCGTGTAAGCAAGCTAAAGCCCCATGATATAGATGTAAGGGGTGCTGAACCAATTCGGAGGTCCTTACAGAATGAACCCACAACAGAGAAAAAAATATGGAAAGGAGGTGAAATTTCTACTTTACAATGATTTAATAATACCAAGTGAGAGTGAGTGGGCATCCCCCTGTCTGATGGTCCCAAACCCGATGGCACCATGAGGATGTGCACTGACTACCGTAAGGTTAATTTAATAACTTTAAAGGCCGATTGTTTTCCTCTTCCCAGAATAGATGATGTCATTGATGCAGTGGGGGGAGCTAAATATGTAAGTAAGTTTGACCTGTTGAAAGGTTATTACCAGATACCTTTAACCCCACGTGCCAGTGACATCTCTGCTTTTGTAACACCAGATTGGCTTTTTCAGTACAAAGTTCTCCCCTTTGGGCTTCGTAATGCACCCTCCTGTTTTCAATGGAGAATGCAGGAAGTTATACGTGGCCTAAAGGGCGTGAGGTGTTATATTGATGACCTGGTTATTTTTAGCGACTGTTGGACAGAGCATGTGAGGCAGCTTAGAGAGCTTTTCTCTAGGCTCGCTGGTGCTTCAGCTCACAGTTAATTTGGCAAAGAGTGTTTCGGGCAATCCCAGGTAACTTTTCTAGGACATGTTATTGGCCAGGGGAAGGTGGCCCCAGTGAATGCCAAGGCGGAGGCTATAGACAATTATCCTGTACCAAAGACCCGGAAGGAGGTTATGCGTTTTGTGGGCATGGCAACATTTTATAGAAAGTTCTGTCCAAATTTGTCAAAGGTGATCTCTCCACTCACTGACCTGACTAGCCCCAAGCGTACATTTGTGTCGGATATGAAGTGTCAGAGGGCATTCGAACATGTAAAAGCTCCACTGTGCTGGCTAGTCCTAATTTCACATTGCCATTTTCTCTACAAGTAGATGCCAGTGATACTGGTGTTGGGGCTGTGTTACTGCAAGAAGTAGCGGGACAATTATTGCCAGTCATCTACTTTTCAGCAAAACTGAAGAAACACCAGCAGCACTATGCCACCATAGAAAAGGAGGCTCTTGCATTAGTGTTGCCAGTGCAACATTTTGAGGTGTATATATCATCATCAGTTCACCCTATAACTGTGTATAGTGACCATAATCCTTTACTTTTCCTTCACTTAATGAGGAACCACAATCAGAGACTTACAAGGTGGGCCTTGTTTCTCCAGCCTCTTAATCTTGTGATTCATTATGTGAAGGGAGCGGAGAATGTGGTTGCTGATGGCTTGTCTCATGTTTAAAGTGCACGATGTAGTGTATAGATCACTTATCTATTCTTATTTTGCAGTGATTTGCAGTAGACGAGTAGATGGAACCCTGGACCACCCAAAGGAGAAGGGCAGGTTGAGCTGGAGCTGGAGGTATCAGGATTCCCTAGTGTGTGTGTGTTTTGGGGGGTAGTCACATCTAGTGCCATGCCTAGGTAAGGTATGCTACGTTTTGTTGGTGTTGGCTGGGATGCCTCTCCTTTGTTTTATGTTGGTATAGGGACTGTTGGACCTAACGTTTTAGTGAATGTGGGGCTGGCGGTGATGCCCTCCACGGTTTGGGTCATGTCTCTTGATCCGAGGTGTTTTGGTTCTCCAGGACTCTGGTGGCCTGGTGGCTAACACTCTCGCTTCACACGGCGAGGGCCTGGGTTCGATTCCCAGCCAGAGTAGAAACATTGGGCGTGCTTCTTTCCACCTGTTGTCTATGTTCCCCATCAGTAAAATGGGTACATAGGTGTTAGTCGACTGGTGTGGGTCGCATCCTGGGACACTGACCTAATTTGCCCGAAATGCTGAGCATAACAAGGGGATTTCTATGCAGTAGTATGTCATTGTTGTCAGCTAGGCCTGTATACCATGTACATGTACTTGTAGTAAATAAAGATATTATTATTATTATTATTATTATTATTATTATTTGGATCAGCGCTGGGATGACTCCAGGGTCCTTGGAATGACATGTAGATATCGGCCTGGGAGGTCCACCTTTTGGGGGTCTGCAGTGATGACTCCAGGGTTTCACGGCCACAGTCCCACCAACAAGATTTATGTGACTATCCACCTGTTGTTTTTGGGGCCTGATATTTTTCCCCCCTCCTGTGCTCTCCTGATTCTCGCGGAGGTGTGTCATGGGGAACCAGTTTCGTTTACTAAAAAATCCTGTGAGATGGAAGTGATAATGTGATGTTGCTTTCTAAGTAGAATTTAACATGTAAAATTTGTTTTTCTTTTCTTTGAACTACTCCTGGAATATGTAGTTACTGTTTAAAATTTTTTTTGGTGGCACATAGTTTGGTCTGCCTTGCAACATACTGAACTCTGGTGTTACATCATAAAACAGCATTCCTCAGGGGCACTTTTGTACAAAGTTAACTTGCTCGTTTATATGTTTGGTTGATGTAATTTAGTTAAAATGCATGAACGCCAGTGCCTGGCCAGTTCTGTGTTGTGATGGTGCCTTTTCCTAACGCAGTTGTCTAAGAGTGTGACTGTGGGCTCGTTTGACATAGAACTTGATCACTTTTATGTTCGGCGAGTTTCATATGTCTGCAATCTAGTACCTCAGTTTGTTAATATTGCATATTTGTAGCACCAAAATACCGTGATTGTATGGTGGTCATTCCCCAGTTATCATTTTACCCGTTGCCTCAGACCTTAATGTGGGGTTTATTTTCTTTCTTTTTCCTTTTGCCTAGCAGTGTCCGTAGGGACCCCGCTAGCAGAGTGAGACCTATGGTCTGGGGGTGGGGGTGTTATGCAGGGTTCTGCATGACATTGTAATGTACATATAGTGGAGAAGTGTGCCATAATAGTATGAATGTTATAATTGTAAAGAATAATTTTATAATTCATAATGTGCTTTTGGGGGTACTGTAAAGTAGGTTAAACTATAATTATAAAGAAATCCTGATAGGGATTTATTTTTCAAATATGTTTCGGTACGCTGGGTAAGCGTGGCTGGGGGCAGTCACGTGGAGTCAGCATGGTGTGGAGGCTGGCGTCGGAGCTGCTGTGTGTTTAAGCTAAGTTTGCATTTGTGTACTCCTTTTGTTTAGCTAACCCAAGCCACAAGCTGTTCTATGGCTTACCTGTATGTTCACCCAGGCTCTGACATGGTCAGGGTGCTGTGGGAGGAGTGAGGAAATAAGAAATGAGGTTGGGAGTGGAGTAGAGTCGGCCTGGCGCTGACTAGGCCTAGTGGTTATGGTGGCTGGACCTCCAGCCAGCTGTTTCTTGTGTACCCTCATTTGGGCGTTTAGGATTAAGGTGTTTCTAGAGAGTGTATATAGTGTTATGTTGAATAAATAGATATATTTTCCCAACTGGGATTTTTGCCTAACCCTCTGTTAACCATCCCATTGAAGTAACACTTACTGGTTTAGCGCTTTCTGTTTTGACTGGGATAGCCCTGGGTGGCCTGTTTATGCTTGAGATGTGTGTAACTTTTACCTTTGCCCTTAGACAAAGCTCAAGCCCCCAGGTATCCCACATTTCTGCATAACAGTTCCTGAAAATCATAAGTCCTTAAGAACTGGTGACATAGTGATTATTGACAATGATGGTCCGAGGTCCCAATGGCCACTTGGAAAAATTGTGACCATATATCCTGAGGCAAATGGAATCATCAGGACAGTTGATGTTTTAAGCAAAGGTGCAGTGAATAAGCGGACAATAAATAAGCTAGTGCCGTTAGATTTACACAGTGTTGAAAATAAAATTAGTGATTCTCCAGAAACCACACAGACTAAAGCTGTTCAGAAAAGGCAAGCAGCAGTGGTGGCGAGTGAGAAAATTGAACTAATGTTAAGTGATGAATAGTTCACCTGCAGCGAACCTCTGCCACCCCCCAGTGTGGAGAAATTTTCTCCAAGAGGGGGGTATCAGCCCCCTTCAGCACCTTTCAGCCCCTTTTAGCCCCTTTCAGCCCCTTTCAGCCCTGAGGGGCCCAGCCCTCTCAGAAGGGGCAAGCATCTTATTTACTGCTAAAGCAAGTAATTGATCCCATATGCAGTACGAGTACATGACATGGTCAAGCGACCGACGCTCCTTACAAAGTCCAGGGTTGCAAAGTGTAGTTTAATAAAAGACAGTCCATCTCTTACTTTAACAGGAAAATTAAGACAAATCCTGCTCCTACTTTATTAGCATGGTAAAAATAGTGGACATTGTTGTCTATGCTTAAGACAGCAAGAATCAAGCTTTCTGCTTTGCTTCATGGAGGAAATTTGGCAAGGAAGCAAAAAGTACTTGGAGTGGCGTAGGACGCTGTGAGGTCAGATTACTTTTGACTCTACTGAAAGTCACACTGATGCCAGGATAACCAACAAAGAACACTGATCCATGCGTTAGTGTGAACAAAGTGTCTCACAAAACACGATAAACACTTACAGAGAAGTGTGATCAACTTCTTTAGTGATATGGTGTGAACAATTATTGATGAACAGCGTAACAATGAGTGTTGTGATCCAACAGAGTGTACTGCAACATTCTTCAAAGAACACTATTCTTCAATCAACTCATCGGATATCCGGGCATAACTACAGGTCAAATACATATACCCAGGTAAGTGTTCTAACTCGTGATGTACTACTATTAACTGCACAGTTGAGTCTAAGTTACGAGTTATTCACTTATCATAAGCCCCAGTGATAAGCAGAGTTTTGAATCCACACAAGTACGTATGTCAGCCATCAGTGAATGAAATATGCTGACATAACACCCCCTAGGGGTAATTTATTATCATACATAATATAATCTTTTTCAGCCCATTAAGAAGTGGATGACAGCTTCTCAAAACCTCGTCTGTAGGGACGGCTGTGTGGACGATGAGCTGTCTTATCAGCTAAGTACTCCTACTCCCTATATTTAATCTTTAAGCTTAGCACCTGCACTATCATTCGAGCACTTACACTATCATTCGAGCACCTGCACTATCATTCGAGCCCCTGCACTGTCATTCGAGCACCTGGACTATCATTCGAGCACCTGCACTATCATTCGAGCACCTGTGCTATCATTCGAGCACCTGCACTACCATTCGAGCACCTGCACTATCATTCAAGCATCTACACTATCATTCGAGCATCTGCACTATCATTCGAGCACCTGCACTAACATTCGAGTACCTGCACTATCATTCGAGCACCTGTGCTATCATTCGAGTAACTGCACTATCATTCGAGCACATGCACTATCATTCGAGCACCTGCACTATCATTCGAGCACCTGCACTATCATTCGAGAATCTGAGCTATCATTCTAGCACCTGCACTATCTGTCAGCATATTTGCTGATCCCCTGTATATGTATATGTTATCTGAGTATCATAGTACCATCCATATGTTTTACATACACGATCCCTTGCTAGGCCCAGTGCCTAGTTTGTGTGATGTCACGTGATGCTGCATGAGTGCGTGGGATGGGCTGCATCGATCTCAGTTCCCATTAGACCTACCAAGCAGCAACAGGCAGGCTGGGTCTCCCTCTCACACTCTGCTAATACATGTGTTAACATCCAACGACTGTGTTTAACTCCAACCATCAAATCTCCAGGACCCCTCACAACAATTGGAGCCAGCAGTGTGGGCGTATAATTGTTAATTACGTGGATGTATGGAGATTTCTTTCTACCAGCACGACGGACATTTTGTGTCGCCAGCAGGCCTAGCCTAGCAGCCAGCTACCCTGAGCAAGCATCCACCAGCCTGTTTGCTTCCTGCTTACGGGTCAGTCCTTGTGTCTTCTCTGCTTATTTGCATTACTTCCGAGGGGTTGACCCGGGTTTGCAAATTAAGCCAAGCCACCAAGCTAGTTTGTGGGGGGGGGGGGGGAGTTTAACCCTATACCATCCAGCTTTACCTGCTAGCCAGCTTTCCACCCATGCTGTGCTCATCGTTACAAGTTCTCAAGCCAGTCTGTGTGATGGGTTAAACCAGCCAAGCCAGCCAGTCAACTAACCCAGGTGACTAACCCAGTACTCAAGCAAGCCACGTGAGTTCCAGCCTTCACCATCACTTTGTGCTTCCAGTTCAAGCTGTTCTGTGTGTTTTACCATCCCTGTGGTGTTGTGGTATTTTGTGGGTTTTTAAACCAGCCGGCTTAGAATATTTTCGTGCCTAAAGCGGGTGTCCACAGAGTGGCTTACGCTGCTTATCCCATCCCGGAGGCCCAGTCACCACGCGGTGTTCCACCGTGCTGCCTTGCTCACCCACACCCACCTCTGTTTTTTTTTTTTGTACCCTTATAACGGGTCCCAGCACTTTATTTTATGGAGCACATAAGGGGTCAAGAAGCAAGATTGTTCCTTCGACCCTGTGCGCCTACGTAAAAGCCTCCTGTGTGAGTCTATCATCAATTTAAGCACAAATTCAACGTGTTTGAGAGTAGTGAAGTGCTGCACCAGCTGCAGCCAACCTTCCTCCACCTCCCACACTTCTCATTCTCTACCAACGCCACTACAGTGATAACATTTTTATAGACATTTGTGAGTGTTGAGACTTTTTTTGTTTTTTCTCTTCCAGTGATTTCTTAGTGACATTCAGTGACTCTTGATTAGACTGTTCATTACATTCTTGTTTGCAATATTTTTTTTCTTCTTTCTTCAGTGTTAATTTTTGTGCTTTATTTTTGTCTGTAGTGTTGTGTTAATTTTTTTTATATACGTGAAGTAAGTATTTTTCAGTTTTTCCTTGTTGTGTGCAATATATAAGCAGTATAAACTTGTGTTTACACTTCATAAATTATCTTGTGTTCACAGTATTGTGTTCCTTGCCTAGTAATTTATACAGTGAAGTAATTCAGTAACTTGTTATCTTATATTCTGCATCGCAATTCAGTGTTGTTTCAGTTATTTTTTTTTCTCCCAGCATTTGTTTCCTCCCTGAATTTTTTTTTATTCATTCATTTGCCTTTTTTTCTGTGTGTTGAACATTCTTGTGTTATTTTCATTTAGCCAGTTTCTAATTTGTCTTATCTCACAGACAATAGTGCCATTATTTTGTTTGAAGCAAGACAATTATTTTCCAATTTTTGTCACCCCAAGCTTCATTGCAAGAAAATTCTCATAGTATTGTGCATATATTGAAGTGTTTTGTTCCTGCCTTATTGTGAGTGTAATCTTTCTTTGTTTTGCGTTTTTGCCTTTATTATTTTTCATATTTCATTGAACAAATTCACTCTTAGTGCAATTTTTACATTCTTTTTTAAAGTAAATTATCTTTTGCTTGTTCAGTAAGTGTTTGCTTAAGCTGCAATTAAAAGTTAAAGTGTTCAGTCAGTTCATTCCTTGATAATTTTTTATTGTTTTTGTAAACGGCATTTTCTAGTGTGTGCAATTTGTTTTATTATTGCAGTATTGATTCATTTGCAATGATTCTTGTGTAAATATTGTGCTGCCATTAATTTTTTTCTTTCAGAAATTTTTTATGTAGTGTTGTGTTGTGCAGTATATTTTGATTAGTATTTGTTTTTGCAATATTGCTACAGTTTATTTCAGTGCAATACTCTGTGATTTCAGTTTCACATTCCTTGTTCTGTACATAATATTTTATTCCTTGTGTGTCATTTTATTTTATTTTTAGTGAATTGCTTTCCCAGTCTATTTTAATTTTGCACAAGATTTATTTATTCCAATTTATCATTTTTTATTAATTTACCATTTCTTGTTGAATTTCTTTATTGAATTGAAAGTAAAGAAAGCTCACTGTGCCATTAATTCAATTTAAAGTAAATTCGAGTAAATTTGACTAGAGTAAAGTAAAATTTTTCTTGATTTTCAAAGTGTTGCTTATCCAGCTGAGTGTTTTATGTGAGTTTCCCTTGCTTTACAGTGTGACTTATTTTTTTTTCCTTTACTTATGCAGAATAGTTAAGCATTTTCTCCCATTTCAGCTTATTGTGTTATTCTCTCTATTTTTCTTGCCTTTATGTCCTTAAGTAAGTTCCTTGAGATGTCTCAGTCACTTTTGTTTGCTCACTTAGTGTATCATACCAGTCAAAGTCAATATGAATCAGTGCACAGTACCAATATTCCATTACTGATTGAAAGACATTACCTAGCCCTTGAACAGTGTGTTTGTTGTCACAGCTTGTATTTGAGATTTGTTAAAGTGCTGCGGAATGTGAAGCTCGAAGTAAGTCCCTGTAGATCCGTGCATTGCTTATTAACGTAGCCGAGCGGTCAGGCACTAGTAACTCTGTCACTCCCATCTGTGTTCCACCTACACCTTCAGACATGCAGGATAGTGTTCAGTTACCTCAAGTGTCCGAGGACACTCAGATTGCCTTGAGTGCTCAGCGTATCCCTGCAGTGTCTGCTAGTTCAAGTAGTAGTTTCTCCACAGGGGATGCCTTGTCAGAGAACGATTACTTGAAACTAGTAAACTATCATTCGAGCACCTGCACTATCATTCGAGCACCTGCACTATCATTCGAGCACCTGCACTACCATTCGAACACCTGCACTATCATTCGAGCACATGCACTATCATCTGAACAAAAGCAATAGTGTTGGAGCACCTGCACTATCATTCGAGCACCTGCACTATCATCCGAGCACCTGCACTATCATGCGAGCCCTTGCAATAGTGTTGGAGCACCTGCACTATCATTCGAGCACTTGCAATAGTGTTGGAGCACCTGCACTATCATTCGAGCACTTGAAATAGTGTTGGAGCACCTGCACTATCATTCGAGCACCTGCACCATCATTCGAGCACTTGCAATAGTGTTGGAGCACCTGCACTATTATTCGAGCGCCCGCAATAGTGTTGGAGCACATGCACCATCACTCGAGCACCTGCACTATCATTCGAGCACCCGCAATAGTGTTGGAGCACATGCACTATCACTCGAGCACCTGCACTATCATTCGAGCACCTACGACAGTGTTGGAGCACCTGCACTATCATTCGAGCACATGCAAATAGTGTTGGAGCACCTGCAAAAGTCTTGATGCAACTGGAATATTGTCGGAGCACCTACAATCGTGTTGAGCCATCTACAATAGTGTTGGAGATCCTGCAACATTGCTGGAGCTTTTGTAGTAGTGTTGGAGTTCTTGCAGCTGTGTTGGTGAAAAAGGGTATTGTCCTTGAAGATTGTTGTTGTTGTTGTTCTTGTTGTTAATATCTCGGGAAAGTGCTAAACCCATTAGGGTCATACGTAGCATGGCAGATTGGAGGTAAACCAAAGAAAAGAAGACTAGTTCGAATTCCTTGGATCAAAGGTGAGAAGGAGGGGGGTTATGCAACACATTTAAGGTATACGGATTTAATCAAAGGAAATGGAGGGTTGCTCCTACTCCCAGGATCAAGAGCCCAGCATTATAAAAAGAAGAGGAGGAAGGGAAAGGATTTATCATACATCCAATTCAGGTTTTCACAGTTTTATTTATAAATCTTCACATCCATAATTGGAATAACAAAAGAAATATCGATTCATCTTTTCAGATATATACAGTTCGTGGTAAAAATTAACCAAGTAAGAAAAATAGGAGAGGCATCCAACAACACATAAGACGATAAAAAACAAGGTTACTGTGGCTATCTGCGCTGAGTAAAGCACTCACTCGAGTATATATATGTATTTATATATACACATAAGTATATAAATATAGGTATTTATAGAAAACATATTTACGAACAGAAACACAAATACTAACACTCTTACACTTGCACATGTACACATATACACAAATAAGTATTTATAATATATATATATATATATATATATATTATATATATATATATATATATATATATAATATATATATATATATGTATTATATATATATATATATACTTATATATGTCGTGCCGAATAGGCAGAACTTGCGATCTTGGCTTAAATAGCAACGTTCATCTTGCCATATAGGACAAGTGAAAATTTGTGTATGCAATAATTTCTCCAAAATCATTCTGAACCTAACGAAAAAAATATATTTCACTGTGTTTGTTTAGTATTAAATTATTGTAAACAAATCTCAAATATATTTAGTTGGGTTAGGATAAAATAAATTGTTCTTGTTATAATAAGGTTAGGTAAGTTTTCTAAGATTCTTTTGGTGCAAAATTAATTTTTTTTTACATTTATATTAATGTAATGAAACGTATAAGAGAAAATTTTAGAAGGGACTTAATTTTAAATGAGTACTTGCTAATTGACCAGTTTTACATATTCGGCACGACAAATATATATACATATAATATATATATATATATTATATATTATATATATATATATATATATATATATATATAATTATATATATAAATATATATATATATATATATATATAATATATATAATATATTATATATATATAATATATATATATATATATATATATATATATATATATATATATATATAAAAACATTTGAAAATATATTTTTTTCATTAATGTAAATGTAAAGTTTTTTTAATTTTGCACCAAAAAAAATCTTAGAAAGCTTACCTAACCTTATTATAACAAAAGTAATTTATTTTAGATTAACCCAACTAAATATGTTTTAGATTTGTTTACAATAATTTAATACTAAACAAACACAGTGAAATATATTTTTTCGTTAGGTTCAGAATGATTTTGGAGAAATACCGCATACACAAATTTTAGCTTGTCCTATATGGCAAGATGAGCGTTACTATTTAAGCCAAGATCGCAAGTTCTGCCTATTCGGCACAATATATATATATATATATATATATATATATATATAATATATATATATATATATATATATATATATATAATATATATATATATATATATATATATATATATATATACTGAAAAGCACGGGTAGTCTTGCACACGCTCACAAGCATTAACAAGTTGAATATAATTAATTTCCCCAAAAACAAAACAGTTTTCTAATCTAAAACATTATACTATGAGCCTAGATCAAAGGTAACCTCTCAAAGAGAATAGTTTGTGTTGATCTAGTGAGTGGAAGTATGTGGCGCCGGCGTAAAGAGATAAGTCGCGAGCAGAAGGACCAGGGCGGTGGTGCCTACTATAGCCTGATAGCTCACCCACTCCCTGTAGGACCCATTGCTGCTGCTGCCGCTGCTGCTGCTGCTGCTCTCTGGGGGGTTTCTTCCGTGCTGCATGGCGGCCGGACGCTTGTCTGTGGGAGATTTTTAGGTTAATTAAGGCTTAAGCCCATCGACCAAACGAGGGTCATTAAAGTTTTATGAAACCTGTTCACCACCAGTCAAACGTACTTTGATCCCATAAACAAGGATTAAAGTAAGCCCTCAGGATATATATATATACTATATATATATAATATATATATTATATATATATATATATATATATATAATATATATATATATATATATATATATATATATATATATATATATATATATATATACATATATATATATATATATATATATATATATATATATATATATATATATATATATATATATATATATATATGTCGTGCCGAATAGGCAGAACTTGCGATCTTGGCTTAATAGCAACGCTTATCTTGCCATATGGACAAGTGAAAATTTGTGTATGCAATAATTTCGCCAAAATCATTCTGAACCTAACGAAAAAAAAATATATTTCACGTGTTTGTTTAGTATTAAATTATTGTAAACAAATCTAAAAATATTTAGTTGGGTTAGGCTAAAATAAATTGTGCTTGTTATAATAAGGTTAGTAGGTTTTCTAAGTTCCTTTGGTGCAAAATTATAAATTTTTACACCAACATTAATAAAAAAATATATCTTTAAATGTATAAGAGAAATTTAGAAAGGACTTAATTTTAAATGAGTTCTTGCTAATTGACCAGTTCTACATATTCGGCACGATATATAATATTAATATATAATAATATATATATATATATAATATATATATATATATATATATATATATATATATAATATATATATATATTATATATATATATATATATATATATATATATATATATTTAGCCACTACGCCACGACGGTGAATAATGCATCCAAGAATATAAACTAAATTAGCCGAACAACGAAGGACTTCAGACACGTACTAAACATTACATTGTGCTCCCATGTGATTTACCAGCTGTTTCTTAGAACCCACTTCCCGAAAGTTTACCGCTGATTCGTTCAAAATTAACCGCACTAAAAGAAGAAACGTGTGACGACGTTTCGGTCCAACAAGTCACAACTAAAAGATATATAAAAACAGAGAAATAATAAGACTAATCAGGAAGGGGGACGGGAGGAAATTAGTGATTAGTATAGGTTAAGTTTTCACGTAATGCTAGTTAGCGACTGATGAAGTTCAGTAAACTATAACATTCAATAGGAACAATAAAAGCATTAATACGTAACTGCTAGCAAAAACAAACAAGAAACAAACAAGAAGAGTGAGGGATCCAAATAGTGAAAAGCAAACTTCCAAGTAATATTGACACAGTAAAATACCGATGTTTGCTGAGGACAGATTGCATGCTTTTGCCGCTGCAAATAAATCTCACAATATCACGGGCTATCGTTCCTCTTCCCTATATCACTGCTTATAACCACTATACCTCGTCTTATAATGCACCCAATGTGGTCTATGATTTCTCCATCACGACTTAAGTTCCTTTAATCACAGCCTACAACCCCTCCATCACAGCCTATAACTCTATCACAGCCTATAACCCCTCTATGACAGCCTATAACCTCTCCACAGACTCTCTCTGTCACAGCCTATAACCCCTCTATGACAGCCTATAACCCCTCCATCATAGCCTATAACCCCTCTATCACAGCCAACAGTTCCTCCATCACAGCCTATAATTCTTCCTTCACAGCCTATAATTTCTCCATCTACAGTATGAGAGACTCGTAAATGTGATCGTCACTAGGCGAGCAAGAGCTCCAACAGGATGTGCGTTTCCGCACGAAGAACAATTCCCAGGTTTCCACTGATCCCAACCTCCGTATCAGTTAAACTCTAGCAGAAATTTTACATTAGGTGAGGTTAAATTACACTAACGGACATTAACTAATATTTACGTTTAGTTAATCGACGATACAGGAATAAATGTGAACGTCCTGCTTACTCTTAACAGTGCGGGATAGGTGGTAGTCCTCAGAACGCTGGTATCACCACGTAGGTATCTACCTTTCAATATTGTCCGAGGTCAAGCATACCCTTAATAACTTTGATATTTTATATAAAGTTGTGTTTATTCCTTTTTTGAGGGAGGGTGTGAGTGTGTGCACTTGCGATATCATAAAAAGCAATGACTGAATATGTTAAATTTGTCTTGGGATAAGGAGAGCGATCTGCATTTAAAAGTGAATTTGAACGATAAGGCCAGAAAATGGCTGTAACGAGTACTCCATAAGCGGAGAAATGTCCCAAGTGTGCCATTTGATGATGTGAGGTGGACGGGTGTGTGTGTGTGTGTAAGAGAGAGACAGACAGACAGACAGACAAACAGACAGACAGACAGACAGACAGACAGACAAACAAACAGACAGACAGACAGACAGACAGACAGACATACAGACAGACAGACAGACAGACAGATAGACAGACAGACAGACAGACAGACACAGACAGACAGACACAGACAGACAGACAGACAGACAAACAGACAGACAGAGACAGACAGACAGAGACAGACAGAGAGACAGACAGACAGACAGACAGACAGACAGACAGAAGACAGACAGACAGAGACAGAAGACAGACAGACAGCAGACAGACAGAGACAGAGCTATGCACTGGGATAAAAGAAGAGAAAGGGAAAGTGATGGAAAAGGGGAGAGAGAAGGAGAGAATAAAAGGAATAGGGGAGAGAAAGAGAGAGATAAAGAAGTAGGGTGGAAGAAGACATGGGACGAGAAAGGAGAGGCAGGAAGAGTAAGAGAAATATAAATGACAAGGAAATAAGTGGAATAGTGTAATCCTATCTACACAAAATCCATACGAGGTGGATGACTGAGATTGTAAACACATAAACAGAGATGTTCTCTTCGACAGGAGAGACAACATAAAGATATTTGTTATCACTGCATTTATAAGATGAAATACACAAGCACTTATGTACAAAACAGTGCCCTTATCTCTGCAGCATGATACCCACTTCAACAAAAATTCACGACGGATGTTATGATAACTGATAACAAACATCAAGTATCAGATACCAAACACTAACAAATACTGAGTACCTACAAGGGATAAGTCCCACATTAAACCACTGCAATAAGATTCAATTTCACTTTACTTCCGAGCAGTTCACTCTAAGAGAAACCTAATTCTCATTTCACGAGAAAACACAAATTTTCTTTGATGTATCTTCACAAAGCATCTTGGATGAGGACAGGAGACTGCTATTATTGTCTTAGGGACACAAAAAAAAAACCTGGAAGGGTCTTGGAAACTTGAGATAAAGGCCATTAAAGGTGAAAGAAGCACTTGCCAGAGTACATTGCCTCAGTGTGACATATAGAATTCAGAATGCTGGGAAATGATCAGCATTATCCGCATAGTGTGTATTTCCTTGTGCTGTCTTGTATTTTTTAATATTTTAGTCTCGTATTGTCATGTATGATGCTGTAGCCGATTCTGCGATAAGTCTAATCTTGTATTTTATGGTATGTTACATAATTTTATTGTATTTTCTAGCATAATGCTACTGTGTATCGGGTTTGGAATATAGTAACAGCTGAAGGCTTCCTGAACACTTCACACTTTAGTTACCAACTGGGAGTCGAGAAACACCTAACACTTCTCTTTCCATTCCCCTCAAGGAAGGTTCCTTGATGTTGGTGAGGGGCTCTTGATTTAGGGAATTGGATCTGTGCTCCAGTTCCCCAAATTAAGCCTGAATGCCTTCAACATCCCCCCAGGCGCTGTATAATCCTCCGGGTTTAGCGTTTCCCCCTTGATTTTAATAATAATAATAATAATTCTATTTCCATTAATGTGGGTATTATATACATTTATTAAACAAAGCAGAGCGAGTGTAGAGGATTTAGAATGATCACCACCCGTCCATCACCCTGTCCATCACCTTGTGTATCACCCTGTCCATCACCCTGTCCATCACTCTGTCCATCATTCTGTCAATCACTCTGTCCATCACCCTGTCCATCACTCTGTCCACCATTCTGTCCATCACTCTGTCCATCACCCTGTCCATCACTCTGTCCATCACTCTGTCCATCACTCTGTCCATCACTCTGTCCATCACTCTGTCCATCACCCTGCCCATCACCTTGTCCATCACTCAGTCCATCACCCTGCCCATCACCCTGTCCATCACCCTGTCCATCACTCTGTCCGTCACCCTATTTGTTTGTCCATCACCATCTCGGTCCATCACCTTCCATCAACCTGTTGCCGTCCATTGCCCTGTCCATTTTGTGACGGTACATAACCCTGTCTGTCCTTCCATCACCCTGTGTATTGTCCTGTTTGTCCACCCGTTACCTTGTCTATCTCCTTTTCTACCACTCAACTAATCTGTCCATCACTCTGTCCGCCCGTCCATTACCCTGTCCACTGGTCTCCGCAAGCTCCAGTACTTCTGTCGCAGGCCTTCCGTACTGCTAGATATATATATATATATATATATATATATATATATATATATATATATATATTATATATATATGTGTGTGTGTGTGTGTGTGTGTGTGTGTGTGTGTGTGTGTGTGTGTGTGTGTGTGTGTGTGTGTGTGTGTGTGTGTGTGTGTGTGTGTGTGTCTGTGTGTCTGTGCGTGTGTGTGTGTGTGTGTGTGTGTGTGTGTGTGTGTGTGTGTGTGTGTGTGTGTGTGTGTGTGTGTGTGTGTGTGTGTGTGTGTGTGTGTGTGTGTATGTCGTGCCGAATAGGCGAATTTGCGATCTTGGCTTAAATAGCAACGTTCATCTTGCCATATAGGACAAGTGAAAATTTGTGTATGCAATAATTTCGCCAAAATGACACTGAACCTAACGAAAAAAATATATTTTGCTGTGTTTGTTTAGTATTAAGTTACTGTAAACAAATCTAAAATATACTTAGTTGGGTTAGGTTAAAATAAATTGCTATTGTTATAATAAAGTTAGGTAAGTTTTCTAGGATTCTTTTGGTGCAAAATTAATTTTTTTTACATTAACATTAATGAAAAAAATATATATTTAAACGTATAAGAGAAAATTTTAGATAGGACTTAATTTTAAATCAGTTCTTGCTAATTGACCAGTTTTACCTATTCGGCACGATATATATATATATATATATATATATATATATATATATATATTATATATATATATATATATTATATATATATTATATATATATATATATTATGTGCAATAAGATTACAGTAATCAGGTGATTTTAAAATATGCAAAACAACCACTGTGAAAGAGTAGTGAAATTCCAAGCGCTTTCGTGACTACTCACATTGTCAAGGAACTATGAAAGCAATACATCAAAGGAAGGCAATTAAAGGGCTTAGACCACACCTCACAGTCAACTCCCACAACAAAGAAACACCTGACACGGGACAATACCGGACTCATAAGAAAAGAGGAACACTGCAGTAGGTCCGCTGGTCCAACTATACAGGTCCTCACGACATCCCACTAACAAAATATTCTACCCAAGAAATAAGGTTTATTATTTGTCCAATGTATTACTAAACTCTAACCAAATTTTATTAATTATAAATGAGTCTAATTTATATAAACCTAAGGAAATATTCATATTATTTTCAAAATTGCTTTTTATGAAACAAGATTCAATTATTTCTGTCAACCATGGACTTGCTTGATACAACTTTCTCAACTTTTTGAAAATCAATTGGATGGTTAAAGTTTCTCACATGAATAAATAGAGCATTGGAATTTTGTCCAGTTCTAATGCTATATTTATGTTGTTTTAATCTAAGTTCGAGATTTTTACCGGTTTGACTGTAATAAATTTTATCGCAAATTTTACAAGGAATCTTATAGACACATCCATCAGCATTTTGGGGGGAATTCTTTATCAAGGTGTTTCTTTGTTGTGGGAGTTGACTGTGAGGTGTAATCTAAGCCCTTTTTATTGCCTTCCTTTGATGTATTACTTTCATAGTTCCTTGACAATGTGAGTAGTCACGAAAGCGCTTGGAATTTCACTATTCTTTTATAGTGGTTGTTTTGCATATATATACATATATATATATATATATATATATATATTATATATATATATATATATATATATATATATATATATATATGATGACACTGTGCTCTTGGGAGATTCTGAAGAGAAGTTGCAGAGATTGGTGGATGAATTTGGTAGGGTGTGCAAAAGAAGAAAATTAAAGGTGAATACAGGAAAGAGTAAGGTTATGAGGATAACAAAAAGATTAGGTGATGAAAGATTGAATATCAGATTGGAGGGAGAGAGTATGGAGGAGGTGAACGTATTCAGATATTTGGGAGTGGACGTGTCAGCGGATGGGTCTATGAAAGATGAGGTGAATCATAGAATTGATGAGGGAAAAAGAGTGAGTGGTGCACTTAGGAGTCTGTGGAGACAAAGAACTTTGTCCTTGGAGGCAAAGAGGGGAATGTATGAGAGTATAGTTTTACCAACGCTCTTATATGGTGTGAAGCGTGGGTGATGAATGTTGCAGCGAGGAGAAGGCTGGAGGCAGTGGAGATGTCATGTCTGAGGGCAATGTGTGGTGTGAATATAATGCAGAGAATTCGTAGTTTGGAAGTTAGGAGGAGGTGCGGGATTACCAAAACTGTTGTCCAGAGGGCTGAGGAAGGGTTGTTGAGGTGGTTCGGACATGTAGAGAGAATGGAGCGAAACAGAATGACTTCAAGAGTGTATCAGTCTGTAGTGGAAGGAAGGCGGGGTAGGGGTCGGCCTAGGAAGGGTTGGAGGGAGGGGGTAAAGGAGGTTTTGTGTGCGAGGGGCTTGGACTTCCAGCAGGCATGCGTGAGCGTGTTTGATAGGAGTGAATGGAGACAAATGGTTTTTAATACTTGACGTGCTGTTGGAGTGTGAGCAAAGTAACATTTATGAAGGGATTCAGGGAAACCGGCAGGCCGGACTTGAGTCCTGGAGATGGGAAGTACAGTGCCTGCACTCTGAAGGAGGGGTGTTAATGTTGCAGTTTAAAAACTGTAGTGTAAAGCACCCTTCTGGCAAGACAGTGATGGAGTGAATGATGGTGAAAGTTTTTCTTTTTCGGGCCACCCTGCCTTGGTGGGAATCGGCCGGTGTGATAATAAAAAAAAAAAAATAATAATATATATAACAACACTGGGCTAGCCAAGGATTCGAACCCATGTTGTACTGGCCTGCCTCATGGTAAGCGAGAATCACGTGACGCTTTATCCACAGGGTCAGCCAACCCTGGGTGGTCCTGTGGTTTAAAGTGTCATGTGGTTCTCGCTTACCACGAGGCAGGCCAGTACAACATGGGTTCGAATCCTTGGCTAGCGCAGTGTTATTATATATATATATATATATATATATATATATATATATATATATATATATATGTGTGTGTGTGTGTGTGTGTGTGTGTGTGTGTGTGTGTGTGTGTGTAAATGTTCAAGGATTCCAACACAGTACAAATTAATGCTACGTAGTGAACACAGGTATCACAGAGAACCACAGGTAACATTGAGATATACGCCAGCTGAGGACCCGCGAGTCTAGTTGACTGGAATGTTTACCACAGACGAGGTAATTGAGCCAGCACTCACAACTCCTCCATGACAATTCAAATGCCCCAGCCCACATAGCGATCACCAGACGATCTAGTGCTGTATGTCACAGCTAGATGGCTGTTGTTCCTTTTCCTTACAGCTGATAAAGGTGAGTGTATGACTTGTGCTCCATCATTGTGTCCGTCTGTCTGTTACCCTGTCCGCCTGTCTGTTGCTCTGTCTGTTACCCTGTCTGCATGTCTGTTGCCCTGTCTGCCAGGAGTCTCGATCTGTCTGCCTGTCACCCTGTCTGTCTGTTACCCTGTCTGGTTGTTACCCTGTATGCCTGTCTGTTACCCTGTCTGCCTGTCTGTTACCCTGTCTGCCTTTCTGTTAACTTGTCTGTCTGTCCATTACACTGTTTGCCTGTCTCTTACCCCTGTCTGCCTTTCTGTCACCCTTTCTGCCTCTCTGTAACCCTGCATTCTTTCCTGTCTGCCTATCTGTTACCTTGCCTGCCTGTCTGTTATCCTATCTGCTTTTCTGTCATCCTGTCTGCTTGTCTGTTACCCTGTCTGAATTTCTGTCACCCAGTTTGTCTCTCAGTTGCCCTGTCTTCCTGTCTGTTACCCCTGTTTACCTTTCTGTCACCCTGTCTGCCTGTCTTTTACCCTGTCTGCCTTTCTCTCACCCTATCTGTTACTTTGTCTGTTACACTGTCTGCCTTTCTGTCTGCTTGTCTGTTACCCTGTCTGCCTTTCTCTCACCCTATCTGTTACTTTGTGTGTTACACTGTCTGCCTTTCTGTCTGCTTGTCTGTTACCCTATCTGCCTCTCTGTTACCCTGTCTGTTTGTCTGCAACCCTATCTGCCAGTCTGTTACCATGTCTGCCTTTCTGTCTGCCTTTCTGTCACCCTGTCTGCCTGTCAGTTACCCTGTCTGCTCGGCTCTCACCTTGTCTGCCTGTCTGTTACCTGACTGCCTTTCTGCCACTCTGTCTGTTAACCTGGCTCTAAGTCTTTTACTCTGTATGCTTGTCTGATATTCTATCAGCCTTTCTGTCACCCTACCTGCCTCTCTGTTACCCTGTCTGCCTGTCTGTTACCCTGTCTACCTGTCTGTTACTCCTGTCTGCCTTTCTGTCACTGTGTCTGCCTGTCTGTTGCCCTTTCTGCCTGTCTGTCACTTTGTCTCTTACCCTGACTATCTGTCTGTTACCCTGTCCGCCTGTCTGTTACTCCAGTGTGCGTTTTTGTCACCTTGTGTGCCTGTCTGTTACCCTGTCTTTTTTACTGTTAATCTGTCTGCCTATCTGTTAATGTGCCTGCCTAACTGTTATCCTGTCTGCCTTTGTGTCACCCTGTCTGCCTGTCTGTTACCCTGTCTGCCTTTCTGTCACGCTATTTGTCTCTCTGACACCATGTCTTCCTGTCTGTTACCCCTGTTTGCATTTCTCTCACCTTGTTTGCCTGTCTGTTACCCTGTCTGTCATTCTGTCATCTGGTCTGTTACATTGTCTGTCTGTTACGCTGTCTGCTTTTCTTTCTGCCAGTCTGTCACCCTATCTGCCTATCTATTATCCTGTCTGCCTGTCTGTTACCCTGTCTACCTCTTTGTCACACTTTCTGCCTGTCTGCCTTTCTGTCACCCTTTATGCCTTTCTGTCACCGTTTCTGCCTCCCTGTCACCCTGTCTGCCTGTCTATTACCCCTGCCTTACTGTCACTCTGTCTGTCTCTCACCCTGTCTGCCTGTCTGTTACACTGTCTGCTTTTCTGTCCCACTGTCACTCTGTTACCCTGTCTATCTGTCTTTTACCTTGTCTCCCAGTCTGTTATCCTGCATGTAATAATAATAATAATAATAATAATAATAATAACAACAACAACAACAACAACAACAATAATAATAATAATAATAATAATAATAATAATAATAATAATAATAATAATAATAATAACAACAACAAAAACAACAACAATAATAATAATAATAATAATAATAATAATAATAATAATAATAATAATAATAATAATAATAATGGTTTATTTGGATATAATACATAGTTGTTCAAAGAATTATAGTAGGTGGGTGTACAGGCCAAAAGCCCCTCGTATGCAAAGCATTATGGGCAGCTTAAAATTAACTTAAGATTAACTAAGCAATGACAGATTCAGTGGTAAACATTTCAGTAAATAATTTACAATATGAAATACAACTGAGTATTTTAAACAATGAAATTTTAACATTTCAATTCTGAAGCATTACAGTTGTACGAATTTGTAGCATTACAATGTTTGTTACCCTGTCTACATGTCTCTTATTCCTGTCTGCCTTTCTGTCACCCTGTCTGTTACTTTGTCTATTTGTTACTCTGTCTTCCTTTCTTTTTGTCTGTCTGTCACCCTATCTGCCTATCTGTTACACTGTCTGTCTGTCTGTTATCCTGTCTGGCTGTTACCCTGTCAGGCATTCTCTTATCATGTCTGGCTTTCTGTCTGCCTGTCTCTCACTCTGTCCACCTGTTTGTTACACTGTCTGCCTGTCTGTTACCCCTGCCTTACTGGCACTCTGTCTGTGTGTCTGTCTGCCTGTCTCTCACCCTGTCTGCCTGTCTGTTATCCTCTCTGCCTTTCTGTCACCCTGTCTGTCTATTACCGTATTTGCCTGTATCTTATCCCCTCCTGCCTTTCTGTCACCTTGCCTGTTACCCTGTCTTTCTACCTGTTACCCTGTCTGGCTAGCTATTACTCTACCTGTCTGTATGTCTGTTATCCTGTCTGCCTTTCTGTCACCTTGTTTGTCTGTCTGTTTATCTGTCTTCCTGTCTCTTACCCCTGTTTGCCTGTCTGTCACCATGTTTGTTACTTTCTCTGTTACACTATCTGCTTTTCTGTCACCCTGTCTACCTGTTTGTTACCCTGTCTATCTGTCTGTTACCCTGTCTGCCAGTCTGTTACCATGTCTGCCGTTCTGTCTGCCTGTCTGTCACCCTGTCTGTCTGTTACCCTGTCTGCCTGTCTCTCACCATGTATGTCTGTCTCTTACCCTGTCTGCCTCTCTGCCTTTCTATCACACTTTGTGTCTTTCTGTCACCCTATCTACCTGTCTGTCACCCTCTCTGCCTATCTGATACCCTGTCTGCCTGTCTGTTACTACTTCATTTCTGTCACTCTGTCTGCCTCTCTGTTACCCTGGCTGCCTGTCTGTTGCCCTGTCTGCCTTTCTGTCACTCTGTCTGTTTTCCTATCTGCCAGTCTGTTACCCCATCTGCCTTTCTGTCGCCCTATCTGCCTCTCTGTTACCCTGTCTGCCTGTATGTTACCCTGCACGTCTGTCTGTTACCCTGGATACCTGTCTGTTAGTCCTGTCTGCCTTTCTGTCACCATGTCTGCCTGTCCGTTACCCTGTCGGCCTGTGTGTCACTTTGTCTGTTACCCTGTCTGTCTGTCTGTTACCCTGTCTGCCTGTCTGTTACTCCTGAATGCCTTTCTCTTACCCTGTCTGCCTGTCTGTCACTCCGTCTGCCTGTTTGTTACCCTTTCTGCCTGTCTGTTACCCTGTCTGCTTGACTCTCATCTTGTCTGCCTGTGTGTTGCCTTGTCTGCCTGTTTGTCACCCTGTCTGCCTCTCTGTTACCCTGTCTGCCTTTCTATCACCCTTTGTGGCTTTCTGTCACCATTTCTGCCTGTGTGTTGCCTTGTCTGCCTGTTTGTCACCCTGTCTGCCTCTCTGTTACCCTGTCTGCCTTTCTATCACCCTTTGTGGCTTTCTGTCACCATTTCTGCCTGTCTATCACCCTGTCTGCCTGTCTGTCACCCTGTCTGTTAGCATGTGTGGAGAGACTTCAGGAGCGGGGTTATCGGTCTCCTTCAGCCCCTTTCAGCCCTGAGGGACAACCCTCTCAGAAAGGGTAATGGCGTCTTGCTTGCTTCCACATCAACACTTTAATTGGAAGTAGATGACCAGCATATGTCATAGTTATTCCACTCCTTGCAAGAGACCAGTGTTGCAACTAAGGTGGGTTAATGAGAGACAATTAATCTCTTAACATAGCAGGAAAATTAAGGAAAACTCTGCACCCACTTTATTACCATGTTAAAGATAACATAAATTGTCGTCTATGCCCACACAACAAGAAATCAAGCATCCAGCCTTGTTTCCTGTGGCAGTTTGGTAAGGAATCCGGATATCTTTTGTATAGCTGGAGACGCCAAGGGTAGCCACGGCTGAAGCGGGGAAGAGGCAATCAGATTGAACTAAGAACTGGTCCGAGAAGCATGTTACGTGTGCACTGACCTTAGTAAAGGCACTTTAACAGTGTGTTCGCGATCGTTCAGACAATCTCAACATTCAGACATTCATAGTAGAAAATTTACAAGGAAGTGTACTAGCTCCCTGCAGTGACATTACTGCAAAATACTACAATTTATAATTATGATCATGGGGGAACGCTAAACCCGTAGGATTATACAGTACATGTCGGGGGGATGGAAGGTATTCAGGCTCAATTCAGGGAACCGGAGCACATATCCAATTCCCTAGATCAAGAGCCCCTCACCAGCATCAAGAAACCTCCCTTGAGGGGTACTGCAAAATAGAGAACAAGTAGTGGAGAACAGTACAGTAAGAGTGCAAGTGTTACAAATTTCCAGACTGAGTGGAGGATGTGTGACATTACTCAAAAGACACTATTCTTCAATTAAGACAGCGGATACTGGAATAAATCCCTGACACAAGCCATGGAACTTACGGGTCAGCTACAAAATCCCAGATACATCTAATAAACCATAATACTGGCTAGGTTGACTGTGCAGTGGATAGCTAGTACATGCCTTATTTGGTGGTACCATATTAACCTATAATGGGCAGGCTATCGAGCCCAAAAAAATGTATGTGTATTTGTCAGTATTCAGCTATTGAATGATATACTGACACAATGCTGATCAGGGGCAATTATTCTCACACTTACATTTCAGTCAAGAGCTCCAGGGTTGTAGAACAACTGTTTCACATCCGAGGAGTCTTCTACATGCAGCTGCAGAATGTTGAACCAGTAACAAAGCTAAGTACATTAATTCCTTTACAGTTACATAGCTTATGATGACGTTCTATATAAAAATCCCAAAAATTGGTCCTTCGAACCAGATAGTGACCACATAATGGTGCAAAAACCTTGTAAAGCAGTGTACAAGTCATTGTGAGCCTAAAGTCCTTCAAGAAAAAACTGTAAAACTAGTGTTTTACAAAATAAATCAAAATAAAGGAGCTTGTGCACTCAAAGAAAATTGTGAGCAAGAGACAGCTGGCTCACTAGCCAATAGAAAACGGGAGTTGGATCACCCATCAGCTCACCCATGCTCACCCATCACCCAACAGAAGACTGGGTACACTCATCTATCTACACCTAACTCTTTGCGCAGGAGTGACCCTTCACTCACCCAAGCGAGCTTACATCAGCATCAACAAACCAGACTGGTGATCAGCGTGTCTGATATATATATATATTATATATATATATATATATATATATATATATATATATATATATATATATATATATATATATATATATATATATATACACACAGTGTTTGTAGAATGTTAAGTGTAAGCTTTCACATATATTAACAGTGACATTCATATGTATATGTTTAATTAATATACATGTGTGATATACAGTGTGATGTGTACAGCATCGTACCATGGACACCATGCCCAGCCCTTCTAGGGTAGGGTAGGTGCCTGAGCCCGAGCCTTTAGCTCATAAGACTGTCATTCCCATTTGCCCCCTTGGGGCGGGGATGGCAGACCAGAGAGGCCTAGCTTGTGGCTAGGCCTGGGGACAGTTGGTCCCAAAGATGAGGAGGTACTTGTGCCTCCTCCCATGGGAGACTTAGGTCTCAGACACTCCCTAAAGAGGGAGCCAAGGCCGGGCCACCACTTGGAAAAGGCCCGGGCCGGGAGAATACCGGCTAATCTTTAATAATAATAATAAAAGCATCGTACGACGACTCAGCATCTCTACATATGTACTGAGTTTGTTATGCTCACGTAAGTACACTACTGACCGAGTGACCGCAGGGTCACTGACCCTGCGGTCACTGGGTCAGTAGTGGGCTGACATGAGAATAACAAACACAGCTGTTCACTGCCGTGTAGTTTTTAAACACTCTAAGTGTAGTGCTCGGAATTATTCCAGTGAAAATGGCATCATTAGAGACTATCTAAATCTTTGAAATGAAAATTACACAGTTAGAAAATCTAATTTCAGTATACGTAGGATTGACCCAAGATTCAAACATTGATTTTGACGATCTAAAAGCAAAACTGGAATTACTCAGCTTCTGGAAATCATTAATTCAGATTATGTGAAATATGAAAGTGAATTCCTAGCATCAAATCCATCTGATGATAACACTGAAAATGTTTTGGGTACTTTTAGTGATTAACAATTAAGGTGGACAGGAGCACAGGCTGTCTGCCCCAAAACTCTGTCACAAAGAACTACTGTAACTAGTGGTCAAACACCTGTTACACCTGCTACACATGGCATACCATTACCAAGTTTGCCAACATTGTCACTGTCTATCTTTGAAGGCCATAACTATGAAGTGTTTGTTAGTGGATTTCATTCACTAGTAAATTCACATACTGACATAGATAAGATCGCTATGTTCAGTTATCTTAAATGTCTTATGAAGGGAGTACCCTATGATCTGATTAAGTCATTTCTCGTGGTGAAAGACAATTATCATCTAGCCTTACGTGTCTTGTCAGACAATTACTTTGACGCTGACAAAGCCAGGGTTAGACATGCAGTCACAATCTCGAGCTTGAAACCACCTAGACATTGTTTTTTTTTCAGATTTGCAGTCATTTAGGATCACATTAGATAATAATCTTAGATCTCTAGACGCTAAATATGACTTAAATGAATGTGATTGACTTATCAGTGGTGTTGTATAGGATAAGCTGTCACCACAAGCCATTGAACAATTAAATATTGTTTTCAACAAACGCTATTTCACTTCTGGAGAAATTAGCAAAGGTTTACAAGCAATAGTTTCTTGCATGCAAGCAACGAGACATGATAAATCCACAAACCCTACTGTGAATATTAAACCTTCAACTCAGTATAAAAAGTGTATACGTACTCCCACTAAATCACAGAATGGGAAATCCCATGTAGGCATTTATCAAACTGTGAATACAACAGACGGTAAACAGACTGTCACACATAAACGTATTCCAAAATGTGTACTGCGTGACAGAACACACTGGGTGCAGTATTGTAGTCAATACACAACAATGAAGGCACGGAAACAAAGTGCTCAGCAGCTGAAAAGGTGCATCAAGTGTTTAGGTGAACACAAGGGAGATAAAAGCTCACTGAAGAAGTGTTTTAAGTGCAAGGGTATGCATCATACAGCATTAAGCCCAAGCACTTATGCTGAACAACAGACGGCTTCCACAGAAACAAGAAGTCAACTAACAACAGCATTAAATGTGAGAGATAAGTCTAAATCGACTGCTCTCCCAATAGCTCAAGTTGAGTTATTCAATAAATTACACAAAACCAATGTGCTAACATTATCTGATCAAGGCTCACAAAGCTCTTTCATAAGAAGAACAGTGTTACAGAAACTGGACAAACAAACCCATGCCAAAATACAGTTAGATATAGCTGTTTTTTCCATTGTTGTGGTAAACAGACATATGACCTAGCCAAATTCACTCTTGGTCTAGAAAACAGGAAAAGGACAGTAGAAGCTGTGGTAGTAGACGATTTGCCTAAGTCTTTGCAGATCCAGAGATTAAAAGAAACAGTTGCAGCACTGAAAGCAGCTAACGCCAAGTTAGCCTGTCCTGACATACAGACGGACACAGTTAGTCCAATTGATTTAATCACTGAAAGTGATTATTATCACTGTTTTGTGCAAAGTATATTAAGTAAACATGATGTTCACTTGCTGAAAACAGCAGGAGGCCACATGATATGTGGTCTCATTCCCTCTCAAAGTGGGAAAGAAGCTGATATTGATACAGTGGAAAATGTACTAGTTACAAGAATAACCGCTGATCATGTACCACAGCAAAAATTATCATTACTGGAAGAAATGAATGAAACAGTTGATAAGTTGTTGGAGTTAGATGCGATAGGTATTGATGTAAATAAACCAAGCCCTCAAGAGTCTCAGACTTATAACCAATATTGGAAACTGTCAAATATAAAGATGGACAGTATTGGGTTAGGTTTACCATGGAAATTAAATTCACCACATCTGCCTAGCAATTATTGCATGGCTTTCGGACAATTGAAAGCACAAATACATTTAGCTCAGGAAGAATCTAGAGCTGCTGACTGTCTATGATAATATCATACAAGAACAGTTGGACAAATTCACTGAGGAAGCAGTGGAAGACAAATTGAGACAGAAGCTCATTATCTCCCGCACCATGAGTCAGAAAGGATTCTAAAACCACTCCACTAGTGTTGTATATAATTGTAGCGCAAGTGCAAATAAATATGTAGCAAGTCTTAAATGACTGATGAGCGGACCCTCACTAATTGAGAAGCTTGGAGACGTGCTTAAGAAATTTCGCACAAACCCATATGCCTACACAGCTGATATTTCCAAAGCTTTCTTAAGAGTCGGACAATAAGAGATAGATAGAGATTATACTCGATTCTTGTGGCCTGAAAATCCACATGATCCTCAAAGTTCTGTGAAAACTTATCATTTCTAGTCAGTATTATTTGGTGCAACATCCTCTCAATTCTTGCTAGAAGCTACTCTAAATACACATTTGAAGAAATCTGAAAGTCCCTTCAAAGAAATCATAAAGAAAAGTTTCTATGTGGACAATCTTCAAGGTACTGTGAATAAAGAGGAGGATTTGAAATCCTTATACAGAGAAGCAAACAAGGAGATGAAAGAAGCAAATATGCCTCTAAGGATGTGGAATACAAATTTAACACAATTAAGGGAACTTATCAAAGAAGATTTCCCAGACGCTGAAATTCCTGATTGCAGCAACATGCCTGGACTAAATTGGAACATACAGGAAGACACTTTGAGTCTCTAAAGGATAAACAATAAATCATGCAGTACACTCACCAAACGTAGTTTACTGTCAGAGGTAACAATGTTTTGATCCTTTAGGACTCGTCTCACCAATTACCATAAAAGGTAAAATGCATGTGCAAGATACATGGAAGCTCAAAATAGGTTGGGATGAGAACTTGCCTCTAGAATATTGAGTCAAGCATGGGATGAAATATCCAAGGAGTTCAAACAACTTCATGAAAATAAATTTCCCAGACAAATAGGTCAAGAGGGAAATAAACACACATTACATGTGTTCTGTGATGCGTCAACTAGAGGTTATGGCGCTGTAGCTTGCATGAGTAATGCTGAAGGAAGTACATTATGTAAGACTATCTCAACAAAGTACGTGATCATCTCAATATTCACAAAATCGTGATCTGGAGTGATAATGAAGCAGTTCTCCAGTAGTTAAGAAATAATAAGAGTAAGTTGGTCTATGTACAGAATAGAGTAGCAGAAATAAGGGAAATGCAGAGAGACTATCTCATTCTCCACGTCTCTACCCAAGAGAATCCAGCTGACATGTTGTCACGTGGTGTTCCACTCAAAAAATTTGTGGATAATAAATTATGGCTCCACGGACCAAACTGGCTGTCTAATGAAAATAAGTGACCTCAGCAAAAAGCCCACATAATGCCAGAAGAAACAGTCTGCTTGAGCACAGCAGAAATAATCTGTTTAAATACAAAGACACGCCAGAAATAGTCACTGAAGGATCAAAATACTCATCTTTGGGCAAACTCTTAAAGAGTTACAGCTCTTGGCTTTAAATACATTAAAAGGATAAAACCTAATTATGAATTTCCTGAACCCATTAAATACTGGGTGAAACTAATTCCGAAAGATGTTTTCTCTACAGAATATAAATTTCTGGAAACACAGGATAAATCCCCAAAGAAACCTGATATGGTTAATTCTTTAGGATTTTATCTCGACTCTGAAAAAAATATGAGATGTCGAGGAAGAATTCCTAATTCTTCACTACCTAAAGAAGCCAAACATCCAATATTGATCCCTGAGAATCACTGGCTAACATGATTGATTGTTCAAAACGCCCACAGTAACGTGTTACATGGTGGGGTAGCTGACACACACTGTCACATACGACAATCTTACTGGATACCTCAAGGTCGACAAAGTGTGAAAATACAAATAAAGGACTGTATTACTTGTAGTCACTACGATATGTGAGTATGTCAGCATCCAGGTCCACCTCCATATCCCTCTGAAAGAGTTTGTCATATCACTCCATTTGAGGTGACAGGTGTATATTACACTGGACAAATAATTTTAACTAAAACGGTTGACAAAGTTACCATCAAAGTGTACATCTGTTTGTTCACCTTTGCTACAACTAGAGCAGTACACCTAGAAGTAGCCACTGACATGTCTGCTGAAACCTTTATCAAATTATATTAAAGGCTTGCACCCAGAAGGACATGTCCCAGACTGCTGATTTCAGATAATGCAGCGAACTTTGTTGCAGGTGCTGTTTATATAAGTAAGATCTTTGATCAGCCAGAAGTACAACAGATGCTGTATCAACGCAGTTGTCATTGGAGATACATTCCTCTTAAATCTCCATGGCACGGCGGATTTTATGAAAGAATGGTCTGTATCGTAAAACATTGTTTAAGGAAGACTCCTCATCGTCAGAGAATCGACTTAGAATAATTTCGTACAGTCGTGACTGAAATAGAAAATAGAGTCAACAACAGACCTCTAACTTATGTTACCGATGATCTGGACAATTCAGAAGTGTTAAGTCCATCTCATTTACTCCATGGCAGAAGGCTCGAACCTGTTCCTCCCATGAGTGATCAAGAAATCATAGATGATCCTACTTATTTCGAATCTGAGCAACTCAAACGTAAATTCAAACACCTTAATAAAGTGATTGAACGTTGGGAGAAAATTTGGCTAGAAGAATATCTCACTTCATCGAGAGAACACTTCTATGGAACTGGTGTTCCATAGAAGTGACATAGTTATTATTGACAATGATGGTCCGAGGTCCTAATGGCCTCTTGAAAAAATTGTGACCAGATATCCTGATGCAAACAGAATCATCAGGACAGTTGATATTTAGAGCAAAGATGTAGTGAATAAGCAGACAATAAACAAAATGAGTGCTGTTAGAATTACACAGTATTTAAAACAAACATAGTGATTCTCCAGAAACCACACAGACTAAAGCTGTTCAGAAAAGACAAATTAATGAAGTGATGAATAGTTCACCTGCAGCGAATCTCCGCCGCCCCCCAGTGTAGAGAAATTTCTGCAGGAGGGGGCATTGGCCCCCTTCAGCCCTTTTCAGCCTTGAGGGACGACCCTCTCAGAAAGGGTAATGGCGTCTTGCTTGCTTTCACATCAACCCTTTAATTGGAAGCAGATGACCAGGATATGCCATAGTCATTCCACTCCTTGCAAGAGACCAGTGTTGCAACTAGGGTGGGTTAATGAGAGACAATTAATCTCTTAACATAGCAGGAAAATTAAGGAAAACTCTTCAACCACTTTATTACCATGTTAAAGATAACATAAATTGTCGTCTATGCCCAGACAACAAGAAATCAAGCATCCAGCCTTGTTTCCTGTGGCAGTTTGGTAAGGAAGGGAAACCTGCTGGAATCAGCATATCTTTTGTGTAGCTGGAGACACCAAGGGCAGCCACGACTGAAGCGGGACAGAAGCCATCAGACTGAAATAAAAACTGGTCCGAGAAGCCTGTTAAGCATGCATTGACCTTAACAAAGGAACTTCAACAGTGTGTTCTCGATCGTTCAGATAATTTCAACATTCGAACATTCATGCAAGAAAGTTTACAATGAAGTGTACTAGCTCCCTGCAGTCACATTACTGCAAAATAAAGAACAAGTATTGAAGAACAGTATAGTGACAGTGCGAGTGTTACAAATTTCCACACTGAGTGAAGGACGTGTGACATTCCTCAAAAGACATCATTCTTCAATCAAAACAGCGGATATCGGGTTAAATCCCTGATATAAGCCAGGGAACATATGGGTCAGCTACAAAAACCCAGGTACGTCTAATAAACGATGATACTGGTTAGGTGAGCTGCGCAGCGGATAACTAGTACATGCCTAATTTGGCGGTACAATATTAACCTGTAATGGGCGGGCCATCGAGCCCCAAAAATGTATGTGTAGTCGTCAATATTCAGTTATTCGATGATATACTGACACAACGCTCCTCATGGGCAATTATTCTCACACTTAAGTACCACTCAACAGTTCCAGGGCTGTAGAACAACTGTTTCACGTCGGAAGAGTCTTCCGGTGCAGCTGCGGAATGTTGAACCAGTAACAAAGCTAAGAACATTATTTCCTGTACAGTTACATAGCTGATGTTGATGTTCTACTTAAAAATACCAAAACATTGTTTCTGTCATTTACACTGTCTGCCTGTCTGTCACCCTATCTGCCTGTTTGTCACCCTGTCTACCTCTTTGTTACCCTACCAGTCTGTTACAATGTCTATCTGTCTATTACTCCTGTCTGCCTTTCTCTCACCCTGTCTGCCTGTCCGTTACCCTGTCTGTCTGTCTGTCTGTTACCCTGCCTGTGTGTCTGTTACCCTGTCTGCCTGGCTTACTCCTGTCTGCCTTTCTCTCACCCTTCTGCCTGTCCGTTACCCTGTCCTGTCTGTCTGTCTGTCTGTTACCCTGCCTGTGTGTCTGTTACCCTTCTACCTGGCTTTCTCCTGTCTGCCTTCACCTTGTCTGCTTTTCACCTGCACCTTGTCTGTCTGTCTATTACCTTGTCCCGCCTTTCGTCATCCTGTCTGTTACCCTGTCTGTCCGTCCGTTACCATGTCTGCCTTTTGTCACCCTCTCTGTCTGTTACCTGTCTGCCTGTCTGTCACCAGTCTGCCTGTCTGTTGCCCTGTCTGTCTCTTATCCTGTCTGAGTGTCTGTCGCCCTGTCTGCCTATCTGTACCCTGTCACCTTGTTGCTACCCTGCCTGCCTTCCTCTCACCTGCTGCCTGTCCGTTACCCTGTCTACCTGTTTGTCCCTGTTTGTCTGTCTTTTACTCTGCCTGTGTGTCTGTTACCCTGTCTGCCTGGGTTTCTCCTGTCTGCCTGGGTTTCTCCTGTCTGCCTTTCTCTCACCATGCCTGACTGACTGTCACCCTGTCACCTTGTCTGTCTATTACCTTGCCTGCCTTTCTGTCATCCTGTCTTCCCGTCTGTTGCCCTGTTTGTCCGTCTGTTACCCTGTCTGCCTTTCTGTCACCCTGTCTGCTTGTTACCCGGTCTGCCTGTCTGTCACAAGTCTGCCTGTCTGTTACTAGTCTGCCTGTCTGTTACCCTGTCTCTCTCTTATCCTTTATGAGTGTCTGTCGCCCTGTCTGCCTATCTGTTACCCTGTCAGTCTGTTTGTTAACATGCCTGCCTTTCTCTCACCCTGGCTGCCTGTCGGTTACCCTGCCTGCCTGTCTGTCACCCTGTTTGTCTGTCTGTTACCCTGCATGTGTGTCTGTTACCCTGTCTGCCTGGCTTTCTCCTGTCTGCCTTTCTCTCACCGTGCTGGCTGACTGTCACCCTGTCACCTTGTCTGTCTGTCTATTACCTTGTCTGTCTTCCTGTCATCCTGTCTTCCCGTCTGTTGCCCTGTCTGTCCGTCTGTTACCCTGTCTGCCTGCCTGTCACAAGCCTGCCTGTCTGTTACCAGTCTGCCTGTCTGTTACCCTGTCTGTCTCTTATCCTGTCTGAGTGTCTGTCGCCCTGTCTGCCTATCTGTTACCCTGTCAGCCTGTTTGTTACCCTGCCTGCCTTTTTCTCACCCTGGCTCCCTGTCTGTTACACTGTCTGTCTGTTACCTTTTTGTGCCTGATACCTTGCCTGCATCTCTGGCACCCTGTCTGCCTGTACTCACCTAGTTGTATTCACCTAGCTGTGGTTGCAGGGGTCAAGTCACAGCTGCTGGCCCATCTCTTCGGTGGTCGCTACTAGGTCACTTTTCCTGCTCAATGAGCTATTATCATACCTCTTCTTAAAGCTATATATGGATCCTGCCTCTACCACATCACCTCTCAGACTATTCCACTTCCTGACAACTCAGTGACTGAAGAAATACTTCCTATCATCTCTGTGATTCATCTGACTCTTCAGCTTCCAAATGTGACTCCTTGTTGCTGTGTTCCATCTCTGGAACATCCTGTCTCTGTCCATCTTGTCGATTCCTCTCAGTATTTTATATGTCCTTATCATACCCCCCTATCTCTCCTGACTTCCAGTGTCGTCAGGACGATTTCCCTTAACTTCTCCTCGTAGGTCATACCTCTTAGCTCTGGGACTAGTCTTGTTGTAAACCTTTGCACTTTCTCTAGTTACCTTACGTGCTTGGCTAGGTGTGGGTTCCAAACTGGTGCTGCATACTCTAATATGGACCTAACGTACACGGTGTACAGGGTCCTGAACGATTCCTTATTAAGACGTCGGAATGCTGTTCTGAGGTTTGGTAGGCGTCCATATGGTTCAGCAGTTATTTGGTTGATGTGTGCCTCAGGAGATGTGCCTGGTGTTATACTCACCACAAAATCCTTTTCCTTGAGTGAGGTTTGTAGTCCCTGGCCTCCTAGACTGTAGTCTGTCTGCGGTCTTCTTCTTTTCCTTTCCCCAATCTTCATGACTTTGCACTTGGTGGGGTTGAACTCCAGGAGCCAGTTTCTGGACAAGGTCTGCAGCCTGTCCAGATCCCTTTGTAGTTCTGCCTGGTCTTCGATCGAGTGAATTCTTCTCATCAACTTCACGTCATCTGCAAACAGGGACACTTCGGAGTCTATTCCTTCCGTCATAAATAACAAAAAAGGCACAATACCGTGACTGGAACGATACACAAATAACCTGCACATAAAAGAGAGAAGCTTACGACGACGTTTCGGTCCGACTTGGACCATTTACAAAGTCACACTAACCAGAAGTAACGAACGAACGAACGAAAGTTCAGGTAAGATCCCAAATGGGATGAGCGGGGAAGACGGGACAGACGAAGAATAGTGTTGGAGAGGAGTGTTCTTAGTCGTAGAAATAGAGCCAGGGCTTAACCCAGCAGCGAAGGCGATCGTGGGACAGATATTGAGAAGAGAAATTCAGCCTCTTCTGTTGGGACTCCTGTTGGGTGAGCGGGGAGGAAGGGACATGCGACGTTTAGCGCTAGAGAGGAGTGTAGAACTGAACCGTGTCTTAACCCAAAAGCTAAGGCGAACGTGGGTTAGAGAATGGTTCCTGTCACAGAAGGTACCTGTCAGCGAATCCAAGGTTATTTGTAAATAGGGTTAGGAGCAGGATCATGCAAGGAGTAGAAAAGGTTGTGTTGGTTTGTGGGTCTGTGAATGTCTTCGTCAAGGAGAGAGGTCCAGTAGTAATGTTGTGTCTCAAGTTTGTCTGTCTGTCACTGAGCGTTTTCCAGTACAGATTCAGCGCAGGGATGTCTAATTGGGCATGGAGAGACTCGCTTGTGGCGAAGTCCTCCCATCTGACATCAAGCTCCCAGCACAGCACCTTGTTCTGGACACGCTGCAGTTTAAGTAAGTTTGTTTTTGCTGCAAGAGAGAGGGCTAGAGGAGAGTAAGTTATCAGAGGACGTATTAGGGATTTGTAGAGGTGTAGTTTGGTGCGTTGAGAGGCATGTTTCAGCTTGTAGAGGCCCGCAAGGGCCTTACTAGCTATTGCATGCCTTGAGTGAATGTGTCCGTGTATACGAAGAAGGTAGTCAAGATTAACTCCAAGGACAGTGACAGATTGTGTGATGGGGATGTAAGTGCGGGTGTCAGCTGTTCTGAGCTCGACAGGTAATGGAGGATCACGTTTCCTGTAGTTAAAATGCGTAATGCTGGATTTAGCTGCATTGGTTTTGATCCTCCATTTTTGTTCCCAGATGGCTATCCTGTCGACCTCATTTTGTGTTTTGTGTGTGAGTGTATCTATATTGGCATACCTGGAGGTTACCTGGAGGTTATTCCGGGGATCAACGCCCCCGCGGCCCGGTCCATGACCAGGACTCCCGATGCATCAGGGCCTGATCAACTAGGCTGTTACTGCTGGCCGCACGCAGTCCGACGTACGAGCCACAGCCCGACTGATCCGGCACTGACTTTAGGTATCTGTCCAGCTCTCTCTTGAAGGCAGCAGGGGTTTATTGGGCAATTCCCATATGGCTGCTGAACAGTTTTGGGACCGGACACTTATGGTGTTTTCTTTAGTGTACAATGGCGCCTACTTTTTATTGGCGGCATTTTGCTCGCCCTGCCCAGTCTTATACTTTCGTAGTGTGTGATATCTTGTGTGCAGAAGATTTGGGACCATTCCTTCCAATGATTTTCAAGTGGAGATTATGATATATCTCTCCTCTGCAGTTCTACGAGTACATGTCAAGTGCTTCCAAGCGTTCCAGTTAGTTAAGTGTGCTTGACAGAACATATACGTGCAGTAAAAGGATTCTCTGTACCCTCTCTAGATCTGCTATTTCACCTGCTTTGTATGGAGATGTTAATGTACAGCAGTATTCAGCCTAGAGGTGAACTAGTGATTTGACAAGGATCATCATGGGCTTGGCATCTCTCGTTTTGAAACAGGGTTTTTCATTATCATCCTATCATTTTCTTTGCACGTGCGATTCGTGGCACTGTTGTGATCCTTGCTTATAGTGTGAGATCCTCAGACAATTACTTACTCCCAGGTCCTTACATTATTTTTTTCTGCTCTATTGTTTGGGCCGGTGTCAGTGTATACCTGTTTCTAGTTTTTAACTCCTCCAGTTTTCCATAAACGGAGTCGTTGAATATGTCTCATTGAACATCATATTGTTTACCGTTGCACACTAAAAATTTGTTGATATCTTCTTGGAGGTTTTAACCGCGTCCTCAGCAGTGACAGCCTCATGCAGATCCTTGTATCATCCGCAAAGGATGTACGGTGACTTGTGGTGATATATCTCTGTATTTGTCTGATATGAGGATCAAGGTATAAGTTGGGGGCGAAGTACTGTGCCTTGTGGAACAGAGCTCTTCACTATGGCTGCTCCGAATTTAAATCGGTTGACCCTACTTCTTTGTGGTCGATTGTTAGGAAGCTTGAAGATCCATCTCCCCACTTTCCCAGTTATTCCTTTTGCAGGTATTTTATGGGCCCTATTTACGCCATGAATAGCATTTGTCTAATGCTTTTGCCAAAGTCTGTGTATATTACATCAGCATTTCTGATTTTCTTCCGCAGTGCATCAAGGCCATGTCATAGTGATCCGGTAGTTGTGAGAGGCAGGAGGGACCTGCCCTGACACAACTTGTTGCCGGGTTTGTGCAGTTTTCTGGGATCCCAGGTGATTTGCAATCCTGACTTCTTAGCACTCTTTCAAAGATTTTTATGATGTGGGATGTCTAGAGCTATTGGTCTTATGTTCTTAGCTAATGCTTTGCTTGTCCACCTTTATGGAGTGCGGGCTATAATCCGTTGTTTTAGTGACTGTTGATTTCACCCATGTCAAGATCACTCCTCCATAGTGTACTTAGGGCACCGAGAGGGGTTTCTTGCAGTTCTTAATGAAAACAGAGTTCCAAGATGTCTGAGCACGGGGCTGAGTGCATTGGCATGTTGTCAATGGCATTTTCGAAATCTATAGAGTTAAGGGTAATGTCGAAATCTTGGCATTCATTTTTGGTGTTTCTGAGGCTATTCATGAAGAAATCATTTGGGTCGTCGATCCTCTGACCGATTTAGTGGTTCACTAAAACACAGAGTCGTACTGGGATTTAATATTTCACATCATTCCTTGTTGTCGTCTGGTGTAAGTCCCTTCCTGTCTGATTAAGGGCCCGGATACTAGATGTGGTTGTTTGCCTTGTTTTTGGCACTATGAAAAGAAATTATTTTGAATTTCTTTTCAATTTCACTAATAGCTTTAAGCTCCTCCTGCCTCTCCTGGTTCCTGTACAGAGTCATTTAGCTTAAGTTCGTTAGTTTCACTTCCTGGTCAGCGCCTCCTTTCGTGTATAGATATTTTAGCACTCCTGAGGAGCTCAGTGACTCTTCATCGTCTTCTGTAGAGCGGAGCGTCTTTTTTCTCTCCCGTTTATCCTGCTCTTCTTCTTTCTTTGGGAATATGCCTAGAACATGCTTCGGCTACCAGGGAAGTTGATCCTTTCAAGGCCTGGTTTGGATCCATGTCATTTAAGACAATCTTCCAACTTGATTGTTGTAGGACATGGTTTACTTGGTCCCCGTTGATGTTATTGTTGTTGAAATTGTATTTTGTGAAGACCACCTTCACAGGTACTTGCATTCTGCTGTTCAGGACCCTATGCAAGTACGGTCTGGACTTCGATTAGTTTGTGATCAGAATTAGTTGTTTATGATATTCTTATGTCTCTTATCAGGTTCATTATTTGTGAAGATAAGGTCAAGTGTTGTTTTCTAGTCTTGTTGGGCTCACTATCTGCTGGCTTAAGGGTGGTGTTTTCGCAGAGACTTAGGTAGCTCATGTGTGTGTGACCTTTTATCTGCATACCTCTAGGGGATTGGTTTCGCTATAAATTATTTGCTACTATCTGCCATTTTGTATGCCTTAGGTTGTGTGAAAATCACCAAGCAGTAAGATGTTGGGGATGGAGTGGAGGTTTCCAAACAGTAATCGTTTTTCAGTAGCTGTTCCTTGAACTGTGGGAGGTTGCATCTGTGGCTTGTATCAACACAATGACTGGTTATGGTTCTCAATCTTTATGATAGAACTTCAACTACTCATTTGTGGTGTTCAGCAACACCTCCGTGCAGATAAGGGACTCCTTTGACATTACTGGCCAACCCCCCCTTGTTGCCTGTTTTTTCTGTCGCATCTAAAAAGGTGTAACCACTTATCCATCTTTTCACTGTCAAAGGTGATCTTTTGTGTGGAGTCTCTGTGAAGGCTGCAAACAGTGCATATAGACTCATAGATGTCCATGATAAAGGTAATTTTGTGTTAGTGGATGGCTTAAGGCCCTGTATATTAGCAAATATGAACGAGGTTGTATTCTGTGTTTGTTGGGGGGATTTTGTTATTGGCATCAGTAGTTTTTAGGTTTAATTCTGGAGGGCCATGGGGGGCCACTGGCTGCGCCTCCTGTCCAAACAAGCTCCATGGTGTTGGACTATTTTTGTTATTTTCCTTATTTACTTTTTTCGTTTTCCTGCCCTAAAAATTCACCTGGAGTTGGGTTGTCGTAGCTACTATTGTTTGTCTTGTGGGGTCTGTGCCTCCTGTCCCTTTTAGTTGGTATGCTGGGCACTCGATGTTGTAAACATGCTTCTGGAAGGAACGAGGAGTGGCACATTTTGGTGAAAGGGAAAGTACCAGAAGAAGATAGGACGACACACTCCTTTAGACAGGAGGTTTCGCTACATTTTTTGGGATGTCCTAAGTTGGCATGTCCATTTTTTTCCCCTGATTATTCATGCTTTACAGATGCCCCAAGCATAATATTTGCACAAATTCACTTTTGAGGTTGAGCATTGTTGGGAGTGTTTTGTTGTTCAATTTTGCAGGTTTGGTACTGCATATTATAATCCTCAGTATCCAAGCCAGAGGCCAACCCCCATCCTGATTCCATCTACTTTCCCCAGTCGAGGAAGGAGGAGATGCTCTCCAAACATCTGTACTGGTTGGCCACGGTCTTGTGCAATGATAGTTGTATATTTACTGTTTTTTGTGGTGGTTTGGGTAGTGTACCTAGGAGAGTCTGGGCTGGCAGAGTAAGGTGGCGGGGTTGGTCTTCTGGTCAGCTTGGGGCTGGGGGGTGGGGCTGGGTCTGGGCCAGCACCAGCACTTGAGGGTATTGGTGCTATGCTGGGGGGAAGCCTGTGGCCAGCACCAGCATGTGGGTATTAGTGATATGATCTGGTGGATGGGTCGGCTTAGCACATGAGTGATAAGTTGTGTATGTCTATCTGCATAGGCTAGTGTGATGGAGGTTTATTTTTTTTGGGGTATACAGGTGTTGGATTGCGTTAGTGTATAAAAATTGTAGAGGTGTAGGGGAGAGACAGATCCCTGGGGTACTTCCGGATTTAGTTGAAGTCGTCTGAGTAACAGCCTTGGAATTTTATTCTCATGGACGTCCGTCTAGGAAGTTGCAGAGGATGTTTACGAGCAGTGACCGGAGGTTAAAGTTAGTGCAGAGTTTATATTGTGCCCTTTGTGCAAGACAGTGTCAAAAGCTTTTTCAACGTCTTTTGCAAAAAAAAACCCAGGGATGTCTGTTTCTTTGTTTTGTGTTGTATGTGGTTGTTAGTTGAGAATGCTGTTAATTGCATCCTGTGTGGATCTGTGTGTTTCTGAAACCAAACTGGCCCATTCAGAAAGTAGAGAATTGTGTTCCAGGTATCTGCGAAGGCGATTATTGGGAAATTTTTGGGGTGGAAGTTTTTTTTTTTTTTTTTTCAAGAGTTTTCTAATGTTTCGAGGGGCTGTAGGGCGATAGTTTCTAGGGTCAGAGTGGTCTTTATTGGGTTTAGGTAGGAGGATAGCAGTAGCAGCTTTAAAGAGGGAAGGGAAGTATCCAGAAGCAAGGGAGGCATTGAGGAGGTTTGTGTAGGCAGTAATGATAGAGTCAGGAAGGTGTTTCAGGATAAAATGGTTTAGGCCAGAGGCACCAGGGGGCCTTGGGAGGAAGGTGTCTGAGGAGAGTTTTAACATCTGTATTGGTGAAAGGAGTGTCAAGGTCTTGGAATGAGGTAAGAGAGTACAGATGGATGTGGCTGTCTGGTGTTGTTTCGTATGTGTGTGTAGTGTTTCCAGTGTTCTATGTTTGAATTGTGTTGGATAGCGTAGGGTGGGAAGTGGTGTGAGGGAGGAGAATGTTCTCCCAGGGTGTGTTTGAAGATGTTAGGGAGCCAGCCTGCGAGGTCAGAGACTGGTGTGTGTTGTTGTGGTGATGTGTTTGAATTTGTTAGTGGATAGTGGTGCCTCTGATTTTTTTTGATAAGTTCCAGAAGGGCTTTGGGTGTTTTTGATACGCTGTTTGTCTACGCTTTGTAGCATTAGCTGTGACCAGTGATTGTTGTGGTCTTGGTTCTCGACTGCTATTAGAATGTTGTTTCTGAGGTAAGGCTCCCCCCCCCTTCTTATCGGACCTTGATTAAATCTGTGGTGTGTCTGTAGAGATAGCGGTTGTGGGTAACAGATAATTATCTTTTGTCTGATTGAGGGTTTGAAGGAATAACAAGTGTTGTGGGTTTTCTTTGGTATTGCAGGTTGGCGGCTTGTGTAATGGTGTATTGGATGAGAGCAGTTGAGTGTCAATGTCAGAGAATAGGTTTGTTTTGTAGTCATAGGTGAGGTTAGTATATATCTATGTGTTGTTTGAAGGCTCCCAGTTAGCGTTCTTGTATGGAGAAGGAAGGTGGGCCGGGATGAGGATACGGGTTGGAGGAGATGTTGTAAGATGATGGGATGTGATCAGAGCCTGTTGTTAGAGCTAGGTGATATGTAGTGTTGAGAATAGGAGAGTGGCTCGGTTTGCCAGAATGATGTCTGGTTTGCCTTGGCCCGTGTGGTTGTAGAAGGTGTTAAAGTCTGGACCAAGATGAATTAGTGTTTTGGTTGGTGAAGATTGAGTATTGGGTGACCAAGTTTGGTTGTTACTGGTGTGATGAAAGGCGTGTGTTTGGCATTCATGTTCAGCTAGTAGGTATGTTGGTGTGTTGTGTAGTGAAGACTAAGGAGAGGTCGTGTATGTTGAGAATAGTGTTTGGCGAGCATAGGTGTGTGATGAAAAGATTAAAGGGGCCAAAAGGTGGGTGTGTATTCTGGCTGCAAAGGAAGTGTTTGGTGAATAAAAGGGATGGGAGAAAATTTGTGTTTTATGTTGGATTTGACAAGGATGCAATCCCATCGTGGGGATTATAGGGGGCCTGTAGTGCGTGTCACCATAATGGCGGATACGTTGAGGGGCTTTTAGGCAGGGTACTGATTAAGCCAAAAACAATATTGGGCTCTCTGCTTCAACGAGCCCGGACAGTGGTGTCTATTGTAAAGTAAGAACGTACGTTGAACTGAATCACCTTAACATGATTTTAATGGTTTCGTCAAAGCAAAGTTTAAAATGTCGGGGGAATGAAGGATGAGTTTGGAATTAAAGCCGTGATAGTAGTGCCATCAGTGGATGTGTGTGTTTGTAGGTGGCACGGAACCGTTTCCTGGAGGGGGGAGGATGATAGGGATCTGTTTTTTATGTTCTTTGGTCTGTCTGTCAGAAGTTGGGGTAAGCGTTTTAGGTTTGAGTGGATTTTGTCTGGAGGAGGAGTTGGAACTGGGATGAAGTTTTGGTTGTGGTGGAGGGTGGGTGAAGGTGGATGCAGGAGGGAAGTGGAGCTTGGTAGGGGTTGGGAAGAGAGTGAAGGCTATAGGTATGGGATGAGGAAGTGGAAGCTATGGAAAGGGATGAGGAAGCGGTGTAGGAAATCGGGGGGAGGGGTGGACGTAGCAGCAGCAGTAGGGGTGTTTGTGGGAGTTGTAGAAGTACGTGAAGAGGGGTGGCGAGGAGGAGAGCTGTGTGGCGAGCAGGAACGTGGGGTGTGGGAGAGAGGGAGGAGGGAGAGGTTGTAGGGGCTTAGAAGAGAAGCAGGAAGAAGGGATATTAAAGAGGGAGATGTTAGCAGACAAGATTTAGGTTAAGGACATGTGAGTAGTCTGATTGGTAAGCTTGAGAGAATTACATCTCGCCAGAGTGCGGCAGCAGTGGCGAGTTGACAGTTAGTTTTGTAGTCTAATGTGGGTTGTAGGTGTAGAAGGTGAAGTGGTTTGTAGTCTGTGGTGTTGAGTGTTTGAAATGTGTGTAGAGTAGGAGAAGTAGACCACAGTGGCGTGGGGGAGGCCAGGCATGGGGGTAGGGGAGGGAGGAATGGAAGGGGAGGAGAGGTGCAGGGAAGGGGTTGGGGAGGGAGGAGGTTGGCTTGCCTCTGAGGGAGGAGAGAATGTGCTTTCTTGAGGGGCCAGTGTATTTGCAACTGCAGTGTTGACCTGCCGCAGTTTGACATTTTAAGGGGAGGTTTGCAAGTATACAGAAGTGGCCAGTTCATGAACATCTGGGAGCAGACTTGTGTAGTTGTGCATGTGTTTTTGTCGTGGCCGAATTTGTAGCATTAAGACATTGTGTGTTGGACGTGGAAGTTCGGAGTGAAGAGAGTGTTTGGACGAGATGCGGATGGTCTTGGCAAAGATTCCTTGACTGAAGAGTGTAGAGGCGTCAGGTAGGAGTAGAACAGCGTATTTTGAGAATGGTAGAGTTTCGGGTCTGTAAATATCGTCAACAGAGGGACTTTGTTCTTAGTACTGATATCTTTTATTAAGTCTTCTTTGACTGTGTCATAGGCTGCGTACAGGAGAGAGTAGCTCTAACGTGATTTAGCAATGACTGTGCTTTGGCATGGTGCTCAGGAGTCCAAAAAATGGTGAGCCTGCATTGAGAATTTTTGTCTGTTTAACGGTTGAATGTACTTTTCGTAGGAATGTTTGCCCCAAGAGGAGTTTGAACCCTGAGTTTTTTTTAAAAGTTTTTAAGTTGAGGTCACCAGTGACGTATAATAAATTTTTTCGGGACAATAGGAATCGGGATTAGAGAATTTTTGGGGGTTTTAGCGAGAAGGAATTGGATTTAGAAGAAAGGGGCGGGTGGGGGGCGGTTGTGGGAGAGGGGAAGGGAGGGGAGCTGGAAAGGGAACGAAGGCATCGTCAATTACGAAAAGATGAAATTTGGGGGTGACAATCGGCCAAAAGTGAAGTACTCAGCTAGGGAAAAGTTAATGACAGACGACTTGCCTAGCACAGGAACTGAGGAGGTGAACTGTACTTTTAGGAAACACTTATACCTGAGGCTGCGGGGACGGGGTTATGGGGTGCAGTCAACAGGGGAAGAGAATTTAGGCAGCAACAGGGTTTTCCTGCCCCTTGGGTAGGGAACCACCAACGCACCCATCCATGGGGAGAGGGAAAACGAAGGTCCGCAAGCATACTCTAGAGAAGTCCTTTCCCCAAATGGGTAAATTTAGGGGCGAATCGCCCAACCCGAAAGGGGGCAGGACGGGATATAAGGCAAAAGAGGGGGGGATTTGTATTAGTAGTGTAGTACAAAGGATAAATACCGACAAATGAATTAAACACATGTTCAACACCCCCCGGCCCTCCTATTGTAGACATTTCGCCCCCCCGCCCACCCTGGATGCGAAACGAGACAAAAAAAGACACCCGGGCGCCGCACAAAAGTCTCAATTTCATCATAAGTAGTAGTGTGTAGAAGAAGAGTAGAAAGAATGTAGTGGTAGTGGGAAAAAAGGGGGAAAAAGTAGGACGAGCCGTAAAAAACAAAGGAAGGGAGCACTGCAAGGGGAAACTGGTGCCCCAGAGGGGGAGCAAGCGCACAGGGTGCGTGAAAGGGGGGGTGGTGAAATAAAAGAAGAAGGAACAAAACAAAGAACAGAAGAGAGAAAGACAACCCAGAGAGAAAAAGAAAAAGGAAGAGGAAAAGGAGAAGAAAAAAAAAAAAAGAAAAAATGAGGAGTCAGGTTAAGTCCGGGTGTTTTTTGAAGTTTTTAGCTTTACAATGTAGTGGGAGGGAATGCATCACAAGAAAGCCAGGCTAAGATTCATACAAGGGAAATTGTGTATTAGACGGCGACTGGTTCAGTTGGAAGTAGGGAAGACAGTTTTAGCAGAAGACCAGTCAAAAGGATGGCTATATCTTGACGTGGGCAGAAAAGCATTGTTTAGTGCGGCAAGCCCAACACTATTTTGTGCCCCGAATCTGTCAGAAAGAGTCGACCCTTTTTTCCGAATATTGAAGAGGACAGGAGGAGCAAAAATAGAGTAGACAACCCGACCACTGTAAGGGAGGAGAGGTTAAAAAAAGATTAGTGCAAGAGTGTTAGCCCGGCGGAAGGGAAGCTTTATGCAAGGGACGGAGAGACTGTTAATAGAAAGCCGGGAAAAGAGGGAAGGGGAGGGATAGAAAGTTCCCAGAGCAAGAGTTTGGGAAGAAAAATTCTTTAGCACGTGAGAGGGCGAGTCTATGAATGGGAAGGGTACCAAGACGGAAAACGAATTATGAAAAATGGAAATTTTTTGCTGGGGAAAGGGAAATGAGGTCACAGATGCGGAGGGGGACGGAGAAAAGGGGGATAAGAACACTTTTCTGACAGGGGAAGCAGATAGGAAAAGTAATGAATGACATGCCACTGACCCTAGGTTTTTTGTAAACGGAAAAGGAAAAAACCCGATCTAGCGGTGGACATGGACATCAAGGAAAGGAAGCAAGGGGTTAATTTTTTATTCACTTTAAACTTAATGGAAGGGGAAAAAAATTTTTAAAAGCTTTTAAGAAAAGGTTGGAAGAGACTGGGTCCTGAGGCCACAGAGCAAAAAGCATCCACATAGTGGAGCCAGAGTAAGGTTGACACGAGGGTAGGGAAAAAAAACAGTCTCGAAGTATTCCATGTAAAGATTAGCAAAGGTCAGGGGAGTGAGAGAGCCCATGCGACACCGAAAAGGTTTGAGAATAATATTTCCCTGGAAGGAAAAGGAATTTTGAGTCCCCACAGCGGCGGATAAAATCAAAAAAAGACATCATAGGTATAGGGGGATGTAAAACCCCTTTAAAAGGGGCCCTTTTCCCAAAAGGAATCAAAGGACATCATCAAAAGGAAAATTTGGGGAAAGGGACTCAACGTCAAGACTAAGCATCTTACAGGTTGAAGAGAGGGAACCCCCGTTCAAAAATTTT
>NC_069399.1:72445887-72509400 GCF_026875155.1 Cherax quadricarinatus | reverse complement strand
GAATGCGGTTTGTTCAAAGATGTGGGTGCTCAAGATATGAGGTGCTCGAAGATAGTTTACTAGTTTCAAGTAATCGTTCTCTGACAAGGCATCCCCTGTGGAGAAACTACTACTTGAACTAGCAGACACTGCGGGAAATACGCTGAGCACTCAAGGCAATCTGAGTGTCCTCGGACACTTGAGGTAACTGAACACTATCCTGCATGTCTGAAGGTGTAGGTGGAACACAGAGGGGAGTGACAGAGTTACTAGTGCCTGACCGCTGGGCTACGTTAATAAGAAATGCACGGATCTACAGGGAAATTATTCGAGCTTCACATTCCGCAGCACTTTAACAAATCTCAAATACAAGCTGTGACAACAAACACACTGTTCAAGGGCTAGGTAATGTCTTTCAATCAGTAATGGAATTTTTGGTACTGTGCACTGATTCATATTGACTGACTGGTATGATACACTAAGTGAGCAAAAAAAAGTGACTGGACATCTCAAGGAACTTACTTAAGGACATAAGGCAAGAAAAATAGAGAGAATAACACAATAAGCTGAAATGGGAGAAAATGCTTAACTATTCTGCATAAGAAAAAAAAAAAATAGTCACACTGTAGGCAAGGGAAAACTCACATAAAACACTCAGCTGGATAAGCAACACTTTGAAAATCAAGAAAATTTTACTTTACTCTAGTCAAATTTACTCGAATTTACTTTAAATTAAATTTAAAATGGCACAGTGAGCTTTCTTTACTTTCAATTCAATAAAAAAATTTCAACAAAAATTGGTAAATTAATAAAAAATGATAATTGGAATAAATAAATCTTGTGCAAAATTAAAATAGACTGGGAAAGCAATTCACTAAAAATAAAATAAAATGACACACAAGGAATAAAATATTATGCACAGAACAAGGAATGTGAAACTGAATCACAGGAGTATTGCATGAAATAAACTGTAGAAATATTGCAAAAAAAAATACTAATAAAATGTACTGCACAACACAACACTACATAAAAAATTTCTGAAAAAAAAAATTAATGGCAGCACAATATTTACACAAGAATCATTGCAAATGAATCAATACTGCAATAATAAACAAATTGCACAACTAGAAAATGCCGTTTACAAAAAAAATAAAAAATTATCAAGGAATGGGAAATGACTGAACACTTTAACTTTTAATTGCAGCTTAAGCAAACACTTACTGACAAGCAAAAGATAATTTACTTTAAAAAAGATGTAAAAATTGCATAGAAATGAATTTGTTCAATGAAATATGAAAAATAATAAAGGCAAAAAGCAAAACAAAGAAAAATTCACCCCCCATAAGGCGGAAAAAACACTTCAATATGCACAATCTATGAGAATTTTTCTTGCAAGGGGGAACTTGGGGTGACAAAAATTGGAAAAAAAAATTGTCTTGCTTAAAACAAATTAAGGGGGCACTATTGCTGTGGATAAAAAATTAGAAACTGGCTAAATGAAAAAACACAAAATTTCAACACACGAAAAAAGGCAAATAAAATGAAAAAAAAAAAAATTTCAGGGAGGAAACAAATGCGGGGAAAAAAAAATAACTGAAAAAACCCTTTAAATTTGCGTGCAAATATAAGATAAAAAATTTACTGAATTACTTCACTTTTAAAAATTACTGAAAGGGAAACAATACTTAACACAAGAAAATTTATGAAGTGAAACACGTTTATTGTTATTTTTGCACACAAAAAGGGAAAAAACTGAAAAATATTTTACTTCCTAAAAAAAAAAATTAACAAACACTACAGACAAAAATAAAGCACAAAAATTAAACATGAAAAAAAAAAAAAAAATTGCAAACAAGAATGTAAAAACAGTCTAATCAAGGTCATAAATTCACAGAAATCACGGGGAAGAGAAAAAACAAAAAAAGTTAAACACCAAAAAATGTCTATAAAAATGTTTCACTGTAGTGGCTTGGTAGAGAATGGAGTGTGGGGGTGGAGGGGGTTGGCTGCAGCTGGTGACACTTCACTACTTCAAACACTTTAAATTTGTGTTTTAAAATTGTGTAGACTACAAGGAGGCTTTTCTAGGCGCACGGGGTTGAAGGAACAACTTTTTTTCTTGCCCCCTTTGTGCTCCATAAAATAAAGTGCTGGGACCCGTTTTTAAAGGGTAAAAAAAAAAAACAGAGGTGGGTGGGTGAGAAAGGCAGAGGGTGGAACACCGCGGGTGATGGGCCTCCGGGATGGGATAAGCAGCGTAAGCCCCCGTGGAACCCGCTTTTGGCACGAAAATTTCAAGCCGGCGGTTTAAAACCCCCAAAATACCACAACCCACAGGGATGGTAAAAACACAGAAAAAGCTTGAAATGGAAGCACAAAGTGATTGAAGGTGGAACTCACGTGGGTTGCTTGAGTACTGGGTTTTTCACCGGGTTGTTGACTGGGTGGTTGGCTGGTTTTTTAAACCCCTCACACAGTGGGTTTAAACTTGTAACATGAGCACAGCATGGGTGGGAAAGCTGGTAGCGGTAAGTGGGATTTTGGGGGTTAAAAAATCCCCCCCCCCCCCCCCCCCAAATAGCTTGGTGGCTTGGGTTAATTTGCAAACCCGGGGCAACCCTCGGAAATAATGCAAATAAGCAAAAAGACACAAGGATGACCCCCTAAGCAGGAAGCAAAAAGGCCGGGGATGCTTGTCAGGTAGCTCTCTGCTGGTGCGGCGAAAAAAAATGTCCGCGTGCTGGTGAAAGAAATCTCCATACATCCCGTAATTTTCAATTTTAAAAGCCCACAATGCTGGCCCAAAATTTTTGTGAGGGTCCCGGGGATTTGAGGTTGGATTTTAAAACAGTCGTTGGGTGTTAACACAGTATTGCAAGTGTGAGAGGGAGACCCCCCCTGCCCTTTTCTGCTTGGTTGTCTAATGGGAAAATGGATCGATGCAGCCCTCCCACGCACTCAGCAGCATCATAATCACACAAACTGGGACTGGGCCTAGAAAGGGGTCGTGTATGTTTAAAAAATATGGATGGTACTATGAACTCAAAAACAATACATTAAAAGGGGGCACAAATATGCTGACAATAGTGCAGGTGCGAATGATAGCTCAGATTCTCGAATGATAGTGCAGGTGCTCGAATGATATGCAGGGCTCGAATATAGGCTTGCTCGAATGATAGTGCAGTTCTCGATTAATACACAGTGCTCGAATGATGTGCAGGGACTCGAATGTTAGTGCAGGTGCTGAATGATTGCAGATGCTCGAAATTTATAGTGTAGATGCTTTAATGATAGGCAGGTGCTCGATGGTAGTGGGTGCTGAATGATAGCCAGGGCTCGAAAGATAGGCAGGTGCCGAATGATGCCAGGTGCTCGAATACAGGAGGGGCTCGAATGATAGTGAGGGCTCGAAAGATAGTGTAAGTGCTCGAATGAAGTGCAGTGCTAAACTTAAAGATTAAATATAGGGGGTAGGAGTACTTAGCTGTTAAGACAGCTCATCGTCCACACAGCCGTCCCTACAGACGAGGTTTTGAGAAGCTGTCATCCACTTCTTAATGGGCTGAAAAATATTATATTATGTATGATAATAAATTACCCCTAGGGGGTGTTATGTCAGCATATTTCATTCACTGATGGCTGACATACGTACTTGTGTGGATTCAAAACTCCGCTTATCACTGGGGCTTATGATAAGTGAATAACTCGTAACTTAGACTCAACTGCGCAGTCAATAGTAGTACATCACGAGTTAGAACACTTACCTGGGTAAATGTATTTGACCTGTAGTTATGCCCGGATATCCGATGAGTTGATTGAAGAATAGTGTTCTTTGAAGAATGTTGCAGTACACTCTGTTGGATCGCAACACTCATTGTTACACTGTTCATCAATAATTGTTCACACCATATCACTAAAGAAGTTGATCACACTTCTCTGTAAGTGTTTATCGTGTTTTGTGAGACACTTTGTTCACACTAACGCATGGATCAGTGTTCTTTGTTGGTTATCCTGGCGTCAGTGTGACTTTCAGTAGAGTCAAAAGTAATCTGACCTCACAGCGTCCTACGCCACTCCAATGCCCCTCGAACGTAAAGGAAAAGCTGACCAAGTACTTTTTGCTTCCTTGCCAAATTTCCTCCATGAAGCAAAGCAGAAAGCTTGATTCTTGCTGTCTTAAGCATAGACAACAATGTCCACTATTTTACCATGCTAATAAAGTAGGAACAGGATTTGCCTTAATTTTCCTGTTAAAGTAAGAGATGGACTGTCTTTTATTAAACTACACTTTGCAACCCTGGACTTTGTAAGGAGCGTCGGTCGCTTGACCATGTCACGTACTCGTACTGCATATGGGATCAATTACTTGCTTTAGCAGTAAATAAGATGCTTGCCCCTTCTTAGAGGGCTGGGCCCCTCAGGGCTGAAAGGGGCTGAAAGGGGCTAAAAGGGGCTGAAAGGTGCTGAAGGGGGCTGATACCCCCCTCCTGGAGAAAATTTCTCCACACTGGGGGGTGGCAGAGGTTCGCTGCAGGTGAACTATTCATCACTTAACATTAATTTGATTTTCTCACTCGCCACCACTGCTACTTGCCTTTTCTGAACAGCTTTAGTCTGTGTGGTTTCTGGAGAATCACTAATTTTATTTTCAACACTGTGTAAATCTAACGGCACTAGCTTATTTATTGTCCGCTTATTCACTGCACCTTTGCTTAAAACATCAACTGTCCTGATGATTCCATTTGCCTCAGGATATATGGTCACAATTTTTCCAAGTGGCCATTGGGACCTCGGACCATCATTGTCAATAATCACTATGTCCACCAGTTCTTAAGGACTTATGATTTTCAGGAACTGTTTGCAGAAATGTGGGATACCTGGGGGCTTGAGCTTTGTCTAAGGGCAAAGGTAAAAGTTACACACATCTCAAGCATAAACAGGCCACCCAGGGCATCCCAGTCAAAACAGAAAGCGCTAAACCAGTAAGTGTTACTTCAAGGGGATGGTTAACAGGGGGTTAGGCAAAAATCCCAGTTGGGAAAATATATCTATTTATTCAACATAACACTATATACACTCTCTAGAAACACCTTAATCCTAAACGCCAAAATGAGGGTACACAAGAAACAGCTGGCTGGAGGTCCAGCCACCATAACCACTAGGCCTAGTCAGCGCCGGGGCCGACTCTACTCCACTCCCAACCTCATTTCTTATTTCCTCACTCCTCCCACAGCACCCTGACCATGTCAGAGCCTGGGTGAACATACAGGTAAGCCATAGAACAGCTTGTGGCTTGGGTTAGCTAAACAAAAGGAGTACACAAATACAAACTTAGCTTAAACACACAGCAGCTCCGTCGCCAGCCTCCACACCATGCTGACTCCACTTGACTGCCCCCAGCCACGCTTACCCAGCATACCGAAACATATTTGAAAAATAAATCTCTATCAGGATTTCTTTATAATTATAGTTTAACCTACTTTACAGTACCCCCAAAAGCACATTATGAATTATAAAATTATTCTTTACAATTATAACATTCATACTATTATGGCACACTTCTCCACTATATGTACATTACAATGTCATGCAGAACCCTGCAAAAACACCCCCACCCCAGACCATAGGTCTCACTCTGCTAGCGGGGCCCTACGGACACTGCTAGGCAAAAGGAAAAGAAAGAAAATAAACCCCACATTAAGGTCTGAGGCAACGGGTAAAATGATAACCCGGGGGGAAAGACCACCATACAATCACGGTATTTTGGTGCTACAAATATGCAATATTAACAAACTGAAAGGGACTAGATTGCAGACATATGAAACTCGCCGAACATAAAAGTGATCAAGTTCTATGTCAAACGAGCCCACAGTCACACTCTTAGACAACTGCGTTAGGAAAAGGCACCATCACAACACAGAACTGGCCAGGCACTGGCGTTCATTGCATTTTAACTAAATTACATCAACCAAACATATAAACGAGCAAGTTAACTTTGTACAAAAGTGCCCCTGAGGAATGCTGTTTTAATGAAAGTAACACCAGAGTTCAGATGTTGCAAGGCAGACCAAACTATGTGCCACCAAAAAAAATTTTAAACAGTAATACATATTCCAGGAGTAGTTCAAAGAAAAGAAAAACAAATTTTTACATGTTAAATTCTACTTAGAAAGCAACATCACATTATCACTCCATCTCCACCAGATTTTTTAGTAAACGAAACTGTTCCCCATGACACCCCCGCGAGAATCAGGAGAGCACAGAGGGGGGAAAAATATCAGGCCCAAAAACAACATGGATAGTCACATAATTCTTGTTGGGGTGGACTGTGGCCGTAAAACCCTGGAGTCATCACTGCAGACCCCCAAAAGGTGACCTCCCAGGCCGATATCTACATGCCCATTCCAAGGACCCTGGAGTCATCCCAGCGCTGATCCAAAAAAAATAATAATAATAAAAAAAATAATATCTTTATTTACTACAAGTACATGTACATGGTATACAGGCCTAGCTGACAACAATGACATTAAATACGCAAAAATCCCCTTGTATGCTCAGCATTTCGGGCAAATTAGGTCCGTGTCCCAGGATGCACCCAACCAGTCGACTAACCCCTTCCCATTTTATGATGGGGAAACAAGACAACAGGGGGAAAAAGAAACACGCCCAATGTTTCTACTCTGGCGGGGAATCGAACCCAGGCCCCGCCGGTGAAGGAGGTGTTCCCAACCGGGCCCACCAAGCCCGGAGAACCAAACCCCTGGGATCAAGAGACATGACCCAAAAACGTGGGGGGCATCACCGCCACCCCCAAATTCATAAAATTAGGTCCAACAGCCCCCATAAAAAACATAAAAAAAAGGGAAGGCATCCCAGCCAACACCAACAAAACGGCATCCCTTTCCTAGGCATGGCCTGATGGACACCCCCCAAAAACACACACACACTAGGGAACCCTGTACCTCCAGCTCCACCAAAATGCCCTTCCCCTTTGGGGGCCCGGGGTTCCTCTACCGTCTCGCAAATCACTGAAAAATAAAAATAGAAAGTGATCTAACTAATCGTGCACTTTAAAATGAGACAAGCCATCAGCAACCACATTCCCGCCCTTCACATAAAATCACAAGATTAAAGAGCTGGGAAACAAGGCCCCCCTGTAATCTCTATTGTTTTTCCCCCCTTAAAGGGAAAGGGAAAAGAAAAGGATTATGGCCTATACCATTTTATGGTTTTAACGATGGATATATACCCCTCAAAATGTGCTGGCAACACTAATGCAAAGCCCCCCCTTTCTATGGGGCATAGTGCTGCTGGGTTTCTTAGTTTTGCGAAAATAGTGACGGCAAAAATTGTCCCGCACTTCTTTAGTAACACGCCCCCAAAACCCGTATCACTGGCATCTACTTGTAAGAAAATGGCAATGTGAAATTAGGACTAGCCAGCACAGTTGGAGCCTTTTACATGTTCAAATGCCCTCTGACACTTCTATCCGACACAAATGTACGCTTGGGCTAGTCAGGTCAGTGAGTGGAGAGATCACCTTGACAAATTTGGACAGAACTTTCTATAAAATTTTGCCATGCCCACAAAACGCATAACCTCCTTCCGGTCTTGGTACAGGAAAATTTTGTCTATACCCTCCGCCTTTTGGCATTCACTGGGGCCAAACTTTCCCTGGCCAATAACATGTCCTAGAAAAGTTACCTGGGATTGCCGAAAACACTCTTTGGCCAAATTAACTGTGAGCTGAGCACCAGGAGCCTAGAAAAAAAGCTCTCCTAAGCTGCCTCACATGCTCTGTCCAACAGTCGCTAAAAAAAAACCAGTCATCAATATAACACCTCACGCCCTTTAGGCCACGTATAACTTCCTGCATTCTCAGGGGGGGAAAACAGGAGGGTGCATTACGAAGCCCAAAGGGGAGAACTTTGTACTGAAAAAGCCAATCTGGGTTACAAAAGCAAGATGTCACTGGCACGTGGGGTTTAAAGGTATCTGGTAATAACCTTTCAACGGCAATTTATTTAAACATATTTAGCTCCCCCACTGCATCAATGACATCACCCTATTCTGGGAAGAGGAAAACAATGGGCCTTAGTTATTAAATTAACCTTACGGTAGTCAGTGCACATCCCCAGGGTGCCATCTGGTTTGGGAACCATCAGACAGGGGGATGCCCACTCACTCCACTTGTATTATAAATCATGTCAAGTAGAAATTTCACCTCCCTTCTCCATACTTTTTCTCTTTGGGGGTTTCATTCTGTAAGGGACCTGCCGAATTGGTTCAGCTTCCCTTACATCTATATCATGGGGCTTTACTTGCTTACAGAGGGGTATCCCCAAACAAATCCCCAAAAACCAGAGAAGCTAACCATTCAGCAACCCTTTCCTTACTAAGACCTAACAAATTGTGAAGATCTTTAACAATGCCCTGTTTCTAAGGTGTACATCTGGGCCCCCTGTCACAGTGTCCACCCCTGGGGTCACTACAATTTACACATGCCCCCCTCTTTGGTGGTACCTTTTCAGCCTGTTTATTGTACCCCCTGACTTCCGTCGCCCAGGTGTGTGAATTCTGTAATTTTGATCTGTGACCTTTTCCACCACTTGTATGGCCCACTGAACCTTGCTTTAAGGCATTTTAGGCACCACTCCAATGCTAGTACCCTCCTCTCCCACTTCAAAGGTACAGGCACGGCCTTGCGGTCAATTGTTTTCTTCATCTTGGTTTGGCTGATGTGCGGTTCTCAGCCGCCAGACACTTCATGTGAGCCAAAAAGGGCTCTGAAAGTAGAAAATCCTCCGAGGGGCAGCCTCACAATCCTCACCAAGCCAGTAATCCTTTTAAAATCGTCAGTGGGCCCCGTACTTGGTGACCAAAGATCATTTTGAAGGGGCTAAGCATAATGAGTCCTTAGTGCTGTCCCGCATGGCAAATAAAAGGAGGGGGATACCCTCATCCCAGTCCTTCTGGACTGGGCAAAAATAAGCCGCAGCATAGTTTGAGAGACTGGTGAAACCGCTCCACAACCCCTTGACCTCTCTGGGTGATAGGCGGTGGAGGTCGTCATTTCAATATTAAACTCCCCCAAAACCGTTGCGAAAAATGTTTAGATGTAAAATTTGACCCCTGATCTGTTTGAATTTCCTTAGGGATCCCGACCTGCGTAAAAAATTTCACCAATGCTCTCAAGGCCATGCGCGTTGTAATTTTACGTAGTGGAATGGCCTCCGGAAACCTGGTAGAGGAACAATAATAGTAGTAAGTACTGTTTCCCATCTTGGTCCTGGGTAGTGGCCCCACACAATCCACCACTAGCCTGCTAAAAGGTTCTCTGGCTACTGTAATAGGGTTAAGGGGATGAGGTTTAATTCCCTGATTAGGTTTTCCTACTCTTTGGCAAACTGGGCATGATTCTATATACTTACCCACTGATTCCCATACCTGGGGCCAGTAAAAATGTTTAGAAATCTTGCTCATAGTCTTTTTAACATCCTAAATGTCCTCCCATGGGAACATCGTAGGCCAAACACAAAACCTGATACCTAAATGGTTCCGGCACCACCACTTGGTAGAGTGCCTGCCTTGCTCCATCATTAGATGTTGCATCCGATAGGGTCTTTCGCATCAAAATACCGTCTGCAAAAAAGAAACATTTAGTTAGTTGAGAGGCCTCTTCCTCGGTAACAGCAGAAAACCGAATAGCTTTTAGAGTGTCGTCACACCCCTGGGCCTCGATCAGCTGCTCTCGAGTAGGAGTCGCCCCCCCTATACCAGCTCCAAGACCCCCACTCAAACAGGGTACTGCCTGGGATGGTTCATCACAACCCTGAGCCAACTGCAGGCTAGGCTCGAGGAATAGATTTCCCAAACCCAAATCATCCCCAGGATCTAAAGAGTCACAGAGAGAGACTGCCCTCTTATCTTTGGACATTTTCCTGGTTACTGCACACACCGGAAATAACTCGGGCAAGGTAGCCCTAGCTTTTTCCTCCCAACTCTGTGAGGCTGGGTCCCGCCAAACAAGAGGTTCCTCACTTTCAAGACAGCCCATGACATTATTGCCTAAGAGTAAGTCAACATCTGCACAAGGTATATCCTCTGTGATACCTACAGGTAGGTACCCAGACTGGTACACAGACTCTACCCATAACCTGTGCACTGGAGTCCTGACAGGGACTCCAGTTATCCCTTTAAGAAAAATGTCCAATCTGGTGTAGGTGTCATCCGACACTGGCAATACACCCCTGTGAAGCAAGGTGTATGTGCTACAAGTGTCCCTCAAAGACATAACACCCGTGACCCTACCTTCATTTTGGTGTAAGGCCACGGTGGACTTGCTTGTAAAAGACCTTCATCCGGGGGTTTTCCAAAACTGCTGAGTTCCCCAATAACCCGGAGGTGGTGCTTAAAATATTAGCTACCGTGTGGGTACCTGGGTATCTACCTGAGAAACCCCATCAAGCGCCTGATCTCTACGCATCTTCTTGCAATAGGGCCCTCAGTGGCCCGTTTATGACAATAAGTACAGTAAAAGGTTTAAAGGCCCCCTGCCCATTTGACCTAGGTTGGATCCCTTGATCTTGGGGAACGGGATTCTTTTCCCTGTCCCCAGTAGTCCTGGACTGTGACAACTGACTAAAACCTTCTCGGGTAGGTACTGGAAAATTAGGCTTATTAAAACTCTGGTGATTATTAGGTTTATAAATGGGTGGCTTAAACATCTGAAATTTCTTTTTCCTATTGGTGGGTGGAGAAAACTTACCATTATTAGTATGTAGGGGTGGGGAATTACTACCAAATTTTTGGTTAGCTAAAAATCTGTCACCCAGCTCTAAAACATTATTAAAATCATCAAAATCCTTCTCTCAAGATTTTTGGCCCTTTAACCAAAAAAAAACATTTCCTCTCTCTTAACAATTAAATAAACACCCCTAAGCCTCCCCCCCTTTTGGGGGGCCCACCTTTTTAAAAACTTTTCTCCTTCCATGGGCCAAAAATCCCAAAATTTTTTTTCCCTTTTCTGGGTTTTCCAGAACTTTGATAACAAAAAACCCTTTTTAATTTTAAAAAGGCCCATCCCTCAAAGAATAAAAGTTAATTTTCCCCCCGGGTAATTCCCATTTTTTCCCAAAAGGGGTTTGGATTAAATCAAAAATTCGACCTTTCTCTAAGGAATTTGGGCAGAATTTTATGGCTTTACCAAATGAAAAACATCTACCCTCGTTCTGTGTCTTTGAGAAGAAACTGCCCTCTTTACTCTTTTTAGCCCAAACTCCTCTAAGCTCTCCCTTCCTGATCTTTGTACGCTCAATCCTTAACCATTCCTTTTCTTCTGCAACTAGGGCTAATTTAAATTTGTAAAATTACTACTTCCTTGTCCAGGTCCCTAACATGGAATTGGTTTCAAGGGTCACCTTCCAATGCATGTCTCCCCAATTTTACCAGTGTCACCATTTGGGAATGATAGCACCAAATCTTGCTACCACACGAATTTTACTGAATAAAAAAAAAGGGCACACAGCAAAGCACTTATACTGAGTATATATTCACAAGGAGTGATTGTCATATACTCCCCAAAATTAAACGGGATTGACACAAGAAATCCTGGCAGAAAAAAGGGAGCTACGCACCTGCAAAGGAAAATTTTCCCAAAATTTAGGTAAACATAACCCCAAAAATAAATTGTCCCCAGGAAACAAAACTATGGTATTAATAACACCCTAAAAATCAACAATAGGCACAGAAAGGTAAATATTAAGAGTATTAGTTTATAATAAACCCTAAAAGCCAGCAATATTGCACACAAAGGGTTAAATTATTATTTTAGTGTGAGTGTTATAGTGAATGCTTCCTCTGACCAACCCAGTAAAGAATGGTTTTTGATTTTCCGGGTTGAAAACTTGAATTACCACATAAAATTTGATAATTCTCCATATACGGGCCGCCATGTTACGCAGAAATGTGGGATACCTGGGCCTTGAGCTTTGTCTAAGGGCAAAGGTAAAAGTTACACACATCTCAACATAACAGGCCACCCAAGGCTATCCCAGTCAAAACAGAAAGCGCTAAACCAGTAAGTGTTACTTCAATGGTTGGTTAACAGAGGGTAGGCAAAAATCCCAGTTAGGAAAATATATCTATTTATTCAACATAACACTATATACACTCTCTAGAAACACCTTAATCCTAAACGCCCAAATGAGGGTACCCAAGAAACAGCTGGGTGGAGGTCCAGCCACCATAACCACTAGGGTAGTCAGCCCAGGCCGACTCTACTCCACTCCCAACCTCATTTCTTATTTCCTCACTCCTCCCACAGCACCCTGACCATGTCAGAGCCTGGGTGAACATACAGGTAAGCCATAAAAGCTTGGGCTTGGGTTAGCTAAACAAAAGGGGTACACAACTACAAACTTAGCTTTAAAAAACACAGCAGCTCGACGCCAGCCTCCACACCATGCTGACTCCACGTGACTGCCCCCAGCCACGCTTACCCAGCATACCGAAACATAGTTCAAAAATAAATCCCTAGCAGGATTTCTTTATAATTACAGTTTAACCTACTTTACAGTACCCCCAAAAGCACATTATGAATTATAAAATTATTCTTTACAATTATAACATTCACACTATTATGGCACACTTCTCCACTACATGTACATCACAATGTCATGCAGAACTCTGCATAACAGGAACACCAGCTCCATGGAAGTGTTCTCTCAATGAGGTGAGATAGTCTTCTCGCCAAATTTTCTCCCAACGTTCAATCACTTTATTAAGGTGTTTAAATTTACGTCTGAGTTTCTCGTTAGAAAAAAAGGATCCTCTATGATTTCTTTATCATTCATGGAAGGAACAGGTTCGAGCCTTCTGCCATGGAGTAAATGAGATGGACTTAACACTTTTAAATTGTCCAGATCATCGGTAACATAACTTAGAGGTCTGTTGTTGACTCGATTTTCTATTTCAGTCACAACTGTACGGAATTCTTCTAAGTCGATTCTCTGACGATGAAAGTCCTCCTTAAAACAACGTTTCACAATGCCCATCATTTTTTCATAAAATCCGCCGTGCCATGGAGATTTAGGAGGAATGTAAACTCCAACGACAACTGCGTTGATTCAGCATCTGTTGTACTTCTGGTTGATCAAAGATCTTGCTTATATAAGCAGCACCACACAAAGTTTGTTCATATCTGAAACCATCTTGGACACCCCTTTTCGGCGAAAACCCTCGAATAATTTGAAAAATTTCGCAACATGCAGTGCTTTTCTAGAGACGCTCTAGTTGTAGCAAAAGGCAAAAAATTTACACCTTGATAAAAACTTTGTAAACTTTTTTGGGTTTTAAAATTATTGGCAGTGTAATAACCCTTCACCTCAAATGGAGTATATGACAAACCCTTTTTTCAGAAAGATAGGGAGGTGACCGGGTACGACAACTCGCATACGTAGTGACAAACAAGTAATACAGTCCTTATTTTTTTTTTTCACACTTTTCTACCTTGGGTACCATAAATTGTCAAAGTGGTCACTACCCCACCATGTAAACTTACTGTGGCGTTTTGCACAATCAGTTTTTTTACCAAATGATTCTTGGGATCAATTTGGATTACTTTTTTTTAGGTATAACAAATAAAAATCTTCCTCCACTTATAATCTTTTCTAGCGAGATAAAGTCCTGGGAAAATTAACATGACAGGTTTTTTTTGGGGGTTTTATCTTTTGTTTCCCCAGAAATTTATATTCTGTAAAAAACACTTTTTTAAATTTTTTTTCACCCATATTTAAGGGGTTTTCAAGATATTCATAATTAGTTTCATTCCTTTAATAAATTTTAAAAAAAAGAGCTGTAATTTTTAAGAGTTTACCCAAAGAGATATTTAGCCCATCAATGACTATTTCTGTTGTGTCTGCTATTTACACAACTATTTCGCTGTGTTCAAGCACGTTTTTTCTGCAAAGTTAGCTTTATGTTGAGCCAGTTATTTTCATCAAGAGCCATTGGGCCCGGGAGCCTAATTATTATCCACAAATTTCTTGAGGGGGACACCACGGACAAACATGTCACGGGAAATTCTCTTGGGTAGAGCGTGAAAAAGAGTAATCTCTCCCTCTTTTATTTTCGCTACTCTTTTCTGTACATAGCCAATTTACTCTTATTTTTTCTTAACCATGGAGAACTGCTTCTTTTCACTCCAATCACGGATTTTTCAAAGTGAGATGATAAAGCTTTTGAGAAGAAAACAAATTTTGAACCTACAAAGTGCTGTCATTTCCAAATTGGGTCTGTTCTGCCCTTAAAGGGGGCCCGGGCCTTTTTGAAGTAATTAGGTAGTTCCCTTCACATTACTCATGAACTACAGCGCCATAACCTCTGTTGACCATCCAGAACACATGTAATGTGTACTTTTTTCCCCTTGACATATTTCCCTTTGGGAAAAATTTAAATTTTTGATGAAGTTTTTTTAAAAACCGGGATTTTTCATCCCAGCTTGCCATTTCAAAGGGGATTCTCAACCCAACCTTTTTTGATTTTCCCATCACTTGCAAAAGTTTTTACCTTTTATGGTAATTGGTGAACGATCCAAAGGGGGATCAAAACATTGTGATACCCGACAGAAACTACGTTTGGTGAGTGTACTCATGTTTATTGTTTATTTTTTTGAGACTCAAATATTTTCCCTGTGTGTTTCAATTAAGTCCCACATATTGTTGCATCAAAATTTTCATTTTTCAGGAAATCTTTTTTTGATAAGTTCCCTTAATTGTTTTGAATTAGTATCCCCATCCTTGAGACTATTTCTTCTTTCATCCCCTTTTTAGCTTCTCTGTATAAGATTTCAAATCCTCCCTTTATTCACAGACCTTGAAGTTTCCAAATAAAACTTTTTTTTAAGATTTCTTAAGGGACTTTCGATTTCTTCAAATGTGCATTTAAATAGTTTTCTAGAAAATGGAGGGGTGTTGAACAATAATTCTGATTTGAAACATAAGTTTCACAGATTTTTGAGGACTTTGATTTTTTCAGGCCACAAGAATAGAGTATAATCTCTTCTTTTTCTTTATCCTACTTTTTAAGAAATTTTTTGGAAATATCACCGGGGGCTAGGGGTTTGGGGAAATTTCATAAGCACGTCTCCAACTTCTCATTATGAGGGTCCTCACAACAGTTTTAAACTTGCTACTTTTATTTGCCCTGCCTGCAATTATATAAAACACGTAGGAGGGTTTCAAAATTTTTTCTACCCCAGGGTGGGGGAATAATGAGCTCTGTCTTCAACTTATCTTCGACTACTTCCCAATGAATTTATTGCCCAACTTTCTTGTATAATATTACATAACAGTCAACTCGGGATTCTTCCTAGCTCATTTTTTTGTGCTTTCATTGTCCGAAAGACATCGATAGTTGCTAGCAGATTTTGGTTTTAATTTCCATGTCCCCTAACCCAATACTGTCCATCTTTAAAATACAGGCCCAAAATTTTGGTTAAATTAACTCTTGGGGGCTTGGTTATTTCAAAATCCCTATTGCTCAAAATCCCACAATTTATCAACTTTCATTCTTTTTCTTCCAGTAAGAAAATTTTTTGCGGGGACATGATCAGCGGTTATTCTCGTAACTAGTACTTTTTCACTGTTTTAATACACTTCTTTCGCATTTTGAGGGGGAAGGGGCCCCACATATCGGGGCCTCCCTTTTTCGCAAGTGAACACATGTTTACACAAAACTTGTAAAAATCCTTCCAATATTAAATCAATTGGACTAATATGCCCGGCCGGGCTAACTTGCCCTTTACCCGTTTCATGCTGCAACTGTTTTTTTTAATCCCGGATCTGCACAGACTTAGGAAAATCGTTCTACCCACAGCTTCTACTGTCTTTTTCCTGTTTCCTACCCAACATAATTCTGGCTATCATATTCGTTTACCAGAATTGGGGAAAAAAAAACAGCTATATCTAACTGTATTTTGGGAAAGGGGTTTGTTTATTCGTTTCGCAACACGTTCTTATAAAGGGAACCTTGTGAGCCTTGTCAAAAAAATGTTAGACATTGGTTTTGTGTTTTTTATTAGAAAACCAACTGGGCTAGGGGGGAACTATTGCTTTAAACTTATCTCTCCATTAATTTCTTTTCTTGTTGATTTCCGTTTTCTGGGGAAGTTTTCTGCTTTCAGCAAAATATTTGGGGCATAATGCTGTATGATGCATACCCTTGATTTAAAACACTTCTTCATGACTTTTTCCCCCCTGTTTTTCACCAAAACACTTGATTACCTTTTCAGCTGATGAAACTTGTTTACGTCCCTCCACTGTGGTATTGAATACAAACGGTGCCCAGGGGTTCCATCCAAAGTACACTTTTTAAAACGTTTATGTGGACAGCTGTTTACTGCGTTTATTCAAACTTGTAAATCCCCTAAAGGGGATTTCCCATTAGGGGTTTTTAGTGGAGAGTATCTCTTTTTATACTGATTTTAAAGGTTTTTATCCTCGAGATTTGGGGTTTTTTCACTTGTCTCTTCTTGCATGCATGAAACATTTTTTAAACCATTGTTTAATTTCTCACAAGTGAAATGCGTTTATTGAACTAATTTTTAAATGTTCAATAGTTGGTTACAACTTATCTTGTACAATACCCTGAAAAACCCAATCACTTTGTCTTGGCATTTTTTAGCACCTAAAAGATGAGACTATTGTCTAATTGATTCCAAAAGCCTGAATCGAAAAAAATGTTTGGGTGGTTAAAAGCTTGTATTAAGATGCATGTCAACTCTACCTTTCAGCATCGAAGAAAAGTCGCAAAAAACACGAAAGGGCTTTTTGATAATTCCCTTTTGACCACCAAAAAGATTAATCGTTCATGGGGTTCTCCCTTCCAAACATTTAAAAATTGAACTTAGCAATCTCGTCTAGTCATTCGTAAATTTACTAGGATTGAAAACCACTAATGAATTTTTCATAATTATGCCCTTTGGGAAAATAGGTAATCAAGGTAGTAAGACTGGTAATGGGGCACTTGTTTTTTTGCAGGGGTTATGAACAGGTGTTTGACCCCTAGTTACAGTAGGGCCCTTGACAGGTTTTGCGGGAAATTTTCCTTACTCCCGTCCACCTTAACTGTTGATTACTAAAGTACCAAAACTTTTTTAATTTTTCCCAATGGATCGATTCAAGAAATTATTTTTTAATCGTATATCTGAATTAATTATTTTTAGACGTTGCAAAGTAAACAAATTTACCTCAAAACATCAAAAACTGTTTTTATCTTATTAATCCATACAGACTGAAATTTAAATTTTTTAATTTTGTAACTTAGCTATAAAGACGAAACTGATTTTCAAACAACCTTTTTGGGAACTGAAAAATCTAACCACTTAGATTTTAAAAAACACTGTACTCTATAAACCCCTGATTTTTGTTTTCAATAATCTTCAGACACTATGACCCCTAAGCTTAACCCAGGTCAAGGGCCATGAAGGGTACGAGCACATATGCTGGTGTTTAGGCTTGGTTTGCTGTGTCAGCCTACAACGATGATAATCGAAAACAGCCTGTCTACTCTTTGCTTTCACTTCCTTTTGATTATAAAAAAATAATCGTAAATAAAATGAATACACTCATTCACTATACACATAAATGTCACTGTATAACTGTAAATCACACGGATTTTTTTACACTATATAAATTTTCAATGTTAATATTTTATGAAACTTACTTTTATATTATTTCCTTTTAAAAAACATTTTTAATCTAAAAAACTGAAACACAATCTTTTTTTTTTTAAATTTTTGCCTATAAAAATAAAACACATTTATTAACTCAAAATAAACATCAGTTGGGTTTTCTGCTGTTGTCACGTTTCTCGGCTTGCTAGATCCTGGTTTCCATCCCCCCCGTTTTTCCCTTTTTGGGGGATCACCCACCCCGTTTTTTTTGGGGGAACGCTGGGGGAGCGCCCGTTTTCTTTTGGCTGCCCATTCTCTGTGATTGAGTCTGGAGGGGCCAATATACTGATTTAATTTTAAAACACTAGTTTTTACAGCTTTTTTTGAAGGACCTTGGATCTAGGTTTTTTTGTACACGTGGGACAACTATTTTTGGGCAAGTGTGGCCTTTATCTGTTCAAAGGGCCAAACTGTTGAAAATGGTTTACCCCCTAACTTTAAAAATTTAAAAAAGGAGAGGAGTACTTTCTGATAAGACAGCTCATCGTCCACACAGCCTCCCTACAACGAGGTTTTTTAAAGCGTCATCCACTTTTTAAAGGCTAAAAAGATTTATTTTGATGATAATAAATTACCCCTAGGGGGTTAGTCAGCATTTCATTCACTATGCTGACATACGTTTGGTGGGTTCAAAACTCCCCTTATCACCTGGGTTTTTGATAAGTGAAAAACTCGAACTTAACTCAACTGTGCAGTCAATAGAGTACACACAGTTAAACACTTACCTGGGGAATGTACTGACCTGTAGTTAAACCCGATAACCGAGGGTTAATTGAAAATAGGTTCTTTGAAGAATGTCGCAGTACACTCTGTTGATTCACAACACTCGTTTTTCACGTTTTGAAAAAAATTGTTCACACCATATCACTAAAAAGTTAATCACACTTCCTTAATTTTATCGTGTTTTTTTGGACACTTTGTCCACAACGCATGGGTAGTGTTCTTTGTGGTTCCTGGCGTCAGTGTGACTCTCAAGAGTCAAAAGTAATCTGACCTCACAGCGTCCTACGCTGCCCAATCCCCTCGAGCATAAGAAAAACTGACCTATAATTTTTGCTTTCTTGCCAAACTTCCCAAGAAGCAAAGCAAATCTTTATTCTTGCTTCTTAAGCATCACAAAATGTCCACTAATTTTTACCATGGATAAAGTGGGGGCGGGTTTACCTTTAATTTTTCCTCTAAGGGAAAGATGGACTCTTTTATAAAAATTTCACTTTGCAAAAACTGGCTTTGCAAAGGGTGTCGTCCTTGCCACTCGCTACTCTAAGCATCTGGGATTAATTTCTTGCTGTAGCAAAACAAGATTTTGCCCCTTCTGAGAGGGGGTGGGGCCCCTCAGGGGTGAAAGGGCCGAAAGGGCGAAGGGGCTGATACCCCCTCCTGGAGAAAAATTTCTCCACAATAGTGCAGGTCCGAAGATAGTGCAATGCTCGAAGATAGCGCAGGTTTTTCGAAGAATGCAGGTGTTCGAATGATAGTGCAGGTCTCGAATGATAGTGGATGTGCTCGAAATACCAGGGGTCGAATGATAGTGCAGGTGCTCGAATGAAGTGCAGGTGGGTCGAATATAGCGCAGGGGCTCGAATGATGCGCAGGTGCTCGAATGAAGTGCAGTGCTCGAATGATAGTGCAGGCTCGAATGAAAATGCAGGTGCTCGAAGATGTGCAGGTGCTCGAATGATAGTGCAGTGCTCGAAAGATAGCGCAGGGCTCGAATGATAGTAGGTGCTCGAAGATAGTGCACTCGAAAATAGCGCAGGTGTTCGAATAAGTGCATGTCTCGAATGATAGTGCAGTCTTTTGAATGATAGGCAGGGCTCGAAGAAGGCAGGGGTTTTGAATGATAGTGCGTGCTCGAATGATAGTGCAGGGCCGAATGATAGGCAGGTGCCCGAATGAAAGAGCATGGTCAATGATAGTGTAGGGGCCGAAGATACACAGGGGGTCGAATGATAGTGCAGGTGCTCTAATAAGGCCCGTGCCCAAGATAGCGAGGTGCTCGAATATAGCGCATGGCTCAATGATAGTGCATGGCTCGAATGATAGGCAGGTGTCGAATGATTCAGGTGCCGAATGATAGTCCATGCTCGAATGATATGCATGTCTCGATGAAGTCATGTCTCGAAGATAGGCATGCTCGAATGATATGCAGTGCCAAAGATTGCATTCTCGAATGATGCGCAGGTGTTCGAATGTAGTGCAGGGGCCGAATAATAGCGCATGTGCCGAAGAACGCAGGTGCCGAATGATAATGCAGTGCTCAAAGATAGTGCAGTGCTCAAAGAAATGGGAGGTGCTGAATGAAGCGAGGGGCTCGAAAATTTTCGCAGGTGCTCAAGATAGCGCAGGTGTCGAATGATAGCGATGCTCGAATATACGCGGGGCTCGAATGATAGCGCAGGGGCTCGAATGATATGCAGTTGCCGAATGATAGTCAGGGGCTGAAAGATAGTGCAGGTGCTCGAATGATGCGCGGTCACCCCACTGTTGCATTTCTCCAACATTATTGAAATTGTTCAACAATCACGGGTGCTTGAAAACTGTTGCATGTTTCAACACTACTACAAGTTCCCCAAACAATACGCGGTGCTTCAAGACATCGAAGGTGCTCTAGTTCTAATACACTGTTAACCCTTTTGCAGATGCTCCAACACTAACGCAGGAGGTCAATTTTTTCAGAGGGTCCAACACTTTTGCGGTGCCTTCACAAGGGCATTTCCCTAAAGAAATTGCAGGCTTTTCAACACCTTGCGGGTTGCCCAAACGTTTTTTGACCCAGCACTGCTCGGGTAAGAGTGCCTGGGCATAAACACCGTTTGGGTAAAACACGTGGGGGTTTAAAGCTCTTGATCATCTTTTCCTTGACAAAAATTAAACTTTCTCTCAATAACCTCTGCCTGGGAATTGAATTTTTCCAAGAACAGGCGATATGCTTTTATGATGCACGGGGAGTTTTTTGCAGGGGGTGAAGGCTATGGAAAACAACCCTTTGAAAAGGTTTGCGTTTTAACAATGAATTAAGAGTTTTAAACCGGGTTTTGAATCTAATTGAGGGCCCCAAATTTCCGGGGTTTTTTTTGGAGTCTCCTTTGGAGGGACGGTGCGGGAGGTGCTTTTGGGGGCCCTCTATAAATGGGCATCAATGAAGAAAAAGATTTTTTTTTTCATCAACTCTTCACTAAGAGACAAGAGGAAAGAGGGGAAGTTTACTTGAGTCCAAGTATAGACTTCAAAAAAATACTAGAACCTGAAGAACGGGCGGGAGTAGATCAATTGTATGGGCCCATATGTCCACAAATTTTTAACAGAAGGATAAGAAAGAAATTTTTTAAGTACCTACCTTTATTTATGTCTCCCCAAATTTTCGTCCTTTGGGTATAAATCATTATATTTTCCATTTAAAGATACATTATATCCCAGATATCTTATAAAAGTTTTTATTAAAACTGCAGTGATTTAGGTAAGTTTAACCATTTTTGGGTTACTTTTTAAATTTATTAATAGGTGCTTTACCCAGGGGTGTTGAAAAAAAACTCATTCCCCAGTATGACAACACTATGCAGGGCATAAACAGACAAAGGTTTTTTTTAAACCATTATTACGGGTTTTTTCCAAACACAGTTTTGGGTTCCCAAGACTTTACGCGCTTTAACAAAATATAAAGACCAGTGTAATTACAGGTGCTCCATATCATAAGAGACCGGGGGGAGTATTGCCTTCATTCTGTGAGTGTCCTTCTTTCCCCCCGGGGGACTCGCCCCTTGCTTCGAAAGAGCCACCTTGTCATTTCCCCCGAGTTTGGGAAAGGGGAGGGTGGGACTGCACCTCACCTGAACTCGACACACTTGATCACTTATCTCCACTGGGCATGTAACACTGCTGGCCAAACCTGGATCCCAGGGCAAAAGGGCGAAATAGCAAAGACACAATTGCGGACAAATTTATCAGGTAACTTTTCTTTGTTTGGTTAGGTTTACCAAGTCGGGCGGGGGAAATGTTTATCAAAGAGGCGAAATACCCCCTTTTTAAAACCTTAGTAAAAAAAATTATGCCCGATTCACGTTGGGGAATGCCCACCCAAAAGTCCGAGCCACGACACAAGTAAGTTGTAGTGCTAACTTCTTTAGACATTCGGTTTTCCGTAACCTTCCCAATCACTTTTAAGTCCGTGAATTTTCCCGGGGATTTAAGGGCAAAAAAATTTGTTCGCTAGTTTTTTTTCCCCTCCCCACACTTTAAATTTAAAAAAACAAAAAACTCCATTTTCCCCCATACAGCGGGAGAGACAAAAGGACAATAGGGTCTTTACAGCATGATTCTTCCGGGGGCACTCCGCCTTTGAACATTGAATCGCCTTTGCTATCACCAAGTGAAAAAATAACAAAATTTTGTAACCTTGTGACATTTGAACAGTCACCGTGCCTTGTACTCACGGGACCAGCGAGAGAGATTATCATTATCTACACCTAAGTTTCTGGGGGGACTGGTTCCTATTATACACCAGAAATCACTCCATACGAAAGCGGGCGATGAAACATCCCCCCAGTGAAAAGTGGGGGGTCCGGGTACACTAAGAAAAACGAATAAGGTTCCGGGCCCAAGCGTTCAACCCTCCCACCAGCAATAAGGGGCATTACCGGAGACCCCGGTTGTCTTCAAGAGGGAGCTGACAATACATAAAGACGGTCCCGGACAGCCGGGTTTGTGGCTATACGTTGGATTCGTGCGGCCGCAGTAACACCTCGTTGACGGGCTCGGCCACCGAGGGGCCTGGCGGGCCCGGGCCAGGGGGGCACTGATCCCCGGGAATACCCTCCAGGTAAAAGCAATGCCCAATCTTTTTTTTCCGAAAAGGGCGGAGTTTTTTATATAAAAAAATTTTAGCCAACTTTTTGTCCCGTGAAACCATCGGGGATTTGAAAGAGAATTTTTATCAAATTACTCCTTGCTCCCCCCACACAATTTTTTCCCTAACTCAAAATTATCAACCCCCACGGGGGCAGACCTCGTTAACTTATACTGGATCTAAAATACTAAACCAATCTGCATTTTTTCGGGAAAAATTTTTAAAACTCCCCACCCGCCAATGGTTATTCAGAATTTTTAAAAACGATTTTTAAACCCCTTTTGAAAAGCTAAAATGTGGTGACTTCCCTCTTTCCATGTAAGGGCACTGAAACAGAAAAAGGGGCCACTTAGCCCCATGATGCTCCCAAAAAAGAGCTCTGCTGAGTTTCTACTAACCGAACCAAACACTATCAAAGTAAGTCCGTAGCGCTCAAAGACCATTTTAACAATGAAACGACGCACTGCCAGAAAGGGTCAAAAGAGGCAAATCCTATCATTGGGGCCCCAGTGGGTTTGATGTCATTTAAAAAAAAAAAGAGTACTATTAACAGTAAAGAAAAAAAACCCACCTGATGAGACTAACAAACTACACTAAAAATTGACAGAACCCACTTCATTCATTTAACAAACTACAGATGTCCCCCCTTTTAAAAAAATGATAAAGGATCCCTATCACAAAGCTAACAAGGGAAAATTTCTTTGGAACCACCCGTAATAACTCAAATTTTATACACATATACCAAATTTTAAGAAAATTTTCCCAAAACTGTAGGCATACTATCGAAATACGGTACATGTTCCACAGTTAGCCCTCCTGGCCCTATATCACTCCTTATTTTTCCCCATCCACCTATGAATTTTGCAGGGGGGCAACAACAAATTTAAACCCTCTCGACCACTAATTACCCAAAAAAAGGCTGCATTAAAAGGAACAAATTCTCACTACGGCACACACTCCACCAATTTCAATACACTAAACCACCACCAAAAAAACATCCATACTTTTACGCTCTATTTCAACATAGAACACTTAAATCTGATATTAACCCCCCCCTCAAACATTTTTCCTTCCCAACCCCCAACAGAACACAAACCATAACACAAGGCAAAAGATCACTCTTTGATGTCCTCGGTCCCCACCGCATGCAAAAACCAATGCACATAAAAGGCCCAAAAAATGAATTCATTACCGTAAAATAAAAGAAACACTACCCTTTTTTTAAATTCTAGTCTCTTCTCAAAAAATCACTTACTCACCCAAAACCAAATAAAAAACGAATAACTGAACCTTTTAAAAGTATATCTTAAAATTTTTTCCAATTAATCCAAAAATGTTTAAAAACCCAAAAACCCCAAACTAACTTTTTTTGTTTTTTTAAAAACCTAACCCCAACAAAACTCCATACACGAATTACAACAATGCATGCAACCCTATGACCTGTCTTTTTAATACTCATTTGTGCTTTTTTAGTTTTCTGTTTTCAAAATGTATTATCCTGATTCTCATTTCTTAGTTTAAATTTTAAGCCAGCCCGTAATGCTATGCATAGATAATGCTTTGGCATGCTCTCTTTTCTGTATTTTTTGTACCTCGATGTATGCTCAAATTGTTTAAAAATAAAAAATAAAGACGATTAAAGCCTCTTTAGGAAAATGTACACCTTGTCTTAGCGTGATCATTTCATTACTTCTGTGCTTAGCATGTCATGCATGCACTTGTGCTAGCAGTGACATCATGTAAAACCCTTTTCTTTGCATGATCATACATTTTATACCTTTTCTTACATGATCATGCATGACTACCTTTTGCTTTCAAATGATCATCAGTACTATCTTGGCTTTCAGGGCATCATGTACTATCTTTTGCTTAGCATGAACATGCCTGTACTACCTTTGGGTTTCAGTGATCATGCATGTCTAACCTTGGCTTAGCAGTGATCATGCATGTACTACCTTGTGCTTTGCATGACATCAGTACTACCCTTTTGCTTTGCATGATCAGATTTCTACCTTGTGCTTACAGGATCATCATGAAAAAACCTTGTGCTTAAACAGTGACATCAGTCTACCTGTCTTAGGGATGACAGCCTGTAAACCTTTGCTTTGCAGGGATCATCATGTCTACCCTTTTGCTTAGCATGACAGCATGTACTACCTTGGCTTACGGATCATACAAAAATACCTTGTACTTGAATGATCAGATGTACTACCTTTTCTTGGTAGTGATCATGCATGTACTAAACCTGGGCTTGGCAGTGCATGCATGTACCCCTTGTATGGTAGTGATCATGCATTACTCCTTGTGCTTTTGCAGTGACATCATATACTACGTTGTACTTGGAAGTGTCATCATGTACTACCTTGTGCTTTTGCAGGGGCATGCTGTACATCTGGCTTAGCAATGATCATGCTGTACTACCTTGTGCTTAGCAGTATCAACACGTCTACCTTTTACTTGTATGATCCCAGTACTACTTGGCTTAGCATGTCCTGCGTACGCCTTTGCTTTTCATGATCATATGTACTGCCCTTTTGCTTGGCATGATCTGAGTACTGCCTTTTGCTTGGAAGGATCATGCATGTACACCTTGTGCTTAGCAGTGATCATGCATGTACTACCTTGTGCTTAGCAGTGATCATGCATGTACTACCTTGTGCTTAGCAGTGATCATGCATGTACTATCTTGTGCTTAGCAGTGATCATACACGTACTACCTTGTACTTGGTAGTGATCATGCATGTACTACCTTGTGCTTGGTAGTGATCATGCATGTACTACCTTGTGCTTAGCAGTGATCATGCATGTACTATCTTGTGCTTAGCAGTGATCATGCATGTACTACCTTGTGCTTAGCAGTGATCATGCATGTACTACCTTGTGCTTAGCAGTGATCATGCATGTACTACCTTGTACTTGGTAGTGATCATGCATGTACTATCTTGTGCTTAGCAGTGATCATGCATGTACTACCTTGTGCTTAGCAGTGATCATGCATGTACTACCTTGTACTTAGTAGTGATCATGCATGTACTACCTTGTGCTTAGCAGTGATCATACACGTACTACCTTGTACTTGATAGTGATCATGCATGTACTACCTTGTGTTTGGTAGTGATCATGCATGTACTACCTTGTGCTTAGCAGTGATCATGCATGTACTACCTTGTGCTTAGCAGTGATCATGCATGTACTATCTTGTGCTTAGCAGTGATCATGTATGTACTACCTTGTGCTTAGCAGTGATCTTGCATGTACTACCTTGTGCTTAGCAGTGATCATGCATGTACTCCCTTGTGCTTAGCAGTGATCATGCATGTACTACCTTGTGCTTGGCAGTGATCATACATGTACTACATGTTCAGTGTACATGTACATGTTCAGTGGTCAGTCGTCACGTGAGGTCACAGACCCTGAGCTGCTTTGGGGATTAGCGTGGACGGTTACAAAGCATGGCTTGCTTCTGCAGTGTTTTAAAAACTGAGGTTGGAGAGTTGAAGGAGGAGGTCTTGCTTCTCCAGGAGGAGATTAGGAGGCTGAAGGTCCACCTCAATGGGCCTGGGAGAGAGTGTGAGGTGGTTGGAGATGTGGGGAATGAGGCTTCTAGCAGTGAGGTGCAGTCTGTCTCTCACTGTGAGGAGGCTGTAGGTGGGGAGGTAGCAACGGCTACCAGCAGTGAGGTGCAGCCCAGCACCTGCTACAAGTGGCGAGTTGTTCACAGTAATGGGAGGCGCATCAGAGTAAGGAAAGTTAAGAGTGAAGATCTGAAGGTAGGAAATCGCCTTCCTGTTCTCCAGGATGAATGTACTTCAGTGGCCAGTGAAGGTAAGGGTACTACTGCCCCTGCTAATGAAGGTAAGCGCATTCTTGTGGTTGGGGACTCTCAGGTAAGATATGTTGACCTTGCTTTTTGTAATAGGAATAAGAACATGAGAGATAGAGTGTGCTTCCCTGGAGCTGGTGTTGGGACATTGTCAACAGGCTGGATAATATCATGTCAGGTAATGGGAACAAGCCCATTATCTGTCTCAGTGCTGGTGGAAATGATATTGGGAAGGGTAGGAGAGAAGAGCTCTAGATAATACAGGTCAGCTATAGATTTCATTAAGTCTAAGGGAGGATCCCAATCATATGTAGCATCTTGCCTAGAAGGGAGTAGGAAATGAATGGTTGTCTGGGGCAATTGGTGTAAATTGCTGGCTAGACAGATACTGCAAGGAACTTGCAATCCCATTCATTGACAACTGGAACAACTTTTATGGCAAACATTATATGTATGCAAGGGATGGGGTACATCTCTCGGGGGCGGGGGTGGTAGCACTTGCAGACTCGATTGAGAAGGCCATTGGTGAAATGCCTATGTTTTTAAACTGATGGAAGATAGAGGTATGCTGTGTGTGGAAACAAGCAGGTTGCAACACTAGGTTGGAAACAGTAAATGTATAAAAGGCATTCAGCATGAAGTTATAAATAAAGACAATAGAACAGGTCAGCAAACAAAGGGGACAGCAGAGGGCAGCAAGGACTAGCTCCCTTAAGGTTTACTATACTAATAGCAGAGTGTTAGAAATAAGATAGATGAGCTAAGATTAATTGCAAGTGCAGGAAACATAGATATTATTGCTATAACAGAGACCTGGCTCAATCTGAAAGATAGAGAGATCCCTCTGTATGTCACATACAAGGCTATAAATTATTCCACACTGACAGGGTCAACAAGAAAGGTGGTGGAGTAGCGATGTATGTCAGAGACAATTTAAATTGTTGTGTTAGACAAGATATTAAATTAGAAGCGTCACCACTGAATCTGTTTGGTTACAGCTTCTCGAGGGCCGAGAAAAACTAATTTTGGGTGTGATTTACAGGGCCCCAAATCTTGATAGGGAGTGCAGTAAACTTCTATGGGACGAAATTCGTAAGGCATCTACATACGAAAATGTTGTGCTAATGGGAGATTTCAACTATAGACAGATTGACTGAGCAATTTGACAGAAATTTAGAGTCGGGTGACTTTCTTGATACGATCCAGGATTGTTTTTTAAAACAGTTTGTGACAGAGCCAACTAGGGAAATAACCTCCTTGACTTGGTTCTTGCCAGTAGGGAAACACTAATTAATAATCTTGAGGTTAATGATGAGCTTGGGGAGAGTGATCAAAAATCACTCAGTTTTAAAAATATCATGGAATTCCCCTAATAATGGCAATCAAGTCCTCCGTCCCTGACTTTCGCTTGGCTGATTTCATAGACTGAAAAATTACTTAGGTGGCTGAACTGGAATGACCTGACAAAGGGGTCAGGTAGGTGGTGATGGTTGCCGATATGATGCTTTCCAGGGCATAGTTCTAGCTGCTCAGTTCAAATTATGTTCCAAATGGGGAAATCAGATCAAACAAAATGATCCTAAATGGATGAACAAAAAGATTAAAATATCTGATTGGTCAAAAGAGAGGCATATATAGGCAAATCAAAAGAGGAAGGGGCAATTAAGAAATCGATATATTCAGTTAAAGAGAGAAATAAAAAAGGGAATTAGAAAAGCAAAAAGAGATTATGAGGTTAAAGTTGCAAGAGAATCGAAGACTAACCCAAAAGGATTCTTTCAGGTAACAGAAGTAAGATCAGGGACAAGATAGGCCCACTCAAAAGTTCCTCGGGTCAGCTCACTGACAGTGATAAGGAAATGTGTAGAATTTTTAACACATACTTCCTCTCAGTTTTACACAGGAGGATACCAGCGATATTCCAGTAATGAATAAATTATGTAGAACAGACGATAATAAACTGTGCACTATTAGGGGCACAAGTGACATGGTCCTTAGGCAAATAGATAAATTAAAAACCTAACAAATCCCCAGGCCCTGATGAACTGTATGCAAGGGTTCTAAAGGAATGTAAAAAGGAGCTTAGCACACCTTTGGCTAATCTTTTCAACATATCACTACAAACTGGCATGGTGCCAGATAAGTGGAAAATGGCAAATGTGATACCTATTTTCAAAACAGGACAGTCCTTAGCTTCGAACTATAGACCAATAAGCCTAACCTCCATAGGGGGAAAATTTATGGAATCAATAATTGCCGAGCAGTTCGTAGCCACCTTGAAAAGCATAAATAAATCAACGAATCTCAGCATGGTTTTACAAAGGGGCGTTCCTGCCTTACGAATTTATTAACTTTTTTCACTAAGGTATTTGAGGAGGTAGATCATGGTAATGAATATGATATTGTTTTATATGGACTTCAGTAAGGCTTTTGACAGGGTCCCACATCAGAGACTATTGAGGAAAATTAAAGCACATGGAATAGAGGAGAAATTTTTTCCTGATAGAGGCATGGTTGACAAATGGGCAGCAGAGAGTTTGCATAAATGGGGAGAAATCAGAGTGGGGAAGCGTCACGAGCGGTGTTCCACGGGGGTCAGTGTTGGGCCCCCTGCTGTTCACAATCTACATAAACGACATAGATGAGGGCATAAAGAGCGACATCGGCAAGTTTGCCGATGACACCAAAATAGGCCGTCGAATTCATTCTGACGAGGACATTCGAGCACTCCAGGAAGATTTGAATAACTGATGCAGTGGTCGGAGAAGTGGCAGATGCAGTTTAATAAAAGACAAATGCAAAGTTCTAAATGTTGGACAGGACAATAACCATGCCACATATAAACTAAATAATGTAGATCTTAATATTACGGATTGCGAAAAAGATTAGGAGTTCTGGTTACAGTAATCTGAAACCAAGACAACAGTGCATAAGTTTTCGCAATAAAGCTAATAGAATCCTTGGCTTCATATCAAGAAGCATAAATAATAGGAGTCCTCGGGTTGTTCTTTCAACTCTATACATCCTTGGTTAGGCCTCATTTAGATTATGCTGCACAGTTTTGGTCACCGTATTACAGAATGGATATAAATTCTCTGGAAAATGGTACAAAGGAGGATGACAAAGATGATCCCATGTATCAGAAACCTTCCCTATGAGGATAGACAAAGGGGCCCTGAAATGCACTCTCTAGAAAGACGTAGAATAGGGGGATATGATTGAGGTGTATAAGTGGATGACAGGAATAAATAAAGAGATGTAAATAGTGTCTGAAAATATCTAGCCTAGACAGACTCGCAGCAATGGTTTTAAGTTGGAAAAATTCAGATTCAGGAAGGATATAGGAAAGTACTGGTTTGGTAATAGAGTTGTGGATGAGTGGAACAAACTCCCAAGTACCGTTATAGAGGCCAGAACGTTGTGTAGCTTTAAAAATAGGTTGGATAAATACATGAGTAGATGTGGGTGGGTGTGAGTTAGACCTGATAGCTTGTGCTAACAGGTCGGTTGCCGTGTTCCTCCCTTAAGTCAATGTGACCTGACCTGACTAGGTTGGGTGCATTGGCTTAAGCCGGTAGGAGACTTGGACCTGCCTCGCATGGGCCAGTAGGCCTTCTGCAGTGTTCCTTCGTTCTTATGTTCTTATATTCTTACCTTGTGCTTGGCAGTGATCATGCATGTACTACCTTGTTCTTGGCAGTGATCATGCATGTACTACCTTGTGCTTGGCAGTGATCATGCATGTACTACCTTGTGCTTGGCAGTGATCATGCATGTACTACCTACCTACCTCTTGCCGACACGCAGGCCACACCAGTGCTGCCTCGAACCTGCATCAGCATCACAGGAAACAAAGCAAATACTCGGAGTCTCGTATTTATCAAAATTTTGTTCACAGACAGCGATAATATTAGGACAAATGGAGAGGGATAGGAGAGTGAGAATGAGAGAGAGAGTGTGTGAGAGAGAGAGAGAGAGAGAGAGAGAGAGAGAGAGAGAGAGAGAGAGAGCGTGTGTATGTGTGTGTACTCCCCTAATTCTCCTAATTGTGGTTGCAGGGGTCGAGACTTAGCTCCTGGCGCAGCCTCTTCATCGACCGCTACTGGGTCCTCTCTTCCCCTACTCCATGAGCTTTATCATACCTCGTCTTAAAATTATGTATAGTTCCTGTCTCCACTACATCGCTTGCCAGACTATTCCACTTCCTAGCTACTCTATGACTGAAGAAATACTTCCTAACATCCCTTTGACTCATCTGAGTCTTCAGCTTCCAATTGTGACCCCTTGTTTCTGTGTCCCATCTCTGGGACATCCTGTCTCTGTCCACCTTTTCTATTCCACGCAGTATTTAGTATGTCGTCATCATGTCTCCCCTGACCCTCCTGTCCTCCAGTGTTGTCAGACCGATTTCTCCTAACCTTTCTTCATAGAACATTCCCCTTAGCTCTGGAACTTGCCTTGTTGTAAACCTTTGCACTTTCTCTAATTTCTTAACGTGTTTGACCAGGTGTGGGTTCCAAACTGGTACTGCGTACTCCAGTATGGGCCTGACGTACACAGTGTATAAAGTCTTTAACGATTCCTTACTGAGGTACCGGAACGCTGTTCTCAGGTTTGCCAAGCGCCCATATGCCTCAGCAGTTATCTGGTTAATGTGTGCTTCTGGCGATGTACTCGGTATTATACTCACTCCTAGGTCTTTCTCCTTGAGTGAGGTTTGCAGCCTTTGGCCTCCTAGCCTATACTCTGTTTGCGGTCTTCTTTGCCCTCCTCCGATCTTCACGAATTTGCATTTGGCTGGGTTAAATTCTAGGAGCCAGTTTCTGGACCACACATCCAGCCTGTCCAGGTCTCTTTGTAGACCTGTCTGGTCTGTGTCTGATTTAATTCTCCTTATTAACTGCACGTCATATGCAAACAAGGACACTTCTGAGTCAATCCCTTCCGTCATGTCATTCACATATACCAAGAATACACTTGTCTCAGGACTGATCCCTGTGGGACCCCGCTCGTCACTGGCGCCCACTGTGATACCCCATCACGGACCATGACTCGCTGTTGCCTCCCTGTTAGGTATTCTCTGATCCATTGCAGTACCCTTCCTGTTATACGTGTCTGTTCTTCTAGCTTCTGTACTAATATCTTGTGAGGAACTGTGTCGAAGGCCTTCTTGCAGTCCAAGAAAATACAATCAACCCACCCCTCCCTCTCATTTCTTACTTCAGTTACCTTGTCATAAAACTCTAGTAGGTTTGTGACACAAGATTTGCCTTCCATGAATCCGTGCTGGCTGTCGTTTATAACCATGTTCCGCTCCAGGAGCTCCACCACTCCCCTCCTGATAATCTTTTCCAAGACTTTGCATACTATACATGTCAGTGACACTGGTCTATAATTTAGTGCTTCATTTCTGTCTCCCTTCTTAAAGATGGGGACTACATTTTTCCTTCTACCATACTTCAGGTAGTTGCCCAGTTTCAAGGGAAGTGTTGAAGATTTTGGTTAGTGGCACACGTAGTGTGCGTGTGTGTGTGTATGTGTATGTTTGTGTGCGTGTGTGTGTGTGTGTGTGTGTGTGTGTGTGTGTGTGTGTGTGTGTGTGTGTGTGTGGTGTGTGTGTGTGTGTGTGTGTGTGGTGTGTGTGTGTGTGTGCTTGTGTGTGTGTGTGTGTGTGTGTGGCGTGTGTGCGTGTGTGTGTGGGTGTGTGTGTGTGTGTGGGTGTGTGTGTGTGTGTGTACTCATTCAACTCACCTAATTGGGGTTGCAGGGGATTTGGTCATAGCTCATGGCCCCGCCTCTTTACGGGTCACTACTAGGTCATTCCCTAACTGCTCCATGAGCCTTATCATAACTCTTGTGTGTGTGTACTCACCTCTTTGTACTCATCTATTTGTGGATGCAGGGGTAGAGTCATAGTTCCTAGCCCCGCCTCTTCACTGATTGCTGCTGGGCCCTCTCTATCCTTGCTCCATGAGCTTTATCACACCTCGTCTTATAACTATGTATGGTTCCTGCCTCCACTACGTCACTTTCTAGGCTATTCCACTTCCGGACAACTCTGTAACTGAAGAAATACTTCCTAACATTTCTTTGACTCATATGAGTCTTCAACTTCTAATTGTTTCTGTGTCCCTTCTCCGGAACATCCTGTCATTGTCCACTGTGTCAATTCCTCGCAGTATTTATATGTCGTTATCATGTCTCCCCTGAGATTCCTGTCCTCCAGTGTCGATAGGCCGATTTCCCTTAACCTTTCTACGCACCTGATCCTCTAGCTTCTGCACCAGTCTCCCGTTAGGAACTGTGTCGAAGGCCTTCTTGCAGTCCAAGAAGATGCAATCAACCCACCCCTCTCTCTCGTGTCTTACTTCTATTACTTCGTCATAAAACTCCAGAAGGTTTTTGACACAGGATTTGCCTTCCATAAATCCGTGCTGGTTGGCGTTTATACTCTTGTTCCGTTCCAGGTGCTCCAGCCCTCTTCTCCTGATAATCTTCTCCATTACTTTGCATACTATATACGTCAGTGACAATGGTCTATTGTTTAGTGCCTCTTTTCTGTCTCCTTTTTAAAATATGGTTACTACATTTGCCGTCTTCCACACCTCAGGTAGTTGCCCAGTTTCAAGGGATGTTTTCAAGATTGTGGTTAGTGGGACACACAGCATTTCTGCTCCCTCTCTAAGGACTCACAGGGGAGATGTTGTCTGGTCGCATTGCCTTCGAGGTATCAACGTCCCTCAGCAGCTTCTTCATCTCCTGCTCAGTTGTGTGTATGTCATCCAACATTTGTTGGTATATTCCTTGTTGGTTTCCTCCTCTGTTCTGTCCACCCAGAGGCCTTCCTGTCTCCACCGTAAATACTTCCTTAAACCTCTTGTTGAGCTCCTCACATACCTCTTGATCGCCTCTTGTGAGTTTCCCACCTTCTTTCTTCAGCCCGATCACCTGGTTTTTGACTGCTGTCTTCCTCCTAATGTGGCTATACAGCAGTTTCGGGTCAGATTTGGCTTTCGATGCTACGTCGTTTTCATACTATCGCTCGGCCTCCCTCCTTATCTGTGCAAACTCGTTTTTGGCTCTTTGATTAGTCTCTATTTTCCTGGGTCCTTTGCCTCCTGTACTTTTTCCATTCTCTGGTTCACTTAGTTTTTGCCTCCCTACACCTTCGGGTGAACCAAGGACTCGCTTTGGCCTTCCAATTATTTCTATTGCCCTTGGGAACAAACTTTCCTCTGCCTCCCTGCATTTTGTTGTTACGTATACGATCATTTCATTTGCTGACTTTCCTGCCAGTTCTCTGCCCCACTGAACCTCCTGCAGGAAGTTCCTCACACCTGCGTAGTCCCCTCGTTTATAGTTTGGCTTTTCCCATCCAATTCCTGTTACCCTCTCTACTTGTAACTCTACTATGTATTCAAAACACAGAACCATGTGATCACTAGCTCCAAGGGGCCTCTCATATGTGATATCCTCAATGTCTGAACTGCTCAGGGTGAACATAAGGTTCAGTCTTGCTGGTTCATCTTCCCCTCTCTCTCTGGTAGTGCCCTTAACATGTTGATGCATGAGGTTTTCCAGTACCACATCCATCATCTTGGCTCTCCATGTTTTAGGATCCCCGTGTGACTCCAGGTTTTTCCAGTCTATCTCCCTGTGGTTGAAATCGCCCATAACCAGTAACTTTGCTCTGCTCGAGTGAGTTCTTGCCACCTCGGCTAGTGTGCCCATCGTTGCTCTGGTGCTCTCTTCATATTCCTCTCTTGGCCTCCTGCTGTTTTGTGGTGGATTATACGTAACTACAATGAGTACCTTATGTTCCCCAGACTAAAGTGTACTTACTATGTAATCCCTTCCTCCAATCTCATCCATGCCTTCCATTTCCTGAAATCTCCATCTTTTCTTATGAGCAGTGCAACCCTTCCTTTCCCTCTGCCTCTTTTATATTTCCTCAGGATCTGATATCCCGGTGGGAAGATTGAGTCTGTTATTGTCTCAGTGAGTTTCGTTTCAGTGACTGCTATGATGTCTGGGGACTTCTCATTGATTCTTTCATGCCACTCCTCATATTTATTCGTTATTCCATTCGCATTCGTGTACCAAACCTTCAACTTCTTTTCTAATACTGTGATCCTGATAGAAGATTGGGGTTGGGAGATGGGGAGCCGTGGCAGGGGTCTGTCGGGGGTTGCGGTGGGGGGGGGCAGATTTCCCATAGGGGTTTGCTGTAGGCGTGGGGTTTGTGGTGTGGGGGTTGGGGGCAGAGGGATCAGTGTGTGAGGGTCAGTTTAGATGGCTCAGTTGCCTTGGGGTTGTCTGTGGGTGTTTTGGGAAGGTGTGTTTGCCCTTCCACCTGTATCTGGGTTCTTTTGCTCGTCCTTGTCATTTCCTCTTGTTCCTCCTTTTGTTTTTGTACTCTCTTTTCAGTATCATCCTTTCCTCTTGTGTTCTGTCTCGATCGAGGTACACACTCTGGTGCTCTTGTTTGTCTCTCAGTCGTGCTTTCTCCTGCAGAATCATGGTTCGAGTTGATTCTGCCTTGAAAATTACTTTGAAAGGCCGTTTCCGTCCCCTTGAAAACCACCCAATTCTAAGAAAATTTGCCACCTGGGTCATGTCGCCCTCACCTACTGCTATCATGATACCTTCAGTCACTTTTTTCTCCTCCTGTTTAGTTCATCAAAGGTTTCCCCTTCAACTTCCTGGAGCTCAAAGACAAAAACTGGTCTCGCCCTTTCGTCCTCCCACTGTGTCTCCTACTGCGTCCTCTGTGGTGTTTTAGTTCCTTCTATTGGAGCGTTCCTTCCTTCAATCCCTTCCCTGGCTGAGGCCCCTATGCTCAGTTAACTGTCTTTCCTGCTCAGCTGTTCCAGGCCCCTGTAGGTATCTGTTAGAGTCTCTGCATATGCCATAGCCTCTTCGTTGTCTTCAGACGTCTCATTTGTTCCTAGTGTGCTCCTCATCTTTGCTTTGGCCCCATGTGGGTCTGATAGGGCCCTTGTATACAGTATAGCATCTATGCTTCCTCCAGGCCCCTTGTGTGTGTGTGTGTATGTGTGAGTGTGTGTGTGTGTGTGTGCGTGTGTGTGTGTGTGTTGTGTGTGTGTTGTGTGTGTGTGTGTGTGTGTGTGTGTGTGTGTGTGTGTGTGGCGTGTGCGTGTGTGTGTGTGAGTGTGTATGAGTGTGTGTGTGTGTGTGTGTGTGAGTGTGTGTGTGTGTGTGTGTGTGGTGTGAATGTGTGTGTGTGTGTGTGTGTGTGTGTGTACTCACCAAAATTGTACTCACCTAATTGTGGTTGCAGGGGTCGAGACTCAGCTCCTGGCCCCGCCTCTTCACTGATCGCTACTGGATCCTCTCTCTCTCTGCTTCCTGAGCTTTGTCATACCTCTTCTAAAACTATGTATGGTTCCTGCCTCCACTACTTCACTTGCTAGGCTATTCCACTTGCTGACAACTCTATGACTGAAGAAATACTACCTAACGTCCCTGTGACTCGTATGCGTCTTCAGCTTCCAGTTGTGACCCCTTGTCCCTGTGTCCCCTCTCTGGAACATCCTATCTCTGTCCACCTTGTCTATTCCCCGCAGTATCTTGTATGTCGTTTTCATGTCTCCCTTGACCCTTCTGTCCTCCAGTGTCGTCAGTCCGATTTCCCTTAACCTTTCCTCGTACGACATTCCCTTGAGCTCTGGGACTAGCCTTGTTGCAAACCTTTGTACTTTCTCTAACTTCTTGACGTGCTTGACCAGGTGTGGGTTCCAGACTGGTGCTGCATACTCCAGTATGGGCCTAACATGCACAGTGTACAGTGTCTTGAACGATTCCTTATTAAGGTATCGGAACGCTATTCTCAGGTTTGCCAGGCGCCCGTATGCTGCAGAGGTTATTTGGTTGATGTGTGCCTCCGGTGATGTGCTCGGTGTTATGGTCACCCCAAGGTCTTTCTCCCTGAGTGAGGTCTGTAGTCTTTGTCCACCTAGCTTATACTCTGTCTGCAGTCTTCTTTGCCCCTCCCCAATCTTCATGACTTTGCAATTGGCTGGATTGAATTCGAGAAGCCAGTTGCTGGACCACATGTCCAGCCTGTCCAGGTCTCTTTGCAGTCCTGCCTCATCCTCGTCCGATTTAATTCTTCTCATCAACTTCACGTCATCTGCGAACAGGGACACTTCAAAGTCTATTCCTTCCATCATGTCGTTCACATATATCAAAAATAGCACTGTCCTAGAAACTGACCCCTGTGGGACCCCGCTCGTAACAGCGTCCACTGTGATACCTCTTCACGTACCATGACTCGTTGCTGCCTCCCTGTCAGGTATTCCCTTATCCATTGCAGTGCCCTCCCTTTTACGTGCGCCTGATCCTCCAGCTTCTGCACTAATCTCTTGTGGGGAACTGTGTCAAAGGCCTTCCTGCAGTCTAGGAAAACTCAATCTAAACCCACCCCTCTCTCTCGTGTCTTACTTCTGTTACCTTGTCATAAAACTCCAGGAGTTTTGTGATACAAGATTTGCCTTCCATGAACCCATGCGGTTTTCATTTATAATCTTGTTCCTTTCCAGGTGTTCGACCACTCTCCTCCTGATAATCTTCTCCATGACTTTGCACACAATACATGTCAGAGTCACAGGTCTGTAGTTTAGTGCCTCGTTTCTGTTTCCTTTCTTAAATATGGGGACTACATTAGCTGTCTTCCATTTCTCAGGTAGTTGCCCAGTTTCAAGGGATGTGTTGAAGATTGTGGTTAGAGGCACGCACAGCATTTCTGCTTCTTCTCTAAGGACCCATGGGGAGATGTTGTCCGGTCCCATCGCCTTTGAGGTGTCAAGGTCACTTAAGAGCTTCTTCACCTCCTCCTCAGTTGTTCGTATGTCATCCAACACTTGTTGGTATATTCCCTCTTGATGTTCCCTTCTGTGCTGTCTTCCCACAGCCCTTCCTGTCTCTACTGTAAAAACTTCCTTAAATCTCCTGTTCAGCTCCTCACATACCTCCTGATCATTTCTTGTGAGTTCTCCACCTTCTGTCCTTAATCTGATCACCTGGTCTTTGACTGTTGTCTTCCTCCTGATGTGGCTATACAACAGTTTCGGGTCAGTCTTGATTCTTGATGCTATGTCATTTTCATACTGTCGCTGGCCTCCCTCCTTACCTGTGCGTACTCATTCCTGGCTCTGCGACTGATCTCCCTATTTTCGTGTGTTTCTCTGCCTTCTGTATTTTCCATTCTCTACTGCACTTTGTTTTTTTCCTCCTTACACCGTCGGGTAAACCAGGGGCTTGTTCTGGTCTTCCCATTGTTTCTGTTGCCCTTGGGAATAAACTTATGTTGTTACATATTCCATCATTTCATTTACTGGCTTTCCTGCCAGTTCTCTGTCCCACGGAACGTCCTGCAGGAAGTTCCTCAAACCTGTGTAGTCCCCTCTTTTATAGTCTGGCTTTTTCCATTCAGCTCCTGTTACTCTCTCCACTTGCAACTCTACTATGTATTCAAAGCACAGAACCACATGGTCACTAGCTCCTAGGGGACTCTCATATGTGATGTCCTCAATGTCTGAACTGCCCAGGGTGAACACAAGGTCCAATCTTGCTGGGTTCATCCCCCCCTCTCACTCTGGTAGTGTCCTTAACATGTTGGTGCATGAGGTTTTCCAGCACCACATCCAACATCTTGGCTCTCCATGTTTCGGGACCCCCATGTGGCTCCAGTTTTCCCAGTCAATCTCCCTGTGGTTGAAATCACCCATAACCAGCAACTTTGCTCTGCTGGAGTGAGCTCTTCTTGCCACCTCAGCAGGTGTGTCCACCATTGCTCTGTTGCTCTCTTCATATTCCTCTCTTGGCCTCCTGCAGCTCTATGGTGGATTATACAACACTGCAATGACCACCTTGTGCTTCCCAGACTGGAGTGTACCTACTATGTAGTCCCTTTCTCCTGTCTCGTCTATGCCTCCCATTTTCTCGAATTTCCATCGGTTTTTTACGAGCAGAGCAACCCCTCCTCCACCCTGTGCCCCTTCTATCTTTCCTCATGATCTGGTATCCTGGTGGGAAGATTGTATCTATTATTGTCTCCGTGAGTTTTGTTTCTGTAACTGCTATGATGTCTGGGGACTTCTCATTGATTCTTTCTTGCCATTCTTCATATTTATTCGCTAATCCATCCGCATTTGTGTACTAAACCTTCAACTTCTGTTCTAATACTGTAACTCTGGTCCTGGGGGAATGCTCTGGTTGGGAGAGCAGGAGCCCTGGTGGGGGGCCTGTGGGGGGTTGCATTGGAGGTGGAGGAAGAGCTCTCATAGGGGGTTGCTGTTGGGGTAGGGTTCGAGGTGTGGGGGGTGGGAACTGAGGGATCGGTGTGTGATGGCTGGTTTAGATTGTTCAGTTGCCTTGGGAGTGTCGTGGGTGGAGTCCTTCTGCAGGTGTTTCTGGTGGGTGTGCTTGCCCTTCCACCTGTGCCTGGGTTATTCTGTTCTTCTTCTCCTTCTTTCGTTTTTGCACTCTCTCTTTCAGTATCATCCTTTCCACCTGTGTTCTGTCTAGATCGAGGTACACACTCTTGAACTCCTGTTTGCCTCTCAGCCGTGCTTTCTCCTGCAGGATCATGGTTCGAGTTGATTCTGCCTTGAAAATTACTTTGAGAGGCCGTTTCCTTCTCTCTGTGAACCACCCGATTCTCCGAAAATTTGCCACCTCGGTCATGTCTCCCTCGCCTATCACCTTCATGATACCTTCAATCGCTTTTTCTCCTCCTGTTTTCTTTCATCATAAGTTTCCCCTTCAGCTCCGTCTAGCCCATAGACAAAAACTGATCTCTCCCTTTCCACTGTGACTCCCATTGCATCCACTGAGGTGTTTTAGTTCCTTCCCGTGGAGTGTTCCTTCCTTCAATCCCTTCCCTAGCTGTGGCCCCTATCCTCATTGGCTTGTCCTTTCTGCTCACCTGTTCCTGTCCCCCACAAGTGTCTGGTAAGTTCCCTGCACATGTCCTAGTTCCTTCAATGTCTTCTAACCTCTCAGGCTGTCCTAGTGTGCTCCCTGTCTTTGTTTTGGCCCCTTGTGGGTTTGACAGGACCTCTGCATACAGTTTAGCTTCCATGCTCCCTTCAGACCCTTTGTCTGTGTCTGATGTAACCATTGCTGATGCTACCTCTGTATTATCCTTGTCTCTAGGTTGTGTGTGTGTGTGTGTGTGTGTGTGTGTGTGTGTGTGTGTGTGTGTGTGTGTGTGTGCTGTGTGAACATTTATAGGCTTTGTTTAATTATTTCTGGCTCAGCTAGATTACAGAAGGTTAGCTTTGCTCTGCTCGACTTAGGCTAAATTTCACCAGCAAGGTCAATGTCACAATTTCCATTACGGTTCAAACACTGCCAGACGCCTCGCAGAGGGCAGAGGAAACATGCCCAGCCATCACCAGGATAACCCAAGCTTCGCCCAGCGACTGAAATCAGCTTGCGTGGAAAAGCATTTGACGGTTTAATGATAATTTTAATCTTATTCAATATACAAATTTCCTAAACAGCCGTTTTTGAAAACACATCCTAAAAAACTACAACAAAATTTGCTTTTAAATCTTACCTGATAATTAAGGGCGAGGGAGTTTTGGAAACATGATCACGGGAAAATATGCACGCTAATCACCCAATTATGTTCGCTTCGCCTGATGGCAGTTTGTCGTAATTACTGAAGGCAAAATGCATAATGACACCGGAAAATACACTAATTATGACTTAATATGCTATTTTCAACAACACCACAAAAACTCCTTGCTTAAATATTTTGGGTGTACTCTAATGGTGGGGCAACTTGCCAGTGAAAATAAAGAAATTATAATTATTTTTGCTGCTCGGTAAAATATTACTTTATGAACAAGAAAGCCATCAAAGGCTACCACTCTCAGCGGTAATTAATTTGTTAATTAACCTTAATTAACATGTAGAATGTCTATAAGCCAGGTTTAACCTTTACGGAAATATAAAAATGTAAAATTTCTTTGACGAGTACTAACGCGACAAACTTTTGAGTGTTCTTTTCTAAGTAACATTTCTTTTTAGGCTAACAAGTTCTAGTGTCAGCTGGTAACCAAAAGAGTTTCGAAGGTCAGTGAGCATCACTTTTCACATCGTTGTTTGTATTGCATGATTTTTTTGCATTGGGAAGGAACTAAATTTAATGGCAAAACTCTTGTTACGAAACAGTTCAGTCTTTCTAACGAACAGTAATTAAAAATATATGTTCCATTGTCTCCAGCTGAGACTCTCCTGAGAATCATGTGAGGTTGATGCTGCTGCCCTGTGTATCAGGGGAGGTTGATTCTGCCCTGTGTACCATGTGAGATTGATACTGCCCTGTGTATCAGAGAGGTTGATTCTGATGCCCTGTGTATCAGGGAGGTTGATGCTGCTGCCCTGTGTATAAGGGATGTTGATGCTATTGCTCTGTGTATCAGGGAGGTCATTGATGCAGCCCCGTGTATCATGTGAGGCTGATATTGCCCTGTGTATCATGTGAGGTTGATACTGCCCTGTGTGTCATGTTAAGGTTGATACTGCCATGTGTGTCATGTGAGGATGATACTGCCCTTTGTATCATGTGAGGCTGATACTACCCTGTGTATCGTGTGAGTTTGATGCTGCCCTGTGTATCATGTGAGGTTGATACTGCCTTGTGTATCAAGGAGGCTGATACTGCCCTGTGCATCATGTGAGGTTGATACTGCCCTGTGTGTCATGTGAGGTTGATACTGCCGTGAGTATCAGACGAGGTTGATAGTGTCCTGTGTATCAGGGAGGTTAATGTTGCTGCCCTGTGTATCATGGATGTTGATGCTGCTGCCCTGTGTATAAGGGAGGTTGATGCTGCCCTGTGTATCATGTGAGGTTGATACTGCACTGTGTATCGTGTGAGGTTGATACTGCACTGTGTATCATGTTAAGGTTGATGCTACCATGTGTGTAATGTGAGGTTGATACTGCCCTTTGTATCATGTGAGGTTGATACTGCCCTGTGTATCATGTGAGGTTGATACTGCCCTGTGTATCATGTGAGGTTGATACTGCCCTGTGTATCACATGAGGTTGGTATTGCCTTGTGTACCATGTGAGGTTGACACTGCCCTGTGTATCATGTGAGGTTGATACTGCCCTGTGTATCAGGGAGGTTGATGCTGCCCTGCGAGGTTGTTACTGCCTTGTGTATCATGTGAGGTTGACATTGCCCAGCGTATCATGTGACGATGATACTACCCTGTGTATCAGGGAGGCTGATGCTGCCCTGTGTATCATGTGAGGTTGATACTGCCTTGTGTATCAGATGAGGTTGATACTGCCCCGTGTATCGCGTGAGGTCGATACTGCCCTGTGTATCATGTGAGGTTGATACTGCCTTGTGTATCAGGGAGGTTGATGCTGCTGCCCTGTGTGTCAGGGAGGTTGATGCTGCCCTGTGTATCATGTGAGGTTGACACTGTCCTGTGTGTCATGTGAGGTTGATACTGCCCCGTGAATCAGATGAGGTTAATGCTGCCCTGTGTTTCATGTGAGGTTGATACTGCCATTGGTGTCATGTGAGGTTAATACTGCCCTGTGTATCATGTGGCGTTGATACTGCCCTATGTAACATGTGAGGGTGATACTGCCCTGTGTATCATGTGAGGTTGATACTGCCCTGTGTATCATGTGAGGTTGATACTGCCCTGTGTATCGTGTGAGGATGATGCTGCCCTGTGTATCATGTGATGTTGATACTGCCCTGTGTATGATGTAAGGTAGATACTGCCCTGTGTATCATATGAGGTTGGTATTGCCTTGTGTACCATGTGAGGTTGACACTGCCCTGTGTATCATATGAGGTTGATACTGCCCTGTGTATCAGGGAGGTTGATGCTGCTGCCCTGTTTATCAGGGAAGCTGATGCTGCCCAGCGAGGTTGTTACTGCCTTGTGTATCATGTGAGGTTGACATTGCCCAGTGTATCATGTGACGATGATACTACCCTGTGTATCAGATGAGGTTGATACTGCCCTGTGTATCATGTGAGGTTGAAACTGCCCTGTGTAACAGATGAGGTTGATACTGCCCTGTGTATCATGCGAGGTTGATACTGCCTTCTGTATCAGGGAGGTTGATGCTGCTGCCTTGTGTGTCAGGGAGGTTGATGCTGCCCTGTGTATCATGTGAGGTTGATATTGTCCTGTGTGTCATGTGAGGTTGATACTGCCCTGTGTATCAGATGAGGTTAATGTTGCCCTGTGTTTCATGTGAAGTTGATACTGCCCTGTGTGTCATGTGAGGTTAATACTTCCCTGTGTATCATGTGACGTTGATACTGCCCTGTGTAACATGTGAGGGTGATACTGCCCTGTGTATCATGTGAGGTTGATAATGCCCTGTGTATCATGTAAGGTTGATACTGCCCTGTGTATCATGTGAGGTTGATACTGCCCTGTGTATCATATGAGGTTGGTACTGCCCTGTGTATCATGCGAGGTTGATACTGCCCTGTGTATCTTATGACGTTGATACTGCCCTGTTTATCATGTGAGGTTGATGCTGCCCTGAGCATCATGTAAGGTTGATACAGTTCTGTGTATCACGTGAGGTTGATACTGTCCTGTGTATCATGTGAGGTTGATACTTCCATGTGCATCAGGTGAGGTTGATACTGCCCTGTATATCATATGACGATGATACTGCCCTGTGTATCAGGGAGGCTGATGCTGCCCTGTGTACCAATGAGGTTGATACTGCCCTGTGTATCAGATGAGGTTGATACTGCTCTGTGTATCATGTGAGGCTGATATTGTCCTGTGTATCACGTTAGGTTGATGCTGCCCTGTTTATCATGTGAGGTTGATACTGCCTTGTGTATCAGGGAGGTTGATGCTGCTGCCCTGTGTGTCAGGGAGGTTGATGCTTCTCTGTGTATCATGTGAGGTTGATACCGCCCTGTGTGTCATGTGAGGTTGATTCTGCCCTGTGTATCATGTGAGGTTGATGCTGCCCTGTGTATCATGTGAGGGTGCTACTGCCTTGTGTAGCATGTGAGGTTGAAACTGCCCTGTGTATCAGGGAGGTTTATGCTGCCCTGTATATCATGTGAGGTTGATGCTGCCCTGTGTATTATTTGAGGGTGCTACTGCCCTGTGTATCATGTGAGACTGATGCTGCCCTGTGTATCATGTGAGGTTGATACTGCCCTGTGTATCATGTGAGGTTGATGCTGCCCTGTGTATCATTTGAGGTTAATACTGCCCTGTGTATCATGTGAGGTTGATACTGCCCTGAGTATTATGTGAGGTTGATACTGCCCTGTGTATCATGTGAGGGTGCTACTGCCCTGTGTATCATGTGAGGCTGATACTGCCCTGTGTATCATGTGAGGTTGATACTGCCCTGTGTATCATATGAGGATGCTACTGCCCTGTGTATCATGTGGGGTTGATACCGCCCTGTGTATCATGTGAGGTTGATACTGCCCTGTGTATCATGTGTGGTTGATACTGCCCTGTGTATCATGTGATGTTGATACTGCCCTGTGTATCAAGTGAAGTTGATACTTCCCTGTGTATCATGTGAGGTTGATACTGGCCTGTGTATCATTTGAGGTTGATACTGCCCTGTGTATCATGTGAGGCTGATACTGCCTTGTGTATCATGTGAGGCTGATACTGCTCTGTGTATCATGTGAGGCTGATATTGCCTTGTGTATCATGTGAGGTTGATACTGCCCTGTGTATCATGTGAGGTTGATACTGCCCTGTGTATCATGTGAGGTTGATACTGCCCTGTGTATCATGTGAAGTTGATACTTCCCTGTGTATCATGTGAGGTTTATACTGCCCTGTGTATCATTTGAGGTTGATACTGCCCTGTGCATCATGTGAGGGTGCTACAGCCCTGTGTATCATATGAAGCTGATACTGCCCTGTGTATCATGTGAGGTTGATACTGCCTTGTGTATCAGGGAGGTTGATGCTGCTGCCCTGTGTGTCAGGGAGGTTGATGCTTCTCTGTGTATCATGTGAGGTTGATACCGCCCTGTGTGTCATGTGAGGTTGATTCTGCCCTGTGTATCATGTGAGGTTGATGCTGCCCTGTGTATCATGTGAGGGTGCTACTGCCTTGTGTATCATGTGAGGTTGAAACTGCCCTGTGTATCAGGGAGGTTTATGCTGCCCTGTATATCATGTGAGGTTGATGCTGCCCTGTGATATTTGAGGGTGCTACTGCCTGTGTATCATGTGAGACTGATGCTGCCCTGTGTATCATGTGAGGTTGATACTGCCCTGTGTATCATGTGAGGTTGATGCTGCCCTGTGTATCATTTGAGGTTAATACTGCCCTGTGTATCATGTGAGGTTGATACTGCCCTGAGTATTATGTGAGGTTGATACTGCCCTGTGTATCATGTGAGGGTGCTACTGCCCTGTGTATCATGTGAGGCTGATACTGCCCTGTGTATCATGTGAGGTTGATACTGCCCTGTGTATCATATGAGGTTGCTACTGCCCTGTGTATCAGTGGGGTTGATACCGCCCTGTGTAATCATGTGAGGTTGATACTGCCCTGTGTATCATGTGTGGTTGATACTGCCCTGTGTATCATGTGATGTTGATACTGCCCTGTGTATCATGTGAAGTTGATACTTCCCTGTGTATCATGTGAGGTTGATACTGCCCTGTGTATCATTTGAGGTTGATACTGCCCTGTGTATCATGTGAGGCTGATACTGCCTTGTGTATCATGTGAGGCTGATACTGCTCTGTGTATCATGTGAGGCTGATATTGCCTTGTGTATCATGTGAGGTTGATACTGCCCTGTGTATCATGTGAGGTTGATACTGCCCTGTGTATCATGTGAAGTTGATACTTCCCTGTGTATCATGTGAGGTTTATACTGCCCTGTGTATCATTTGAGGTTGATACTGCCCTGTGCATCATGTGAGGGTGCTACAGCCCTGTGTATCATATGAAGCTGATACTGCCCTGTGTATCATGTGGGGTTGATACTGTCCTGTGTATCATGTGAGGTTGATACTGCTCTGTGTATCATGTGAGGTTGATGCTGCCCTGTGTATCATGTGAGGTTGATACTGCCCTGTGTATCATGTGAGGTTGATACTTCACTGTGTATCATGTGAGGTTGATACTGCCCTGTGTATCATGTGAGGTTGATACTGCCTGTGTAACAGATGAGGTTGACAGCCACTCGACTGATTCTCACTCTCCCTCATCTTCCTCCTCCTCCCTCTCATCATCATCATCATCCACATTCAGTTCCTCTTTTCACTCCTCCTCCTCTCCCTCCTTCTCAACGTCCTCCATCTTTTTTGCTTCCTCTCCACTTCTTTCCTTCTTCTTCTCTTCCTCCTCCTCCCTAACCACCACCTCCTCCTCCTCCTCTAATATCCTCCTACTTCTCTTCCTCTTCCTTCTCCTCCTCCTCAATCACATGTCCTCCTCCTTCGTTCATTTCTCATCTCCTCCTCCTCTTCCTCTTTTTTCTTCGTCCTCCTAGTTCTTTCCTTTTTCCCCCTGCTCCATTTCCCCTTTTTTTCTTTCATGTTTTTCCTCCTGCTTTTCCCTTTCTAATCTACTTATTATCCCTTTTCCCCTTTAATTTTATTGCAAAAATTTATTTTCCTGAGCGGGATTTAAATCCCCCTTTCCCCTCCTTCCTCTTCCTCTTTCCCCCCCTCCTTTTCCCTTTTTTCCCTCCCCTTTTCCCTTTTTTTCCCCTCCCTCTGGATCTTTTTCCCATTTTCTCCCTCATTCTTGCCCCCCAAATTTTTTCCTGTTCCCGTAAACTCCCCCTCTACCTCCACTCTCTCTTTTCTTGCCCCCCTCAGCCTAACCTTTTTTTTTATAACCCCCTCGGCCAAATTTAAACTCTCACAAAAAGGCCCTTTTTTTAACTCCCCCTTTCCCTCCCCCCCTACTTTTTCCCCTCCCCCTTTCCCCTCCCCCTTTCCCCCTCCTTCCCCTCACATCGTCTAATAATCTCTCTTCTTATCTGCCCTGTCAATCTGTCTGTTGCCCTGTCGTCTTTTGTCTGTCTGTTTCTCTTCTCTCTCTCTCTCACTCTCTCTCTCTTTTCCTCTCTCTCCCCTCTCTCTCTCCCCCTCTCTCTCCCCTCTCTCTCTCTCTCTCTGTCTCTCTCTCTTATCTCTCTCTTTTCCCTCTCTCCCCTCTCCCCTCTCTCTCTTCTCCCCCTCTCTCCCCTCTCTCTCTCCCCTCCCCTCTCTCTCGCTCTCTCTTTTTTTTTTCCCCCACAGGGTTTAAACAAAGTTAAGGACCCCTTGCTTTACTGAGAATTTTTTTAAAGGTTTAAAGGGTTTTAATAGATAGAGCTTTTAGTCTTAGGGAAGGAAAAAAGGGGCAGGGGTATGTTTCCCTGGGGGGGGTGGGGAATATTGTTAGCCGTTTTGGACGATATCATAAAAGGGTAATGGGAGCAACCCTATCATCTGCCTCAGTGCAGGAGGCAACGATTTTGGGCAGACGAAAAGTGAAGACCAAAATTAGCAGGTGTAGGACGAAATAGGATAATTAGGAAGAAGGGTGAAAAACCCTGTGATATGTGGATCTTGCAAGAGAGGGGGGGGGAAAAATGAATGGTTGTCCGAGAAATGGTGTCTTTTGCTGGCGGGACAAACGCTGTGGGGAAATTGCTTAACATTAAATAGAAAAATGGGCCCCTCTTCATGGCAGAAATGACGTGTATGCCGGGAGGGGTTTCCCTTATCTGGGTTTTGGGGGTGGGAGCACGGGCCAACCCCGGTGGAAAAGAGCTGTTGGGGTCTTAAAAACGGAAATAGAAAGCGGTAGGGGTTTTCGGGGGAAAAATCTATTAATTCTCATTTGTAGCGCTAGTGTGATTTTTTAGGGAAACCGTTAAAGGGAGAATGAGGTAGAGTTATTGGGGAAAATTGAAAGCCAGTGGCCTAGGTGCCCAAGGGCAGGAATGGTATAGTCGACGAACAGGGAAAACAACAGGGGAAAAGGGGAAAAAGGGGAAAGGGGGGTTTTTTAAAAGCCCGCATGGATTTGAATCCTTGGGGTTTTCGCAAATGGTTTTTTAAAAAAACAAAAGGTATAAAATACCGAAAGGGTTTGGGGGTAAGACACAAAAGGAACAGTTAGGCAACTTTATTCGAAAAAGTTTTGGAAAAAAGTTTCCTAACTGTTCCTGTTGTCTTTTCCTTTCCGCGGGTTGTTAAATTTATCCCCCCGTTCGTGGTTAAAAATTTATTCCCCAATTCGGCAGACATAAATAAACAAAAAAACACAAAACCACACAACACACACCCAAAACAACACACCAAAAACCCCAACACACAAAACACACATATATATATTTTATTTTATATATAATTATTTATATATAAAATTTTAAATTTTATATATTTATTTTAATATATATATATTATAAAAATATATATATTTATATATATATATTATATATATTTATATTTATATATTTTAAATATATTTTAAAATTTTATATATAAAATATTAAAAATTTATATATAAATATATATAAAATAAAATATATATATATGTCGTGCCGAATAAAGTAAAAGGTCCTTAAACAAGAAAAAATTTAAAATTTAAATTTCCCTTTTTAAAATTTTTTTTATAGTTTAAAAATTTTTTTTTTCATTTTTTTTTAAAGTACAAATTTTTAATTTTTTCCCCAAAAGAATCTTAGAAAAATTACCTAACCTTTTCATAACAAGAACAATTTTTTTTTGCCAAACCCCAAATAAAAAATATTTTAGATTTGTTTACAGTAATTTAATACTTTAAAAAAACACAGTGAAATATTTTTTTTTGTTGGGGTTTAAATGCTTTTGGCGAAAATTTTTTGCATACACAAAATTTTTGCTTGGGCCTAAATGCCCAAAATGAGCGTTGCTATTTAAGCCCGTTGGGAAGTTCCCGCCTCTTCGGCACGACATATTTATATTATTTTTTATATTTATATATTTAAATATATTTTATAAAAATTTTTATATAATATATATATATAATTATAAATATATATTTTATTTATAATTATTTATAAAAATATAAATTTTTATTATGTATAAAATTATAAATATATAATATATATATAAAAAATATTTTAAAATATTTTTATTGATATATTTTTAATATTTTTTTATTTTATTTTAGATATATATTTATATATTTAATATATATATTATATTTTGTACTATTTTTAAAATATATATTAATAATTATAATATATTTTATATATATTTTATTTTATATATATATATATTTTAAAAAATATATATATATATAAATATATATATAAATATATATATAAATATTTATATTTATTTATATATTTATATATATATATTAAATTTATTTATATATATAAAAATATTTATATATATATATAATTATATATTATATATAAATATATTTATATATATATAATATATATATATATTATATATATTATATATATATATATATTATATTACAACCCAGGAGTCCCAAAGGCCCTGTTATCCTGGGTGAAAGGGGAGCAAAATAAACAGAGCAGAAAAACTTCACCAATTTAGAACAGAAGTATGTACACTATATACACTTGTACAACAATAGGTATTAGTGCACTCCACGGTAAGCAAGGGAGAATAGAAGCTTCTAGAGAGCAGACCGTGCTTCAATAAAGCTCTAGATGGGAAATGACAAGGACAGACAGGTGAGTGGTAGCCACATCACCTGCGATTCCCAAAAACCCATCTTCTCATTGGCTCGTACCAGGGTACTGATTAAAAACGGGGCCCAAATTTCGTCAATCCTTAGCCCCTGATTCGCTGGTTGGGGGAAATTGCCTATCGATGAGGGTGTGTATATGCGCCAAATAAAAGTTACTGCTCTTTGCATGCCACACTCCCCCCCTGAGAGGGCTCAGGATTAGTCTCCCCACCTCCCAGTGGTAACCGTGCCGCCATGGCCCCAAATAAAGGGACCGCCCCCTCTTCAACCATCCAACTCTTGGTTTAGAGCTCAGCTTTTTTCGTGAAAAAAAGGCAAACCCTAAACTCAGAGCGAGACAGCAGACAGTCGGGCTAACATAGGTCCAAGACACGGGCGGACAGTAGCCCACGTCCCCTCCCTAAAAAAAAAAACCCACACCAGAGGATAAATAAAAAGAGCTTGAAAGGGGTTACCACAGGTAACCTAACACATCCTAACCTAATATACCATTATAATATAGAGTAACATTATTAGACTCTAGATAAAGAGTCTGCCAACTTATTTTCTTTGCCGGCAATGTGTAATGTTCTGAGAGAGTAGGGTAGTAACACCACATGCTTTATACCAGCTGGTAAAAGCTTTTGTCTGCTGTCGCACAAAATCAACCAGGGATTGTCCAAGCTGTCGTCTGCCTAACTTGAAGAATTTCCTGTACTTAGCTGCGATACATGTATATGCTCTCAAAACTGTGGTCTTCACCACTTTATAATCGGAAAAATCAGTGTCATTTAACACTGACGTAAATTCCTGTGCCTTACCAAACAATGCTGTGTGAACCAACGACGCCCAATGCTGTTCCGGCCATCTCAAGGCTCGAGCCTGATTTTCGAAAGCTTCTAGAAATTGTTCTAGTTCGGCCTCATTGAAGTGGGGAACAAGCTGTACTGCTTCTGTAAACTAAAGTAATTTACAAGTTGCGAAAACTGCCTTCTTTCTTTTTCCCTATCAAACTCTTCCTTGGCAAAGGCCCTCTGTTCCCTAGTCTGCTCAAGATTGACTTTTGCCAGCTCAAGTGCCAGCGCAGCTGATTCGCCTTGTGACAACCCTGCAGCACTAGACTGACGATTTTGCTCCATTGATGTATCATCTTCCTCTTGCGAGAACATCGGAGTTTTATTCCTGGCTCCCGTAGAGGGAGGAGTGTGATGTGCCATCTCCTCTTCCCGAAGTTTGTCGGTGATCAGTGAACGCAACCGCGCAGCTGTGAGAGTGCGTTCGTAATCAATGCCAATGGAACGAGCAATTTGCCAACAACGCTGTAAGGAAAATTTAGGCAAGTTAAATAAAGTATATGCCAACACCAGACGTCTGACTCGTCTAAGTGGCATACCCCAATGTATAAATTATTTGCTATGCACAGTACAATTGCAGAATACCCCAATGTAACACGTTATTTGCAGAACACGCTTAGCTATGCACAGTACGACTGCAGAATACTTGTACCCAAACGTAACACGTTATTTGCAGGATACGCTTAGCTATGCACAATACAACTGCAGAATACACACATACGCTTGCAAGGTGGATACACAATAGCAAAGCTGACTGCAAAATCTTTACACAAGATTGACCGTAGCGAAGCGAGCACACCGAACAAGCTAGTAGCGAGATGTTGAACGATCATACAATAGCAAGGCTGACCATAGCAAGGCAATTGACACGCAAAGTTTGTAAAGCGTTGGCAAAGCTAATGCAATGCCAGACAGCAAGCTACACAATGTTCCTGCTTCCAGCGTCACCCTAGGCTCAACCCGTACTCTATGTCCAGTTCCAGCTCTCTGACTGGCTACCCATATTACAACCCAGGAGTCCCAAAGGCCTGTTATCCTGAGTGTAAAGGGAGCAAAATAAACACACCAGAAAAACTTTTGACTTATATTATCCTTCACTAATTTAGAACAAAAGTATGTACCCCTATTTTCCTTTTATGTAAAACAATAGGTATTTAGACCCACTCCCCGGTAAGAAAGGGCCAAAAATAGAAGCCATTTAGAAAAGCGGGACCGTGCTTAACCACCTTTAAAAAGGGGAATGAAAAAGGCCCGACGGGAGATGGTCCCCATCCCCCTCTGCGATTCCCCAAAACCTTTCTCTTTGGGGCGGGAAAACCGGGGGGTAATAAAAATTTTCCAAAATTTTTCTCCCCTTTAAAACATATACTACTTTAACCGTTTTTTGTTTCAAAGCAGATTTTTGGGTACCCGGGCCCAAGGACGAGGGGGGGAAAAGCCAAAGGGTTTAAAGAACGGGATAGAGATGATAAAAAAGTAGGAAGTATGAAGCAAGTTTTTTTATATGCACATTACCTTTATTTCCCAAAAGGGAAAATATTCGAATTTTTATAAAAAATTTTTTACGGGATTTTTGAAGTAAAAATTAAAATTTAAGTTTGGGGTTCCCCCGGGTTCCCCCTCAAATTGAGAGACTGTGACGACCGGACTCTGAAATCCCCACCCCCCTTTTGAATTAAGGGATGATATAAAATATAAATATATATATTTTATATATATATAATATATATATATTAAAATATATTTATATTTATATTTATATATATATATATTTAAATATATATTTTATATTATTTTATTTTCGTGCCCAATAGGGAAAAACTTGGATCATGGGTTAAATAGCCGCTCATCTTGCCATTTTAAAACAAAAAGGGAAAAAAGTGTATGCAATAAAATTTTGCCAAAAACATTCTGAACCTAAAGAAAAAAAAAATAAATTTTACTGTTTTTTGTTTGGGATTAAATTAAAATCTAAAATTTATTTAGTTTTGGGGTTTGGTAAAAAAATTGTTCTTTTTTTAAAAGTTGGTAAGTTTTTTAAAATTCTTTTGGAGCAAAAATTTAAAAAATTTTTCATTAACATTAATAAAAAAAATATATCTTTAAACGTATAAGAGAAAATTTTAAAAGGACTTAATTTTAAATAGTTATTGCTAAGGCCCATTTTTTACATATTCGGCATGACATTTTATATATATTTAAAAATAATTATATTATTATATATTTTATATTATATATATAATTATAAATATATATATAATATATAATATTTTAATTATATAATTAATATATATTATAAATCCCCCATAATAACGCAGCACAGCAGAAGACATTTCCAATATTCCTTTCAACCAGGGATTCAAAGGTGGGATAAGTAAAGTCCAGTAATAAACAGACCCCCACAACGTTCATCTACATACTTTTTTCATCGTGAGAGTGAAAGAAAACTCGAAATGTTCCGACTCGGTCGGGAACTGTTCGAAAGCATAAAGAAAGGGAGAAAAATAAAGTCAGTGATGAAATTGCTACCCACTATGTTCCAACTTCCCCGTTCCATATTGCATCTTCTAACAATACAAAGACTTTCAAATGAAAAAAAGAGGTAACATCTTTGTAAATAAATTTTTTGAATCCTTTCCAAACCCTTTAAAAACCCTGTGAAAAAACAGAGAAAAGAGAGGAGAGAGGGGAGGGGGGGGAAAGAAAAAGGGAGAGAGAGGAAAAGAGGAGAGAGAGGAGGGGAGGGGAGAGAAAAGAGAGAAGAAGAGAGAGAGAGAGAAATAAAAGAAGAGAAGGGTTTCATTACAAATGTTGGAGAGCTACACAAAATTTTTTGAACACTCGACGTCCCGAAAGATAGGGTTTTTGAAACATTTTTGGACGACCGGACTCCAGAAAATTTTGCAAGAATTTTTGGAAAAACCCCATGGATGAGAAAAGACAGGCAAGGCAAGGAGGAGGTGTTGTTGTGTGCTTCTCTAAAGGGGTTTATCCAGACATTGATGTTTCCACCCCACTCATCTTGAAAAATGTTCTTCAAGCTCTGCTAAAAAACTATCCCCTTTGTACTACCATGTGCATGACGACCCCATTGGAAAACGCAACCCCATCAACTTCCCAATTTGGAAAAAATGCACTTCCTTCTGCTACAACACAACTTCAACATATCATAATGTTTGGGGTCCTCAACCAACCCCTTTACAGGGACATTGCTACCTTTTGCAGTATTTGACATGAGAAAATTTGTTGATTTTCCCCTCACATCTTGGCTCCTCCCTTGCCCCTGTGAGTGATCTGGCAGAAGGTTAGTCACTTGTCAACCCCCCGGGGCTGCGGGGGGCTCGTTACCAAAAAGGGTGTTTTACGAAAATTTAAGATAAAAAACAGAACGAGGCGAGGAGTCACACACACAACCGGGTTAGGGGGAAAAGGGGTTAATTGGCCAGCCCTTTGCTCTGACCACCACCACCGATTGGGAATGCTCTTCTCCAAGGGGTTTTGACAACCAAGTGAAACCCTTTACTGGACACACCTTTAAATCTAAACAAAAAAACCTTTCCTCCCGGGCAATATGTGACAAGTACAGATCAGCCTTGGTTTGGTTTCGTTTAGAGAGGCTGTACTGCTAAGTACAAAAGCATGGCAAAGGTATAAGAGACATCCTACCCCCATAACAGGAACTTGCACAGGCAAGCCTGTAGGATTTGAGGGGTTCAAAAGTGGGCCATTTTTAAAATGGGAGGTGGACAAAAAAAGAAAGCTACAACAGATAGGGTAGGCTCCAAAACCGGGTGGCCCTATCAAGGACAGACAAGGTTATCTCCTGTGAGCTCATTCCCCCTCTAAATCGACGGGAAAGGGGACCATTCTAAAGGGGGGAAGGGGACCTCTTTCCCGAACATTTTGCTCCAAAATGCAATTCCTGACCCAGAAAGGGGACCCCCCCTTTGGCTAGCTGGCAAGAACGTGTCAAAACTGTCAGTGTGACAATACGGCAGGGGAGGGCATTTCCTTTTTAAAATAATTGCCCAAAAAAAGGTTATGGGCCCAGACAATTGACCCCAAGATTGCTGAGAAGATGGCAGCCCGGGTTTATTGTAATCCCCCTTTTTTCGTTGGAAGGCAGTTGAACAGTCTTAGGCCCCGGAAACTTACTGTGCTGTCTCTTATCTTGTTAGTGGCGCCCCGCTTAAAAATTTTTCGGGGATGAGCATCTTTGCCGAGCTTTTGTTTCATGGGAGTGATTTTTCGTGGCAATTTTTGGCACTGTTCCCTCTAATTTTCCAAGTGCAATAATCATGTATCTTCTCACTTGTTCTAGGGAAAAGGGGTGAGGAACTTAAAGCTTTCCCAGAAATTTTTGGTGTTTTATCGCAGTTAGTGCCTTGAAGGTTCTCTGTACTTTTCTAGGTCACTTTTTCACCTGCCTTAAAAGGGTGCCGTTTTTGTGCATAAATATTCCCCCTAGATTGAACAAGCCACCTGAAAGTATCATCATGGGCGGCGTCCCTATTTTTGAAGGATTCATTATCCACCCCGTTATTTTTCTAGTAATGCGACTGATAACTGTTATGGTTTCGGAGGTAAGGAAGCTTTCCAAACCTTATTATAACAAGGGCAATTTAATTTACCCTATTCAACTAAAATATTTTATAAAGTTTCAAAAATTTAATCAAAACGAAACAATGAAAGATTTTTTTTTTTCCATTGGTTTCAAAATGATTTTTGCGACATTATGCTTAACAAGCTTTCGGTTGCCGAATTGGCAAGAAGTCCTTTGTTTTTTAAACCCAAAATCGAAAGTTTTACTTACTCGGTACGCATATATACATATCAATAGAAACACTGCATAGCCAAGGAGTCGAACCCATGTGTTTTGGCCCCGCCTCATGGTAAGCGAAACCAATACGTTTTTAGACCTTGGGGCAGGCCAAAAAAGAACAAAAGAAAGAAGGAGCATGCATCAACCCGCAGCACAAGCTAGTAGGCCCAAATCACCCCACCCACACCCACTCAGTATTTTATCTAACCTTTTTTTAAAAAACACCAACTTTTTTTGCTTCAATAACTGACTGGGGGGTTTGTTCCATCATCCACAACCATTACCAAACGAGTGCTTTCTATACCCTTCCTAATCTAAATTTTTCCAATTTGAAACCATTGCGTGGTCCTTCGTAGTTGGAAATTTTCAGCACGTATTTACACCCCTTTTTTTAATTCCCTTTTTTCCATTTATCACCCGATCAATCCCCCCCTAATTCTCCTTTTCGAGAGAGTGCAGTTCGGGCCCTCAGTCTTTTTCTCATAGGAAATTTCGAACATGGGATCTCTTTGTCTCCTCACTGTACGTTTTCCCAGACATTTTATCCTTCTGTAAAAGGTGACCAGAATGAGCAGCTAGTCTAAATAAGGGCCCCAACCAAGGTATATGAGTTGAAGAAAACCTGAGGACTTCTATGTTTATACTTCTAGTAGAAGCCCGAAATTTTGTTGCTTTGTGAACATAATGTACTGTTGTCTTTGGTTTTAGATATGCTAACAAAACTCTAAAAACTTCCGTAATCATTAGTATTAAAATCTTCATTATTTTGTTTTAGTGGCATGGTTTTTTACCTCCAACATTTTGAAATTTATTTTTCAATATTAACTGCACTGCCACTTCTCCGACCATTTTCATCTTTTATTCAAATCATCCTGGGTGCTCTAGGTCCTTAATTGAATGAATTGGGCGACCATTTTTTTGGCATCAGCAAAATTTTCTTATGTCGCTATTTTTTTCTTCATCATTCGTTTTTTTAAATTGTGAAAACAAACGGCCCAAAACCCGACCCCTGAGGAACACCGCTTTGACGTGCCCCCGTTTGATTTCCCTATTTATTCAAACTCTCTTTCTGCCTATTTTAGCCCTGGTCTACCCAGGAAAAAATTTCCCTCCTATTCCAGGTCCGGGGAAAAATTTTTAGGATTCATAAAACTGAAGTTGAAAAGTTTTGGAAATTTTTTTGGTTTTCTTACCCAAAAAAAAAATGAAAAAATTTTGGCAACATTTATGCAATCGCTTTTTTTATCATATTTTTAAGTATGTTTTTTTCAAAAAAATAATTTTTTTTGTTTTTGCTGTCATCAAGAGGACTTTGGCACTAGTGGTTTTTTTTTTTTTTACTCCCCAAATTACTTTATTTATTCTAAACAAGTTCTGTGATGACTAAAAGGGAAAAGACAGAGTTGTTGCTGCTCAGTTGCCTCTGGGGGCGACAATATGGGGGTTTTCAACACGCTCAAATTTGGGTTTCACTCCAAAATTTTCAGAAACAAAAAAAAAAATTTAATAAAATCAGGAAAAAGTTATTAACATTTGTTTTACTTATTTGCAAAAGTTAATTAGGAGTGTCATGATTTTTTTCAGACAATACTGATTAATGATGGTTCATTTAATATTTCCCCGAGTTTTTTGCAAAATTTTTTTACCATTTTGTTTTTAATGATTATTTTCACAAAAAAACCAAAAAAAAAAAAAAAAAATAAATTTTTTTTTAATGCAATCATGATATTTTTCCCCAAAAAAAAATTTTAAATTTAGATAATCTAACTCTTTATCTTTCATCGTGTTGACTAGAACATAGTACAAATTACCAAATTTTTTTAGGTTAGGGAGGGTTTCATCTAAATACAATTTGCATATCTTTCAATTTTGCAAAAGAAGTCCATGAAAAAAATGTGTTAAAGGATGAAACTGCTCCCTTTAAAAAACATACGTTACACTTGAAATTGGACCACAAACAAAAAAGAACAAAAAACTGGTCTCTGAACCCTTAAGTTTCCCTTTAAAACCCCTTGATAGGTAAGATTGATTAATGAATCTCAACACGGTTTTACAAAGGGGGGGTTCCAATCTTTCGAATTTACTAAATTTTTTCCAAAAGGGGCTTGAGGAGGTGTCATGGTAATGAAATTTAATTGTGTATAGGACTTCAGTAAGGGTTTCGATAGAGTTCCACACCCGAGGGTATTGGGAAACTTAAAAGGGACACGTTTTGTAGTTTTAAAAATAGGGTTTGATAAATACATGGTGGGTGTGGGGGGTGGGAGTTGGACCTGCTGCTTGGCTGCTGGGTCTCGCCGTGTCCCTTCCCTTTAGGAAGGTGACCAGACTGGCGGGTCATTGGGGTAACCAGGGGGGTGGTCTTGGGTTTTAAACCGGGGGGAGACATGGACCTGCCCGCAAGGGTCGTGGCCCTTTGCAGGGGTTTCCCTTTTTTCTTATTTCTTATGGTGTGGGAACTTTTGAAAGCCCTTTCGAAATCCCTTCACAATTTTTTTCATTTCCATGGCTACCTCCTCAAACCTTTGTGAAAAAATTAGTAAATTTTTAAGACAGGAACGCCCCTTTTTAACACAGTGTTGAGATTCATTAATCAATCTGTGCCTATCAAGATGGCTACGAATTGTTTCGGCAATTATTGATTCCATAAATTTTCCCTCTATGGAGGTAAGGCTTATTGGTCTATAGTTCGAAGACAAGGACCTGTCACCTGCCTTGTAAATAGGTGTTACATTTGCCATTTTCCACTTATCAGGCACTATGCCAGTTTGTAGTGATATGTTAAAAAGACTGGCCATAGGTATGCTAAGTTCCACTTTACATTCCTTTAACATCCTTGCAAACAGTTCATCAGGACCCGGGGATTTGTTAGGTTTTAGTTTCTCTATTTGTCTGACGACCATGTCACTAGTTACTGCAATCAAGCATAGTTTATTATCATCCTGTTCTACATAATCTATTATTTCAGGAATATCGCTAGTATTATCCTGGGTGAAAACTGAGAGGAAATAGGTATTGAGAATTTCTCACATATCCTTATCATTGTCAGTGATCTGACCAGAGTTACTCTTAAGTGGGCCTATCTTGTCCCTAATCTTACTTCTGTATATCCGAAAGAACCCTTTTGGGTTAGTCTTTGAATCCCTTGCGACCTTAGCCTCATAATCCCTTCTTGTTTTTCTTATTCCTTTCTTTATTTCTCTCTTTAATTGAATATATTGAGTTCTTAACTGTCCAACCCCTCTTTTGATACGCCTATATATGCCTCTCTTTTGACCATTGAGATGTTTTAATCTATTGTTCATCCATTTGGGATCATTTTTGTTAGATCTAATTTCCCTACTCGGAACAAAAGTTGTCTGGGCAGCTAGAACTATGCTCTGAAAAACGTCATATTGGCAACCAAGATCACCTGCCTGACCCATAGTCAGGACATCCCAATTTAGCCCACCCAGGTAATTTTTCAGTCCCATGAAGTCGGCCAAGGGAAAATCTGGGACAGAGATTTGATTGCAGTTATCTGGGTAATTCCATGATATATTGAAACTAAGTGATTTGTGATCGCTTTCCCCAAGCTCATCATTAACCTCAAGATTATTAATTAGTGAATCTTTGTTGGCAAGAACCAAGTCAAGCAGATTGTTTCCTCTAGTTGGTTCTGTCACAACCTGTTCTAAAAAGCAATCTTGAACTGTATCAAGAAAGTCACTAGACTCAAGATTTCCTGTCATATTATTCCAATCAATTTGTCATAAGTTAAAATCTCCCATTATCACAACATTTTCATATTTAGATGCCTTATGAATTTCGTTCCATAACAGCTTACTGCACTTTCTATCAAGGTTTGGGGGCCTATAAATCACACCGAATTTAATTTATCACGTCCCTCGAGAAACTGTAGCCAAACAGATTCTGTGTTCGATGTTTCTAATCTTATATCATGTCTAAGACATCAATTTAAATTTTCTCTGACATACATTGCCACACCACCACCCTTCCTGTTGACCCTATCAGTGTTTACCTGGAGTTTACCTGGAGAGAGTTCCGGGGGTCAACGCCCCCGCGGCCCGGTCTGTGACCAGGCCTCCAGTGTGGAATAGTTTATAACCCTGTATGTTGCATTCAGAAGGCATTTCTCTATCTTTCAGGTTGAACAAGGTCTCTGTTATACCAATAATATCTATATTACCTACACTAGCAAGTAATTTTAGCTCATCTATCTTAATTCTTAGACTCCTACTATTTGTATAGTAAACATTAAGGGAGCTAGTGACTCGTTGCCCTCTACTATCTCTCTATTTTGTTGATCAATTGATTTGCCATTACTAGCAACTTTATTTTAAATATTGTCTTTTAAACGTATCCCTGAGGTATCCCGGTAATATCTACTGTTTTTAACCCTAATGCTGCAGCCTGATTGTTTCCCACAAACACCCATACCTCTATAATCTATCAGATTAAATTCCTAGACAAGTCATCAATTACCCTCTCAATCGAACTGACTAATGCAGTCACTCCATCCCCAGAGAGATGAACCCCATCCCTTGCATACATATCACGTTTGCCAAAGAATAGGTCCCAGTTATCAATGAATGGGATTGCAAGTTCCTTGCAGTATTTGTCTAGCCAGCAATTTATACCAATTGCCCTAGACATCCATGCATTGCCCACTCCCTTTCTAGGCAAGATGCTACATATGACTGGGATCCCTCCCTTAGACCTAACTACTTCTATGGCTCACCTATACTTATCTAGCAGCTCCTCTCTCCTGCCCTTCCCAATGTCATTACCCCCAGCACTTAGATAATGGGCTTGTTCCCATTACCTGCCATAATATTATCCAACCTGCTGACTATGTCACAAACACCAGCTCCAGGAAGGCACACTCTCTGTCTAACCTTTCCGTCTCTGTTACAAAATGCACAGTCCATATATCTTACCTGAGAATCGCCTACTATTAAAATATTCTTACCTTGATTAGCAGGGGAATCAGTGGTACCTTCAACCTCACTAACCACTGAAGTACACTCGTCTTGGAGAACAGAGAATCTATTTCCTACCTTCATATCTTCTCTACTAACTCTCCTCATTTTCCTCCTTCCTGAACTGTGAACCACTTGCCACGTAAAGCGGCTGCCACCATCACTACTGGTGACAATTTCCTCTTTACCAGCTAACTCCTTCTCACACTCACTCCCAAACTCATCTATGCGAAGCTTCAGCCTCCTATTTTCCCCTGAAGAAGTGGAATCTCCTTCTTCAGCACTTGAACCTAGTTTAAAACACTACAACAACCAGGGTTTGTTGGGAAAACCCCACGCTAACCCCCCAAAAGCTTAGGCAGTAGACCACACTGCCACGACCTGGGCGAATCAAAACAGAGGGGTTCGACTCCTTGGAAATGCAGTGTTGTTTATATTATATAAATATATATATATATAAATATATATTATAATATATATATATATTTTATTTTATTTTTTATATTATATAATATTTTTAAATATATATTTTTAATTTATATAATAATAATATATTTATATATATAAAATTTTTATATTATAGATGGGGAATATAAAAAATTTTGAAATAGGTTATTTAAAATACCCAAAAAATGTAATTGATAAATCTTTTAAAGTTTTCTAGAAAAACTTTTATAATCCAAAAAGGGGCAACCCGCCCCTTTTCAACTAAAAATATGTTTGGGTTTTCCCCCTTACCTGAAACTTGGTTGATATGCCTTCTCTTCTTAAGACTTTTTAAAATTTAAGTTTTATTCAAAAAAATTGATACAGTGAAAAAAAATTTTTTTAAAAAAATTCCCCCAAAAGTGATGGGTGTGTTATAAGATTTTTTGTAAAATTTGGGGATAAATTTATTGGCAAACGGTAAAAATCTCGAACTAAGATTAAAACAACTAATAAGCTTAGAATGGACAAATTCCAATCTCTATTTATTCATGTAAGAGATTTTTAACCATCCAATTTATTTTCAAAAGTTGAGAAATAGTATCAAGCAAGTCCCTTTTCGCAGGATTTTAAATGAATCTTTTTATAAAAAGAGTTTTGCAAAATATGAATATTTCCCTTTGGTTTTTTAAATTAATCCATTTATAATTAATAGAATTTGGGGGGAATTTAATAAACATGGACAAATAATAATTTTTTAAATTTTTTTGGGTAAATAGCTTGGGGGGAGTTGTGAAGGGACCCATCCAAGTTGGGTCGCCCTGCGTCAGTGTTTAACGTTTTGGATCTGATGGAGGTGCTGGCCGGACCCCTTATATGCTTTCCCTTGGTGTTTATTTAAAAGTTCCTTTATAATTTGGGTAGTCCGAAAGGGGTTGGAATTTTCTTTTCTTTCAGAGTGGTTTTTTTGCATATGTATATAAATTTATATATTTATTATATATATAAAATTAATTTATATTATTTTTTTATAATATATAATAATGTTTTATAATTTATATATATATAATAATATAATATATATATATATATATATATATATATATATATTTTTAATATATAGGATATGTATATATATAAATAAAATTATATATATATTATTTATATTATAATATTTATATATATAATATATATATATTTTAATAATTATAAAAAATATTTATATATTATATAATTTAAATATATTATTTATATATATATTTATTAAATATTATATATATATATTTTTTATTATATATATATTTTATATATTTTAAAAATATAATATATTTAATATATTTATATAATTTTTTTATTTTATATAATATATATATATATATTTTTTTAATATATATTAAAATATAAATATATATATATATATATATATATATATATATATATATATATATATATATATATATATATATATTTTATATATATATAGCATATGTCGTGCCGAATAGGCAGAACTTGCGATTTTGGCTTAAAAGCAACGCTCATCTTGCCAAATAGGACAAGTGAAAATTGTGTATTCAATAATTTCGCCAAAAACTTTCTGAACCTGACGAATAAAATATATTTCACTGTGTTTGTTTAGTATTAAGTTATTGGAAACCAAATCTAAAATATTATTTAGTGGGTTAGGCTAAATAAATTGCTCTTGTTATAATAAGTTTCGGTAACTTTTCTAAGATTCTTTTCATGGAAAATTAAAAATTTTTACATTAACATTAATAAAAAAAAATATTCTTTATAGTTAAGAGAAAATTTTTAGAAAAGGACTTAATTTTAAATGAGTTCTTGCTAATTGACCAGTTTTACATATTCGGCACGACATATATATATATATAATTTATATATATATATATATATATATATATATATATATATATAAATATATTTTAAAATATATATATAATATATATATATATGTATATATATATATATATATATACACATACATACATACATACAATTTACAATGAAGTTCAACGACATCATAAAGAGAAGCCTTGCTATATTGCATGCCAGGCCGAGAGCTCCGATCACGTACCATAACTTGCTGATGTCTTTCCTTCAGGCATTCTCTAATCCACGCAGTGTCTTCCCTGTTATATTTGCCTGGTCCTCCAGCTTTTCCACTAATCTCTTGAATTAGAACTGTGTCAAAAGCCTTCTTAAGCCCAAGAACACACAATCCACCCACCCCTCTCTCTCATGTCTTACTGCTGTCACCTTGCTGTCACCTAGAAGGTTTTTGACTAGGATTTCCCGTCCCTGAATTCATGTGGTGTCTTTTATAAGCTCATTCTTTGCTAGGTAGTCCACCATTCTTCTCCTGATAATCTTCTCCATTTCTTTTAAATACCTATCTATGACACTGGTCTGTAGTAACGCTGCCTGTCTGTCTCCGTTTTAAAAACTGGGACTACATTTGCCTTCTTCCATACCTCAAAGGGAATCGCCCCCGTTTCAATAGATGTGCTGAAAATTGTTGTTAGTGGCACTTAGCGCTTCTCCTCCCTCTCTCAGGAGAGTTTGATGTCCGGTCCCGTCACCATTTGTTTTGTGTGTATGTGTGTGTTTTGTGTTTCATTTATTATTTTATGACTTTTCTGATTCCCATTTTACTGAATACATGTTATTTTTAAACGTGATTTGAAGATTTGTTGACAACATCAGGTGACTTCTGAGTAACGAAGCACAAAACAGAAAATAATTAGCTCTTGACTAATCCTTCATGGTGATATTCAGTAAATCATATCCTTTAAAACTATTTATTAATTAAAATACATCCTAAAATACATGTTAGCGATAAAATGAAATTGGAGGTCAAAGAAAATAAATATTTTGATGCAAGATAGCAGACGCAACAGTCACTGGCCAGTTGCCAAATATGTGACAAAAAAAGTGAGAAATTAGAGATAATCCCAGTAAAATTTCCCGCGAGGTATACAATACTGAGAAATATATAAAACAAGCATTCACGCAATGTTAAATACATCGATTACGGAGACGAACCCGCATCAGGGAGCGAAACGTTTTCCTTAAGGAAGTTACTTAACGTAGAACAAGTGTCTCTTTTATACAGCAGTTCGCAGGTCGACACAGACTGTGCGACGTGCGCATGATGCTCGAACTTTAATGATTCTTTTTCCGAAGCCAAAATCTCCATTTATAAGTGCGGAGTGAGTAAATTTCCGAGGCAAGTTCCAATACCATATGAGCGCCAGTCCCAAAGTGTTCCAATTTCCCGGGATGTTTATTTATTGGCAATTCGGCCACG
>NC_069399.1:72396585-72445387 GCF_026875155.1 Cherax quadricarinatus | reverse complement strand
AAAAAGGGGCAATTTAAGCCCATTGTTTTAATCCTGAAAGTGATTATTATCATGTTTTGTGCAAAGTATATTAAGTAAACATGATGTTCACTTGCTGAAAACAGCAGGAGGCCACATGATATGTGGTCTCATTCCCTCTCAAAGTGGGAAAGAAGCTGATATTGATACAGTGGAAAATGTACTAGTTACAAGAATAACCGCTGATCATGTACCACAGCAAAAATTATCATTACTGGAAGAAATGAATGAAACAGTTGATAAGTTGTTGGAGTTAGATGCGATAGGTATTGATGTAAATAAACCAAGCACACAAGAGTCTCAGACTTATAACCAATATTTGGAAACTGTCAAATATAAAGATGGACAGTATTGGGTTAGGTTACCATGGAAATTAAATTCACCACATCTGCCTAGCAATTATTGCATGGCTTTCGGACAATTGAAAGCACAAATACATGAGCTCAGGAAGAATCTAGAGCTGCTGACTGTCTATGATAATATCATACAAGAACAGTTGGACAAATTCACTGAGGAAGCAGTGGAAGACAAGTTGAAGACAGAAGCTCATTATCTCCCGCACCATGGAGTCAGAAAGGATTCTAAAACCACTCCACTACGTGTTGTATATAATTGTAGCGCACGTGCAAATAAATATGTAGCAAGTCTTAAATGACTGATGAGCGGACCCTCACTAATTGAGAAGCTTGGAGACGTGCTTAAGAAATTTCGCACAAACCCATATGCCTACACAGCTGATATTTCCAAAGCTTTCTTAAGAGTCGGACAATAAGAGATAGATAGAGATTATACTCGATTCTTGTGGCCTGAAAATCCACATGATCCTCAAAGTTCTGTGAAAACTTATCATTTCTAGTCAGTATTATTTGGTGCAACATCCTCTCAATTCTTGCTAGAAGCTACTCTAAATACACATTTGAAGAAATCTGAAAGTCCCTTCAAAGAAATCATAAAGAAAAGTTTCTATGTGGACAATCTTCAAGGTACTGTGAATAAAGAGGAGGATTTGAAATCCTTATACAGAGAAGCAAACAAGGAGATGAAAGAAGCAAATATGCCTCTAAGGATGTGGAATACAAATTTAACACAATTAAGGGAACTTATCAAAGAAGATTTCCCAGACGCTGAAAATTCCTGATTGCAGCAACATTCCTGGACTAAATTGGAACATACAGGAAGACACTTTGAGTCTCTAAAGGATAAACAATAAATCATGCAGTACACTCACCAAACGTAGTTTACTGTCAGAGGTAACAATGTTTTGATCCTTTAGGACTCGTCTCACCAATTACCATAAAAGGTAAAATGCATGTGCAAGATACATGGAAGCTCAAAATAGGTTGGGATGAGAACTTGCCTCTAGAATATTGAGTCAAGCATGGGATGAAATATCCAAGGAGTTCAAACAACTTCATGAAAATAAATTTCCCAGACAAATAGGTCAAGAGGGAAATAAACACACATTACATGTGTTCTGTGATGCGTCAACTAGAGGTTATGGCGCTGTAGCTTGCATGAGTAATGCTGAAGGAAGTACATTATGTAAGACTATCTCAACAAAAGTACGTGATCATTCAATATTCACAAAATCGTGATCTGGAGTGATAATGAAGCAGTTCTCCAGTAGTTAAGAAATAATAAGAGTAAGTTGGTCTATGTACAGAATAGGTAGCAGAAATAAGGGAAATGCAGAGAGACTATCTCATTCTCCACGTCTCTACCCAAGAGAATCAGCTGACATGTTGTCACGTGGTGTTCCACTCAAAAAATTTGTGGATAATAAATTATGGCTCACGGACCAAATGGCTGTCTAATGAAAAAAGTGACCTCAGCAAAAGCCCACATAATGCCAGAAGAAACAGTCTGCTTGAGCACAGCAGAAATAATTGTTTAAATACAAAGACACGCCAGAAATAGTCACTGAAGGATCAAAATACTCATCTTTGGGCAAACTCTTAAAGAGTTACAGCTCTTGGCTTTAAATACATTAAAAGGATAAAAACCTAATTATGAATTTCCTGAACCCATTAAATACTGGGTGAAACTAATTCCGAAGATGTTTTCTCTACAGAATATAAATTTCTGGAAAACACAGGATAAATCCCCAAAGAAAACCTGATATGGTTAATTCTTTAGGATTTTATCTCGACTCTGAAAAAAATATGAGATGTCGAGGAAGAATTCCTAATTCTTCACTACCTAAAGAAGCCAAACATCCAATATTGATCCCTGAGAATCACTGGCTAACATGATTGATTGTTCAAAACGCCCACAGTAACGTGTTACATGGTGGGGTAGCTGACACACACTGTCACATACGACAATCTTACTGGATACCTCAAGGTCGACAAAGTGTGAAAATACAAATAAAGGACTGTATTACTTGTAGTCACTACGATATGTGAGTATTGTCAGCATCCAGGTCCACCTCCATATCCTCTGAAAGAGTTTGTCATATCACTCCATTTGAGGTGACAGGTGTATATTACACTGGACAAATAATTTTAACTAAACGGTTGACAAAGTTACCATCAAAGTGTACATTGTTTGTTCACCTTTGCTACAACTAGAGCAGTACACCTAGAAGTAGCCACTGACATGTCTGCTGAAACCTTTATCAATTATATTAAAGGCTTGCACCCAGAAGGACATGTCCCAGACTGCTGATTTCAGATAATGCAGCGAACTTTGTTGCAGGTGCTGTTTATATAAGTAAGATCTTTGATCAGCCAGAAGTACAACAGTGCTGTATCAACGCAGTTGTCATTGGAGATACATTCCTCTAAATCTCCATGGCACGGCGGATTTTATGAAAGAATGGTCTGTATCGTAAAACATTGTTTAAGGAAGACTCCTCATCGTCAGAGAATCGACTTAGAATAATTTCGTACAGTCGTGACTGAAATAGAAAATAGAGTCAACAACAGACCTCTAACTTATGTTACCGATGATCTGGACAATTCAGAAGTGTTAAGTCCATCTCATTTACTCCATGGCAGAAGGCTCGAACCTGTTCCTCCCATGAGTGATCAAGAAATCATAGATGATCCTACTTATTTCGAATCTGAGCAACTCAAACGTAAATTCAAACACCTTAATAAAGTGATTGAACGTTGGGAGAAAATTTGGCTAGAAGAATATCTCACTTCATCGAGAGAACACTTCTATGGAACTGGTGTTCCATAGAAGTGACATAGTTATTATTGACAATGATGGTCCGAGGTCCTAATGGCCTCTTGAAAAAATTGTGACCAGATATCCTGATGCAAACAGAATCATCAGGACAGTTGATATTTAGAGCAAAGATGTAGTGAATAAGCAGACAATAAACAAAATGAGTGCTGTTAGAATTACACAGTATTTAAAACAACATAGTGATTCTCCAGAAACCACACAGACTAAAGCTGTTCAGAAAAGACAAATTAATGAAGTGATGAATAGTTCACCTGCAGCGAATCTCCGCCGCCCCCCAGTGTAGAGAAATTTCTGCAGGAGGGGGCATTGGCCCCCTTCAGCCCTTTTCAGCCTTGAGGGACGACCCTCTCAGAAAGGGTAATGGCGTCTTGCTTGCTTTCACATCAACCCTTTAATTGGAAGCGGGATGACAGGATATGCCATAGTCATTCCACTCCTTGCAAGAGACCAGTGTTGCAACTAGGGTGGGTTAATGAGAGACAATTAATCTCTTAACATAGCAGGAAAATTAAGGAAAACTCTTCAACCACTTTATTACCATGTTAAAGATAACATAAATTGTCGTCTATGCCCAGACAACAAGAAATCAAGCATCCAGCCTTGTTTCCTGTGGCAGTTTGGAAAGGGGAAGGGAAACCTGCTGGAATCAGCATATCTTTTGTGTAGCTGGAGACACCAAGGGCAGCCACGACTGAAGCGGGACAGAAGCCATCAGACTGAAATAAAAACTGGTCCGAGAAGCCTGTTAAGCATGCATTGACCTTAACAAAGGAACTTCAACAGTGTGTTCTCGATCGTTCAGATAATTTCAACATTCGAACATTCATGCAAGAAAGTTTACAATGAAGTGTACTAGCTCCCTGCAGTCACATTACTGCAAAATAAAGAAAAAAGATTGAAGAACAGTATAGTGAAGTGCGAGGTTACAAATTTCCACACTGAGTGAAGGGACGTGTGACTTCCCTCAAAAGACTCATTCTTCAATCAAAACAGCGGATATCGGGTTAAATCCCTGATATAAGCCAGGGAACATATGGGTCAGCTACAAAAACCCGGGTTTACGTCAAATTTTAAACGATGATACTGGTTTAGGTGAGCTGCGCAGCGGATAACTAGTACATGCCTAATTTGGCGGTTACAATATTAACCTGTAATGGGCGGGCCATCGAGCCCCAAAAATGTATGTGTAGTCGCAATTTCAGTTATTCGATGATATACGGGACACAACGCTCCTCATGGGCAATTATTCTCACACTTAAGTACCACTCAACAGTTCCGGGGCTGTAGAACAAATGTTTCACGTCGGAAGAGTCTTCCGGTGCAGCTGCGGAAATTTGTTGAACCAGTAACAAGCTAAGAACATTATTTCTGTACAGTTACATAGCTGATGTTGATGTTCTACTTAAAAATACCAAACATTTGGGTTTTTGTATTTACACTGTCTGCCCGTCTGTCACCCTATCTGCCTGTTTGTCACCCTGTCTACCTCTTTGTTACCCTACCAGTCTGTTACAATGTTTATCTGTCTGTTATCCTGTCTGCCTTTCTCTCACCCCGTCTGCCTGTCCGTTACCCTGTCTGTTGTTGTCTGTTACCCCGCCGGTGTGTCTGTTACCTGTCTGCCTGGCTTACCTGTCTGCCTTTTCTCTCTCCCTGTCTGCCTGTCCTTTTCCCTGTCTGTCTGTCTGTTTGTCTGTTACCCTGCCTGTGTGCTGTTACCCTTGTTCTACCTGGCTTACTCTGTTGCCTTTCACCTTGTCTGCTTGTCACCCTGCCACTTGTCTGTCTGTCTATTACCTTGTCTGCCTTTCTGTCATCCTGTCTGTTCCCTGTCTGTCCGCTGTTACCCTGTCTGCCTTTCTGTCACCCCCTCTGTTGTTCCCTGTCTGCCCGTCTGTCACCAGTCTGCCTGTTGTTGCCCTGTCTGTCTCTTATCCTGTCTGAGTGTCTGTCGCCCCGTCTGCCTATCTGTTACCCTGTAGCCGTTTGCTTACCTGCTGCCTTCCTCTCCCTGGCTGCCTGTCCCTTACCTGTCTACCTGTTTGTCACCCCGTTTGTCTGTCTTTTACTCTGCCTGTGTGTCTTTTTACCCTGTTGCTGGTTTCCTGTTGCCCGGGTTTTTCCTGTCTGCCTTTCTCTCACCATGCTGACTGACTGTCACCTGTCACCTTGTCTGTCTATTACCTTGCCCGCCTTTCTGTCTCCCGTCTTCCCGTTGTTGCCTGTTTGTCCGTCTGTTACCCTGTCTGCCTTTCTGTCACCCTGTCGTTGTACCGGTCTGCCTGTCTGCACAAGTCTGCCTGTCTGTTACTAGTCTGCCTGTATGTTACCCTGTCTCTCTCTTATCCTTTTGAGTGTCTGTCGCCCTGTCTGCCTATCTGTTACCCTGTCGTCTGTTTGTTAACTGCCTGCCTTTCTCTCACCCTGGCTGCCTGTCGGTTACCTGCTCCTGGGCTGTTCACCGTTTGTTGTCTGTTACCCTGCATGTGGTGTCTGTTACCCTGTTGCTGGTTTCCTGTCTGCCTTTCTCTCACCGTGTCTGGCTGACCTGTCACCCTGTCACTTTTTCTGTCTGTCTATTACCTTGTCTGTCTTCCTGTCCCTGTCTTCCCGTCTGTTGCCCTGTCTGTGCTGTTACCCTGTCTGCCCGCCTGTCACAAGCCCCTGTCTGTTACCAGTTGCCTGTCTGTTACCCTGTCTGTCTCTTTCCTGTCTGAGTGTCTGTCGCCCGTCTGCCTATTGTTACCTGTCAAGCCTGTTTGTTACCTTGGCCTGCTTTTTCTCACTGGCTCCCTGTCTTTTAACTGACTTTTCTGTTTACCTTTTTGTGCCCGTTTTCCTTGCCTGCATCTCTGGCCCCTGTCTGCCTGTACTCTAGTTGTATTCCTAGCTGTGGTTGCAGGGGTCCAAGTCACAGCTGCTGGGCCCCCCTCTTCGGTGGTCGTATAGGTCACTTTTCCTGCTCATGGCTTTAATACTTTCCTTAAAAAACTATTATATGGATCCTGCCTCTACAGTCACCTCTCAGGGGTATTCACTTCCTGACAACTCAGTGATGAAGAAATCTTCCCAACATTCTTTGTTTCGACTCTTCAGCTTTCAAAGTGACTCCTTGTTGCTGGTGTTCCTCTCTGGAACATCCCGGGCTCTGTCCACTTGTCGATTCCTTCAGTATTTAATGTCCCTTATCATATCCCATCTCTCCTGTCTCCGTGTCTTCAGGACGATTTCCTTAACCTTCTCCTCGTAGGTCATACTCTTAGCTCTGGGACTAGTCTTGTTGTAAACCTTTGCACTTTCTCTAGTTACCTTACGTGCTTGGCTAGGTGTGGGTTCCAAACTGGTGCTGCATACTCTAATATGGACCTAACGTACACGGTTGTACAGGGTCCTGAACGATTCCTTATTAAGACGTCGGAATGCTGTTCTGAGGTTTGGTAGGCGCCCATATGGTTCAGCAGTTATTTGGTTGATGTGTGCCTCAGGAGATGTGCCTGGTGTTATACTCACCACAAAATCCTTTTCCTTGAGTGAGGTTTGTAGTCCTGGCCTCCTAGACTGTAGTCTGTCTGCGGTCTTCTTCTTTTCCTTTCCCCAATCTTCATGACTTTGCACTTGGTGGGGTTGAACTCCAGGAGCCAGTTTCTGGACAAGGTCTGCAGCTGTCCAGATCCCTTTGTAGTTCTGCTGGTCTTCGATCGAGTGAATTCTTCTCATCAACTTCCACGTCATCTGCAAACAGGGACACTTCGGAGTCTATTCCTTCCGTCATAAATAACAAAAAAGGCACAATACCGTGACTGGAACGATACACAAAATAACTGCACATAAAGAGAGAAGCTTACGACGACGTTTCGGTCCGACTTGGACATTTACAAAGTCACACTAACCAGAAGTAACGAACGAACGAACGAAAGTTCAGGTAAGATCCAAAAGGGGATGAGGGGAAAAAGGGGAAAGGCGAAGTTTAGTTTTGGGGGGGGAGTTTTCTTAGTCGTAGTTTTTTGGCCGGGCCAAAAACCCAAAGGGAAGGCGTTTTTGGGGACAGATATTGAAAAGGGAAAAATTTTCCCTCTTTGTTGGGACCCCTGGGGGGTTTTGAGCGGGGAGGAAGGGAAATGCGATTTTAGCGCTAGGGGGTGTTTTAGAATAAACCCGTGTTTTTAAACCCCAAAAGTTTAAGGGAAGGGGGGTTTTAGAGAAGGGTTTCCCTGTACAGAAGGTCCCTGTCAGCGAACCCAAAGGTTATTTGAAAATTTAGGGTTGGGACCAGGATAGGGAAAGGGAAGAAAAGGTTGTTTTTGGTTTTGGTGGGGTCGTGAATGTCTTAAAAAGGGGAGAGGGGTTTCCAGTAGTAATGTTGTGTTAAATTTTTGTTATCTGTTTTGTCACAAAGCTTTTTTCCAGAAAGTTTCGGGCGCGGGATGTCTAATGGGAATGGAGAAAACTCGCTTGTGGCAAAGTCTCCCATTAAACATCAAGCCCCCAGCACAGCCCTTGTTCTGGCCCTCGCGGCAGTTTAAGTAATTTTTGTTTTTGCTGCAAGAGAGGGGGCTAGAGGAGGGGTAAGTTATCAGGGGAAACGTATTAGGGATTTTTTAAAAGGTTTTGTAGTTTGGTGCTTTTGAGAGGAATTTTTTCAGCTTTTTAGAGGCCCCCCAAGGGCCTTACTAGTTTTATTCATCCCTTTGAGTAAATGTGTCGTGAAATACGAAAAAGGGTTAGTAAAATTTTTAAACCCCAAGGGCCCAGTGCCGTTTGTGTAAAGGGGGAAAGTGGGGGGTAAAAAGGCTGTTCTGAGTCGGGGGGGTAATGGGGGGGATCATTTTTCCTGTAGTTAAATACGTAAGGGCTGGATTTAGCGCTTTGGTTTTGATCCCCCTTTTTTGTTCCAGTTTGGTATCCTGTCGACTTATTTTGTGTTTTGTGTGGTGTTTTTTCTATTTTGGCCCATATGGAGGTTCCTGGGGGGGGGGGGTTTTTTCCCGGGGGTTTAACCCCCGCGGCCGGCCCATGACCGGAAACCCCCGAGGGATGGGGCCCTGACCCCAACTAGGTGTTACTGCTGGCGCACGCGGCCGACGTACGAGCCAAAGCCCCCAAACTGACCCGGGCCCTTATTTAGGTATTTTTCCAGCTCTCTTTTTAAAGGCAGCCGGGGGGTTTATTGGAAATTTCCTCTAATGCTTGATGGGGAGGCTGTTAAACGTTTTGGGCCCCGGCACTTTGGTGTTTTCTCTTAGGTACCAATGGCGCCCCTACTTTTTATTGGGGGCATTTTGAATCCCCCTGCCCAGTCTTTTTACTTTCGTAGGGTTTGTGATTTCTGTGTGCAGATTTGGGACCTTTATTCCAAGATTTTCCAAGTGTAGAATTTTTGATTATCTGTCCCCCCTGCGTTCCACGAGTACAAGTCAGGTTTCCAAAAGCGTTCCCAGAAAGTTAAGGTGCTTGACAGAATTATACGTGCAGAAAGGATCTTAAAACACTCTCTAAAATCTGCGATTTCCCCTGTTCGTTTTGGGAAGATTTTAAATGGTACGCGGGTTAATTTCCAGCCTAGAGGGGAAAAAGTGATTTGAAAAGGGAAATCATCAGGGCTTGGCATCTCTCGTTTTGAAAGTTCTCAATCCTTTCCTATCATTTTTTGCACGTGCGTTCGTGGCACTGTTTTTACCCTTTGGGAAATGAGATCCTCAGACATTACTCCCCAAAGGCCCTTACATTTTTTTTTCCCGCTCTATTTTTTGGGCCGGAGTAAAGTGTTTTTACTCTGTTTAGTTATTTTTCCTCCAGTTTTCCATAAGGGGAGAAAGGTTTGGGAAATTTTTGCCCTTTTTAAACATCATTTTTTTTTTACCTTTCCCCACGGGGAAAACTTTGTTTATATTTTCTTGGGGGTTTTTAAACCCCCTTTCCTCAGCTGTTTGACACCCTTTAGCTTTTCCCTATTTATCCCCGCAAAGGTGATTCGGTGCTGGGGTTGTTTTTCTGTTTTTGTTGATAAAAGGAAAAGGGGAATAGGGGGGGGCGAGTACTGTCCCTTGTGGAACAGGTTTCTTCACTATGGCGGGCCCCCGTTTTAACTCTGTTGCCCACTACTCTTTGTGTTCGATTTTTGGAAGTTGAAGATCCTTTCCCCCCAAATTTTCCCCGTTTTTCCCTTTTAGACGTTTTTTTTGGGTATTACCCCATGTTTGCATTTTTTAAAAATGTTTTGCAAAGTCTGTGTATATTACATCTGCATTCTAAATTTTTTTCCCAGTGCATCCAAGGCCATGTCTTAGTGCCCGGTTTTTTGTGGAGGAAAAAAAGCGACCGGGCCCTGAACCCATGTTCCCCTGGATTGTGCGGGTTTTTGGGGAATCAGGTGTTTTGCAATCCTGTTCTTGGCCCCTTTTTCCCAAAGATTTTTATGATGTGGGTTTGTCAGAGTATTGGTCTATAGTTTTGTAATGCTTGCTGCCCCCTTTAGGGAAAGGTGGGGTTTAAAATCCGTTGTTTTAAGGACTGTGGTTTTTTAAACCCTTTGGCCAAGCACCATTTTTGTACTTAGGGCACGCGAGGGGGTTTTTTGGCAGTTTTTAAAGAAAACAGATTTCCCACGAGGGGGGCCCGGGGGCTGAGGGGCTTTAGGCATGGTTGTAATTGGCTTTTCAAAAATCAAATCGGAGTTAGGGTTAAGGGTCGGAAATCGGGGGAACTTTTATGGAGTTTTAGGCTCATTCATGAAGAAAAAATTTGGGTCGTCGATCCTCAGACCGATTAGGGGTTTCCCTTAAAACGGGTTCGTATGGGATTTCAATATTTCACTCTTTTCCCTTGTTGTGTCTGTGAAAGGTCCCACCCTGTCTGAGTAAGGGCCCGTTATAGATGGGGGAAATTTTCCCTTTTTTTTGGCATTAAAAAAAGAAATTTTTTAAAAATTTTCTTTCAATTTCCCCTAATAGCTTTAAGCCCCTCCTGCCCCCCCCCGGGGCCCTGCGATTTCATTTAGTTAAAGTTCGATATTTTCCAAATTCCCTGGTCAGCGCCCCCTTTTTCGTGTATCAGATTTTTTTGCATATTTGAGGAGTCAGTGACTCTTCTTCGTCTTCTGTAGGGGGCGTTTTTTCTCCCCATTTTTATCTGTCTTCTTTTTTTTCTTAGGGGAATTTGTTTGAACTTTGCTTAAAGGCAAACCAGGAAGTTGTTCCTTTCAAGGAAAGGGTTTTGGGGTCCATGTCATTTAAGACATTTTCCCAAAAATTTTTTGGGTTTAGGACAGGGTTTTTCCCGGCCCCTTTGATGTTCTTGTTTTTAAAAATTGTTTTTGTAAAGCCCCTTAACAGGTACATGCTTTTTGCGTCGGGAAACCCCTTTACAGAGTCTGGACTTCGTTTTAGATTGTGTTGGGAATTTTAGTTGTTTTTGATATTCTTATGCTTTTAAATTAGGCCCTCATTTTTTTGTGAAGATAAGGCCCAAGTGTGTTTTTGTTTTGGGGGGTTTCCACTATTTGGTTTTAAGGTGTTTTTTTTCGCGGGAGGATTTTTTTGCTCATGTGTGTGTGACCTTTCATCTGAATACCCCGGGGTTGGGTTTCCCAGCTTTAACTTTTTTTGACATTTTCCATTTTGTATCCCTTAGGTTGAAATCCCCAAAGCGGAAAGATGTTTGGGGAGGGAGCGGGAAAGGGGTTTTCCCAAAACAGTTAATCGTTTTAGTAGTTTTTTTCCTTGAACTGTTGGGAGGTTGAATCTGGGGCTTGTATAAAAACCCAATGATAGGTTTTGGTTCTCGTTTCTTTATTGATGAATTTCAACTCCCTCATTTGTGGTTTAAACCCAACTCCGTGAAAGATAAGGGATTTCTTTAAACATACAGGCCCCCCCCCCCTTGTTCCCTGTTTTTTCTCTCGCTTTAAAAAAGGGGTTTTGTAACCACTTACCCCAATTTCACTTTCAAAGGGATCTTTTGTGTGAGTCTTTTGGGGGGGGGGGGCCCTGCAAACATTGTTTTGACTCCCCTAGAAGGGCCACTGATAAAGGTATTTTGTTGTTGGTGGGGTGGTTAAGGCCCTGTTTTATTAGCAAAAAATTTTAACGAGGTTTTATTCTTTTGTTTGGGTTTGGGGGGGTTTTTTTTTTGGCATCAGTTGTTTTAATTTTTGGGGGCCATGGGTGGCCTGGCTGCGCCTCCAGTCCCAAAAAGGGTCCAAAGGGGGGGTGGAAATATTTTTGTTATTTTTCCTTTCCCTTTTTTTTTCCCTTTCCTGCCAAATAAAAATCATGGGGTTGGGTTGTCATAGCTACATTGTTTGTTTGTGGGGGGTCTGTGCCTCCCGGTCCCTTTTTGTTTGGTTTTGCAGGGGGACTCGATTTTTTTTAACATTTCTTTGGGGACCCAGGAAATGGCACATTTTTTTGGGGGAAAGAAAGTACGGAAGAAAAACGGGCACACTCCTTTAGGCCCGGGGGGGGTCGCACATTTTTTGGTTTTGGGCAAAGTTGCATGTCCCTTTTTTTCCCTGTTATTCCCCCCTTTTCAGTTTCCCCCAAAACATTAAAAATTTGCACAAATTCACCTTTGGTTTAGAATTGTTTTGGGAGGTGTGGTTTTTCAATTTCGCAGGTTTGGGGGCTGGCCCCTTTTAAACCCCTGTATCCAAGCCGGGCCCCCCGTCCTGGATTCCTTTTAAATTTCCCAGTAGAGGAAGGGGAGACTCCTCTCCAACATCTGTAAGGGGGGCCCCGGTTTGTGCAAAAGATGGTTGTTTTTTTAAATGTTTTTTTGGTGGTTTGGGTAGTGTCCCAAAGGGAGTCTGGGGTGGCAGTAAGGTGGGGGCTGGGTTTTGGTCGCCCCGGGGTGGGGGGTGGGGCTGGGTTTTGGGCCAGCACCAGGCCCCTTTAGGGTATTGGGGCTTGGGCCCGGGGGGGGCCTGGGGCCGCACCAGCACTGTTGGGGGATTAGTGTTTGGGCTGGGGGGTGGGTCTGGTTAGCACCCTGGTGTAAGTTGTGTAATGTCATCTGCTTTGGCTAGTGTGTTTGGGGTTGTGGTATAAAAGGGGTGGAAAAGTCGTTAGTGTTTTAAAAAATTTGAGGGTTTTTGGGGGGGGGGAAAAATCCCTGGGGTACTCCCGGGATTTTTTTGTGTGAAGTATTTAGAGTAAAAAGCCCTTTGGAAATTTTTTTTTCAAAGGTTTCGGCCCCCTTAAGGAAGTTTCCCGGGGTTTTCGAGTATTAAAGGCAATTTTTAAAAATTTTGCCGGGGGTTTGTATTGAGCCCCTTTTTGCCCGGGCAGTGGCGAAGCTTTTTCAAAGTCTTTTTCCAACCCGGGTGTCCTGTTTCTTTTTTTTTGGTTTTTTGTGGGTTTTAGTTGGAATGAAGTTAATGGGATCCTGTGTGGATCTGTTTGTTTTGGAAAAACCCAAATGGCCCTCAGAAAGTAGGAAAAAGGTGTTCCGGTATCTGCGAAGGGGGGGGGATGATGTTTTAAGGGTTTTTCAAAATTTTAAAATTTTCGAGGAGGGATGGCGATAGTTTCTAGGGGCAGATTTTTCTTTATTGGGGGTTTTGGTAGGAGGTTGCATAACAGCCCTTTAAAAAGGGAAGGGAAATATCCCCGAAGCAAGGGAAGGGATGAGGTTTTGTTTTCATTAAAGAAATTTAGGAAAGGGGTTTTTAGGATAAATGGTTTAGGCCCCGAGGGACCGGGGCCTTGGGAGGAAAGGGGTTGAGGGGGGGTTTTAACATCTGTGTTGGTTGAAAAGGAGTGTCAAGGTCTTTTGGGAAAGAGGTAAAGGGGGCCAGATGGGGTGTGGCTGTCTGGTGTTGTTTCGTTGGGGTGGGTTTGTGTTTCCGTGTTCTAAGTTCTGAATGTTTGGATAGCGTTAGGGTTGGGGGGGGTTTAGGGTGGGAAATTTTTCTCCCCAGATTTTTTTGAAGTGTTAGGGCAGCTGGGGTAAGAGATGTGGTTTTTGTTGTTGGTGTTTTGTTTGAATTTTTTTGGTGGGAGTGGTTTCCCCTGATTTTTTTTGATTTAAAATTCCAGAAAAACTTTTGGGGTTTTTGTAGTGTTTTGGCCCCTTGTAGCTTTTGCTTGGAAAAGTGATTGTTTTTGGTCTTGGTCTTTGACTGTATAGAAAGGTTTTTTTTGAGGTTAAATAGATTAATCGGACTTGATTAAATCTGTTTTGTGTTGTAGAGAAAGCGGTTGTGGTAAAAGATTTAAATTTTTTTCTTGTTCTGATTGAGGGTTTTTAAAGGGGAAAAAACAAGGGGGTGTGGGTTTCTTTTGGGTTTTTCGTGTTGGCTTTTTGTGTAATTTGGGGTCTTGGATGAGAGCAAGTTTTAGTGTCAATGTCGAGTTTGGTTTGTTTTTGTTGTATAGGGGAGGTTTTTTTTTTATCTATGTGTTTTTGAAAAGGGTCCCGTTAGCGTTTTTTGTAGGGGAAGGAAGGGGTGGCCCGGGGGGGTGAGGATAGGGGTTTTGGGGGAATTTTGTAAGTTTACTGGGATGTGATCAGAGCCTGTTGTAGAGCTAGGTGATATGTAGTGTTTGAAAAAGGGCTGGTCGGTTTGCCCCGAAAAGATTCGGTTTGCCTTGGGCCCGGGGGTGGTTGTAGAAAGGGGTTAAAAACTGGACCAAAAGGAAATTTGGTGTTTTTGGTTTGGGGAAGTTGAGTAATTGGTGACCCAAATTGGGGTTTTTACTGGTGTGATGAAAGGCGGGGTGTTTGGCATTCATGTCAGGGTAGTAGGTATGGTTTGGGGTTTTTGGTGTAGTTTAGACTAAGGAGAGGTCGTTTTTTGTTGAGAATAGTGTTTGGGCGAGAAAGGTGGTGAAAAAGGGTAAAGGGGCCAAGGTTTTGGGGGTGTATTTTGACTGCAAGAAAAAGGGTTTGGGGAATAAAAGGGGGTTGGGAGGGAAAATTTTTGTTTTATGTTGGATTTGACAAAGGGTGGCAATCCCATGTGGGGATTTTTAGGGGGGCTGTTTGTGCGTTTTAAACCCTTTAAAGGCGGATACGTTGGGGGGGCCCCTTTTAGGGGAGGTACCCGTTTTTTAAAACAATATTCCCCGGGGTTCTGCTTAAGGAGCCCCGGGGCCCGTGGTGTTTTAAATTTTAAAGTAAGAACGTAGTTGAATGAAAACCCTTAAAATGATTTAAGGTTTTGTCCAAAACAAAGGTTTAAAGTCGGGGGAAGGGGGGGGTTTGGGTTTAAAAACCCGTGATAGTTGTGCCATCAGTGGGGTGTTGTGTTTTAGGTGCTTCGGACCGTTTTCCCGGGGGGGGGAGGAAGATTTGGGTCTGTTTTTTTGTTCTTTGGGGCTGTTGGAGAAAATTGGGGCCCGGTTTAGGTTTTTTAGGGATTTTGTCTGGAAAGGGGGGGTTGGGGCCCGGGTGAAATTTTGGGGTTTTGGGGAGGAGTGGGTGAAAGGGGGATGCCGGGAAAGGGAAGCCTTTTTTGGGGATGAGGAAAAGGAACTATGGTTGGGATGAGGAAATTTGGGAAAATTTTGGAAAAAAGGGGTGAGGGAAACGGGTAAGGGAAAAGGGGGGGGGGGGTGGTCGTTCAGCAGCAGTAAGGGGGGTTTGTGGGGGTTGTTGAAATGTGAAGAGGGGTAGGGGAGGAGGGGTGGGGGGAGCAGGGAAATGGGGGGTGGGAGAAAAGGGGGGGGGGGAGGTTGTGGGCTTAGAAGAGAAGCAGGGAAAAAAGGGGGTAATTAAAGAGGGAAGTTTGTTAGCAAAAAGTTAGGGGTTTAAGGGAAAAGGGGAAATAGTTGATTGGGAAGCTTGAGGATTACCTCGCAGAGTGGGCGAGTGGGGAGTTGACAGTTAGTTTTGTAGTTAATGTGGGTGTAGGTTTTTGAAGGAGAAGGGGGTTGTAGTTGTGGGTTGGGGTTTGATGTGTGTTTGAGTAGGAGAAAATTTGGGCCAAGGGGCGGGGGAAAGGGCCCGGAAATTGGGGGGGGGGGGGGAATGGAAAGGGGGGGGAGGGTGCAGGGAAGGGGGTTGGGGAGGGAGGGAGGGTTTGGGTTGGGTCTGAGGGGGGAGAATGTTTCTTTTTAGGGGGCAGGAATTTTTCAACTGCAGGTTTTTGGACCTGCCGCAGTTAGAAAAATTTTTAAAGGGGGGGGGGTTTAAAATATTCCGAAAATGGCCCGTTCTTTAAATTGGAGCAGACTTGTGTAGAGGGGCATGTGTTTTTGTGTTTGGCCCAATTTTTAGGATTTTAAAACTTGTTTTGATTGGGTGGAAGTTCGGGGTGAAAAGGTGTTTGGACGAAGCGGATGGTTTTGGCAAAGATTCCTTGATGAAGAGTGTAGAGGGGGTCAGTAGGAGTTTGAACAGCCCTTTTTTTAGAATGGTTTGAGGGTTTTGGGTTGTAAAAAATCGTTTAAAGGACTTTTTTCTTGTACTGATATCTTTTATTAAGTTTCTTTGTCTGTGTTATTGGCTGTTTAGGAGAGGTAGTCAAGTGTTTGCCCAAAGACTTTCTTTTGGGAAAAGGTGCTCAGGAGTCCAAATAAAGGTGAAGCCCGCATTGAGGGAAATTTTTGTATTTGGGATCGGTTTTAAGGGGTCCCTTTCGTAGGAATGTTTGTCAAAAAGGAGTTTTTAAGCCTGAGTTGGTTTGAAAGACTTTAAGTTGGGTGCCCCCGTGATTGATATAATAAATTTTTTAAAGGGCAGATAGTGACACAGGATTAGAGGGAAATTTGGGGGTTTTGCGGAAGGGAATTTGGGTTTTGAAGAAGCAGAGGCCGGTGTGGGGGGGTTGTGGGGGGGGAAGGGAGGTGGGAGCTGGAAGGCAACGAAGGCATCGCAATTACGAAAAGATGAAATTGGGGTGACAATCGGCCAAAAGGAGAGTACTCAGCTAGGCAAGTACGTAAGTGACAGACGACTTGCCTACACGGACACTGAGGGGTGAACTGAGCTTGATGGAGCACTGTATACCTGAGTGGTGCGAAAATGGCTGTAGGGCGTGCATCAACGGCGAAAGAATTAGGCAGCAACATTCCCTGCCCTTGGGTGGCAACCCCCAAACCACCATCCTGAGGTGGGGGGAAGACGAAGGTCAGAAAGCACTACTCTAGACGAAGTCTCCCCCAACATGGGGAAAATTCGAGAGAGGGGAAATCGTCAAACCAAAAGTGAGCAGGACGGTATATTTTAGGCAGGAAGAGGTGGTGGTAGTAGTATAGTAGTAGAGATACAAAAAATGGTTTTAAAATACCGAAAAGGGATAAATTAAGACAATTGAAACCCCCCGGGCCATCTCTATTTGACTTTCGCCATCCAGCCACCATTGGATGGCGAAACGTAACAACAAAACATCCAGACCCCGCACATATTCTCATTCATCAGTAGTATGAGTAGTAGTAGAAGAAGATAGAAGAGGTAGTAGTATGGTAGGGGTAAAGTGGGAATAAGTAGGACGACCCATCAAATAAAAAGGGAAAGGGGGAGCACTGCAAGGAAGTAGGTGCCCCAAAAGGGGAGAGCAACGCAAAAGGGGTCGGAAAGGGGAGGTTGAAAATAAAAAAAAGGAACAGAAACACGAGACAGAAGAAGAAAAAAAAACCAAGGAGAAAAAGGAAAGAGGAAGAGGAAAGGGAGAAGAAGAAAAAGAAAAAAGAAAAAATAGGATCAGTTTAAGTCAGGGTGTTTCTAAAGTTTGGAGATTTTACAAGTGTGGGAGGGGGAATGCATCTACAAGAAAAAGCCAGGGCTAAGTTTCATAAAAGGGGAAGTTGTGTATTAGAGGGCGACTGTTCGATTTGAAGTAGGGAAGACAGTTTTAGCAGAAAACCATAAATAGGAGGCTATATCTCTGAGTGACAGAAAAAGCTTGTTAGTGTCGGCAAGCCTAACACTATTTTTGTGCTCCCAATTGTCAGAAAGGATCGACCAGTTTTCCCAAGTATTTAAGAGGACAGGGGAGCAAGAAATAGAGAGACACCTGAACTCTGTAAGGGAGGAGAGGTTGAACAAGTTTGTGCGAAAGTGTTTGCCGGCGGGAAAGGGAAGCTTGATGTCTAAGGGGCGGGGGAACTTTGGAAAAGAAAAACCGGAAATGTAGGGAAGCGAGGGGTAGAAGAGTTCCCGGGGCAAGAGTTTTTGGGGGAAAGAAATTACGTTTAGCCGTGAAGGGCAGATCTATGAAATGGGAAAAGGGGGAGCAAGACGGGGAAAAAGAATTTTGAAAATGGAAATTTCTGCTGGAAAAACTGAGGATTTCAGATGCGGAGGGCACGGGAAAGAGGGAGAAAGAACATTTTCTTACAGGGGAAGATGATAGGAAAAGTAATGAATGTACATGCCACTGAGCATAGGGTTTTTTTAAACGGAAAAAAGGAAAAAACCTGTATCTGAGCGGTGGACAGGACACAAGGAAAGGAAGAAGGAATTAGATTCCATTCACTTTAAAAATTAATGGAAGGGGAAAGATTGTTAAGAGCTTAAAAAAAGGTTTTGGGAAAGACGGAGTCATAGGCCACAAGCAAAGATTTTCATCCACATATGGAGCCGAGTGAAGGTTTTCACATCGAGGGAGAAAAAGAACAGTCTCGAATATTCCCTGAAAAGATTACGGGTAGGAGGTGAGGAGAGCCCATAGCGACACCGAAGGTTTGAGAAAATTTTTCCCCTTTGGGAAGGGAAAAAGGGAAATTTAAAGGTCCAAAAAGCGGGGGGTAAAATCAAAAAAGACATCTGGGTTTGGGGGAGATGTAAAACCCCTTAAAGGGGCCTTCTCTTAAGGAAATAAGGACATCTAAAAGGGGGACTTGGGTAAGAGGACTCAACGTCAAACTAAGCTCTTACAGTTGGGAGAGCGAACCCGTTCAATGAAGTCTTGAAGTACGGAGGGGGGCAGGAAAAAAAAGTCCCAAAGAAAGGGGTGGGGGTTTTTTTGGAAGCCAAGAACAGAGAATAAGAGCAGAACCTCTAGGGGTAGTGGGACGAGAGGAAACAGGTCGGTTTTCCCTACTTTTCCAGTCTTTCTAATCTCAAAAATTCTCCCCGTCCCTTGGGCGTCAAGCTTCCTTCCAGCAAACCTATTGCACAAAACTCGTTCATACCCCCCCCCTCTACAGATGTTCCGGGTGTCACTCTATTTTTTGCTCCTCCTGTCCTCTTAAATACTTCGGAGAAACTGGTCGTCTCTTTCTGACAGATTTTAGGGCCCCAAAAAATATGTTGGGCTTCCACACTATAATCCCTTTTTTGTCACGTCAGAGATCATCCATCCTTTTGTGGTCTTCTGCTAAAACGTCTTCCCTACTTTCAACTCGAACAGTCGCCTTAAGCAAAAACTTTCCTTGTATGAATTTTAGCCCGGGCTTCGTCTCTGTAGATCCTTCCTCTCCCCCACATTTAAAATGCCCAAACTTCAGAACCCGTGATTTAAACCCTACTTCCATTTTTTTTTTTTTTTTCTTCCCCCCCTCTTCCCCTTTCCTCTTTCCTTTTTCCCCTCTGGGTTCTTTCTCCTTCTGCTCGTGTTTTTTCCCCTTCTTCTTTATTTCACCACCCCCCCCTTTCACGCACCTCTGTGCGCTTGCTCCCCCCCTTGTGGCACCTAGTTCCCCTTGCAGTGCTCCCCTTCCTTTGTATTTGATGGTCGTCCTCCTTTTTCCCACTTCTCCCACACCACTACTACCCCTCTTCACACTACTACTATTGATGAAATTGAGACCAAAATGTTTGGCGTCTGGGGGTTTTGTTGTGGACGTTTCGCCATCCAAATGCTGGCTGGATGGCGAAACGTCTACATAGAGATGCCCGGGTGTTGCGCATGTGTCTTTAAATTTTTCTTGTCCGGGATTATAAAACCCTTTTTGTACTATACTACACTCTACTACCACCACCTCTTCCTGCCTATATATAGCCGTCCGGGGCACTTCTGGTTTGTGTGATTTGTAAAAAGGGCCAAGTCGGACCGAAACGTCGTCATAGCTCTCTCTTTTAGTGCGGTTATTTGTGTATGTTTCCTTTCCGTCATGTCGTTCCAAATACCAGAAACAGCACCGTCCTAAAACGACCCCTATGGCACCCAGCTCGTTACGCCCCCCACCTGACACCCGCCCCGTAGCATGACTTGTGTTGTCTTCCGACAGTTATTCCCCGACCATTTTAGTGCCTTTCCCCGTTTATCCCTGTGGTCCTCCCGTTTTGCACAAACCTTGTGTGGAACGTGTCAAAGCCTTCTTACAGTCCAAGAAAATGCAATCTACCCCCCCGTCCTCCTTGTCTTACTGCTGCCCCCCGTCTAGAACTCCAGTAGGTTTTTACACAGGATTTCTCACCCTGAACCCGTGCTGATCCTTTTTAGGGGTTCCACCATCTTTCCTGACAATCACTCCTGACTTTCATACTATACATGTTGGTGCACTGGTTTTTTTAAAGCTTCGTGTCTGCCCCCTTTTTTCTTAAAGTTTTGGGGTTACATTTATGTCTACTGTCTACCCTGTCTGTCGTCTGCTACCCCTGTCTGCCCAGCACCCTGTCTGCCTGTTTCTCTGTCTGCCTCTCTGTCACCTATTTTCCTGTCTGTTACCCTGTCTATCACCTATTTGCCTGTCTGTTACCTTGACTGTCGCCCTGTCTGCCTGTTACAATGCCTGAATGTCTGTCACCCTGTCTGCCTGTCTCTCACCCTGTCCGTCTCTCTGTTATCTTGTCTGCCTGTCTGTCTCCTGTTTGCCTGTCTGTCACCCTATCTGCCTGTCTGTTACCCTGCCTGCCTGTCTGTTACCCTGTAAGCCTTTCTGTCACCCTGTTTACCTGTCTGTTGCCCTGTCTGCCTGTTTTTCACTCTGCCTGTCTTACAGTGCTGAGTGTCTGTTTTCCCTTCTGCCTTTCTGTCACCCTCTCTGGGTGCCTTTTACCCTGCCTGTTTGCCGTTTACCCTGTCTGCCTGTATTTTACCCTGTCTGCCTGTCTATTACTCTATCTGCCTTTCTTTCACCCTGTCTCTTACCCTGTTTACCTGTCTGTTACTCTGTCTGTCTGTTTGTTACCCTGTCTTCCTGTCTGATACCCTTGTTTGCCTTTCTGTCACCCTGTCTGTTACTTTGTCTGTCTGTCTGTTACCCTGTCTTCCTTTATATCATCCTGTCTACCTGTCTGTTACCCTGTTTGCCTGTTTGTCACCCTGTCTGTCATCCTGCCTGTCTTTCTGTCACCCTGTCTGCCTGTCTGCTACCCTGCCCGCCTCTCTGTCACCCTGTCTGTTACACTCTCTGTCTGTCTGTTACCCTGTCTGTCTGTCTGTTGCCCTGTCTTCCTGTCTGTTACCCTTGTCTGCCTTTCTGTCACCCTGTCTGTTACCCTCTCTACATGTCTGTTTCCCTATCTGTTACCCTATCTGCCTGTCTGTTACTCTGCCTGTCTGTCATCCTCTCTGCCTGTTTGTTACCCTGTCTGTCTCTCTGCTACCTGCCTGTCTGTCACCTTGTATGTTACCCTGCCTGCCTGTCTGTCACCCAGTCTGCCTGTCTGTCACCCTGTCTGTTACCCTACTTGCCTGTCTGTTACACTGTCTTCCTGTTTGTCACCCTTTCTGCCTGTCTGTTGCCTTGTGTGCCTGTCTGTCACTCCCCCTGCTTGTTAATCACCCTGTCTGCATATATGTTATCCCGTCTGCCTGTCTGTCACCCTGAAAACTTGTCCCATCACCTTGTCAACCCGTCCGTCACCCTATCAATTTGTCCAACACCTTGTCAACCCGTCCATCACCCTGCCAACTTGTCCATCGCCCTGTCAACCCGTCCATCACCCTGTCAACTTGTCTATCACCTTGTCAACCCGCCCTTCGCCCCGTCAACTTATCCATCACCCTGTCAACCCGTCCATCACCCTGTCAACTTGTTTATCACCTTGTCAACCCGCCCTTTATCCTGCCAACCCGTCCATCACCCTTTTCAACCCCTCCATCACCCTGTCAACCCATCCATCACCCTGTTAACCGCCCATCATCGTCAACCCGTCCATCATCCTGTCAACCAGTCCATCACCCTGTCAACTTGTCTATCACCTTGTCAAACCCGTCCCTCACCCTGTCAACTTGTCTATCACCTTGTCAACCCGCCCTTCGCCCCGTCAACTTATCCATCACCTTGTCAACCCGTCCATCACCCTGTCAACCCATCCATCACCCTGTTAACCCGCCCATCATCCTGTCAACCCGTCCATCATCCTGTCAACCAGTCCATCACCCTGTCAACTTGTCTATCACCTTGTCAACCCGTCCATCACCCTGTCAACTTGTCTATCACCTTGTCAACCCGCCCTTCGCCCCGTCAACTTATCCATCACCCTGTGAACCCGTCCATCACCTGTCAACTTGTTTATCACCTTGTCAACCCGCCCATCACCCTGTCAACCCATCCATCACCCTGTCAACCCGCCCATCATCCTGTCAACCCGCCCATCACCCTGTCAACCCGTCCATCACCCTGTCAACCCGTCCATCACCCTGTCAAACCCGCCCCTCATCCTGTCAACCCGCCCATCACCCTGTCCCAACCGTCCATCACCCTGTCAACCCGTCCATCACCCTGTCAACCCGTCCAAAACCACCCGGGCAAAACCCCTCATCACCCTGTCAACCCGCCCATCATCCTGTCAACCCGTCCATCACCCTGTCAACCCGCCCATCATCCTGTCAACCCGTCCATCACCCTGTCAACCCGCCCATCACCTGTCAACCCGTCCATCAACTGCAACCCGTCCATCACCTGTCACCGTCCATCACCCTGTCAACCCGCCATCATCCTGTCAACCGTTCCTCACCTGTCAACCCGCCCATCACCCTGTCAACCCGTCATCACCTGTCAACCCGCCATCACCCTGTCAACCCGTCCATCACCTGTCAACCATCACACCCTGTCAACCCGTCCATCACCTGTCAACCCGTCCATCACCCTGTCAACCCGTCCATCACCCTGTCAACCCGTCCATCACCCTGTCAACCCGTCCATCACCCTGTCAACCCGTCCATCACCCTGTCAACCCGTCCATCACCCTGTCAACCGTCCATCACCCTGTCAACCGTCCATCACCTGTCACCGTTCCACTCCCCATGTCAACCCGTCCATCACACTGTCAACCGTCCATCACCCTGTTAACCCGTTCCATCAACCTGTAAACCGTCCATCACTGTCAACCCGTACATCTCCCTGTTCAAACGTACATTACCTGTAACCCGCCCTACTGTCAAACCGTCATCACCTGTCAAACGTCATCACCTGTCAATAACCGCCATCAAACCTGTCAAACACGTTCATCACCCTGTCAAACCGTCACCATCCTGTCAACCCGTCCATCACCTGTCTACCAGTCCACACCGGTCAACGCCTCACTGTAAACCCGTCCATCATCTGTCAACCGTCCAATTAACCTGTCAACCCGTCCATCAACCTGTCAACAGTCATCACCTGTCAACCGCATCATTCCTGTAAACGTCCATCACCCTGTAAACCGTCATCACCTGTCAAACCGTCCATCACCTTGTCAACCAGCCCATCAATTGTCAACGTCCATCACCCTGTCAACCGTCATTATATGTTCAACCCGTCATTACCTGGTAACCGTCCATCACAATGTCAACCCGTCATAACCTGTCAACCGCCACATTCATCCTGTCAACGTCAATAAAATGTCAATCGTAATCACCTGTCAAAACCCGTCATAACCTGTAACCCGCCATTAATCTGTAACCGTCCATCAACCTGTCAAACCGTCCATCACCTGTCAACCGTCCATAACCTGTCAACCCGTCATTATCTGTCAACCGTCATCACCCTGTCAACTATCCATCACCCTGATCAACGTCCATCACCCTGTCAACCATCCATCACCCTGTCAACCGTCCAATCATTGTAACCAGTCCATCACCTGTCAACCCGTCCATCACCCTGTAACCGTAATCACATGTCAACCCGTCCATCACACTGTCAACCAGTCATCACCTGTCAATCCGTCCATAGCCTGTAACCCGTCCATCACCCTGTCAAACCCGTCATTCACACTGTAACGTCCATGCAACCATGTCAACCGTCATCACCATGTCAAGTCCATCACACTGTCAAACCCGTCCATACAGTGTCAAACCTGGAAGTCCATCAACCTGTCAAGTAATCCACACTGTCAACCGTCAAACACCTGTCAACCGTCCATTAACTTGTCAACCGGTCATACCTGTCAAACCGTCCAATCTGTCAACCGTCATCACCTGTAACCGCCAATCACCCTGTCAACCCTCTCACCTGTCAACCCGCCCTCACCTGTAAACCGTCCATCACCCTTTCAACTTACCCATCCCCTGTCAAAACCCCCCATCACCCCTCAACCCCTCCTCACCCCGTCAACCCCTCCTACCCCCGTCAAACCGTCCACACCCTGTTTAACCCCCCATCACCTTTCAACCGTCCATCACCCTGTCAACCCGCCTCACCTGTCAACCGTCCATCACCTGTACTAATTCATTCCCCCGTTTTACCGCCACCAAATGTTTTTAACGTTTCAACCGGAAACCCGTTTTAAAATTTTTTCCTCTTTAAATTTTGGGATTTTTGGCAAAAAAACCCCAAACCTTTTTAAAGTAAATTTTTAAGTTAAAAAAATAAAGTAAATGTAAAAGTTAATGTAAATTAAAGTAAATGTAAAAGTAAATTTGTAAAGTAAATGTAAGTAAAATTTTGGAAAGTAAATTTAAAAAAGTAAGTAAATGTAAAAGTAAAAAAATTTTTTAAGTAATGTAAAGTAAAGTAAGTAAATGTAAGTAAATGGAAAAGTAATTAAATGTAAGTAAAAAAATGTAAAATTAAAATTAAAAATAAAGTAAAATGTAAAATTAAATGTAAAAGAAAATTAAAATGTAAAGTAAATGTAAATTTAAATGTAAAAAAAAATGTAAAGTAATGTAAAAGTAAATGTAAGTTAAATGTAAAGAAATTTTTTGTTAAAAGTAAATGTAAATGAAAAGTAAAAGTAAATGTAAAGTAAATGTAAAAAGTAAATGTAAAAGTTTAATGTAAAGAAAATGTAAAGTAATGAAAAATATAATGTAAGTAAAAAAAATGTAAAATTTAAAATTAAAATTTAAAAAATTTAAAAATGTTTAAAGTTTAAAAATTTGTAAATTTTAAAATGTTTTTTTTAAATTTTGAATTTGTTAAAAAAAAAAATGTAAATGAAAAGTAAATGTAAAAAGTAAATGTAATGTAAAAAGTAAAAAAGAAATGTAAATGTAAAAAGAAATGTAAATGTAAAATTTTGTAAAAGTAAAATGTAAAAAGTAAATGTAAAAGTAAATGTAAAAAGTAAATGTAATGTAAATGTAAATGTAAATGTAAATGTAAATAATTGTAATTGTAAATGTTAAAATGTAATGTAAATGTAAATGTAAATGTAAAATGTAAATGTAAATGTAAATGTAATGTAAATGTAAATGTAATGTAAATGTAATGTAAATGTAAATGTAAATGTAAATGTAATGTAAATGTAAATGTAAATGTAAATGTAAATGTAAATGTAAATGTAAATGTAAATGTAAATGTAAAATGTAAATGTAAATGTAAATGTAAAATGTAAATGTAAATGTAAATGTAAATGTAAAATGTAAATGTAAATGTAAAATGTAAATGTAAATGTAAAATGTAAATGTAAATGTAAATGTAAAATGTAAATGTAAATGTAAAATGTAAATGTAAATGTAAAATATAATGTAAATGTAAATGTAAATGTAAATGTAAATGTAAATGTAAATGTAAATGTAAATGTAAATGCAAATGTAAATGTAAATGTAAAATGTAAATGTAAATGTAAATGTAAATGTAAATGTAAATGTAAATGTAAATGTAAATGTAATGTAAATGTAAATGTAATGTAAATGTAAATGTAATGTAAATGTAAATGTAATGTAAATGTAAATGTAAATGTAATGTAAATGTAAATGTAAATGTAAATGTAAATGTAAATGTAAAATGTAAATGTAAATGTAAATGCATTTACTGTATCATTAAGAATGCAGACCACTAAATATGATCGTTAATAATAACACATCTTATTGATTATGCCCGATGAGAATACCTTATTTTTTGTTTTTTTCTTCATATATCTTTTTTTTTATATATCGCTCTTAATTCGAAAACGCCTCATGTAATCGGTTTCAAAATTTCGGTGCTTGTGCCTGGTCACTAGGGTTAGATTATTGGAATACTTAACATGTGCAAGTGTCTATTACCAAAGTTGCTAAACCTATTCCCAACAATTTCGGTGTAATGGTTCAGATAATTTACAAAACCTCGTAATTCGACGACAGTGGAGAGTGAAATTCATGTGTGTAGGTGCAGATTTAGTCGTTTTATGTGTAAAATATTGCGAAAATATTTTGGTAAGGATGACGTTGTGTCCGAGATGTGGAAGATGAGTTTCAGTGTAGACAAGCACCAAGTAATGCATTTTGAGTGTAAGTATGAAAACAAAATATTTGGCAAGAACCTTTCTGAAACAAGTGAAGAAAATGATACTGGAATAACCACAAGCAACCACCTCAAACAATGCCTATCCTGCGAGTACAAAACTGTAGATATCATCGCTAGAAACATCAAGCACAAAACATCAAATACAACACTGACTATAATGCACTTACCAGACCTCATCTTTAATATGACATTTGTTATTTATTACCAAATTACACAAAAGATATATATATGTTAGAGAGGGTACAGAGAAGAGCTACCAGACTCGTCCTGTCACTCATAAACAATCATTATGAAGAAAGCCTCAAACAACTAAAAAAAAAAAAAAATCCTGGATTTTATTCTGATCTTGAGGATATTGAATAGCTTCAAGATATTCAAACACAAAGAACTATTTGAAGTACTGAATGAGTCAGTAACTTGAAAAACAATGAATTGAAAATACGAAGCAGAAGATGCAATTCGAACGTTTAGTAAATAGAATAGAAATAAACTATTGGCTGAGGTTGTAAACGCAAAGATGATACGGTACAGTTATTCTAGAACCAGCTGAACAAGCACTTTGCAAGTACATATACGATTTAGTTAGATTAACCGTGCCAGTGGGAAGAGTTGCCATAGCTTTCAGTCCCACATGAACCGTATAAACCTGAAAGCCAAAATTACTGGGTCAGCCCAAACTGTTTATGTCAGAAAACATGATAATAAATTATAGTGACCGGTGAGGTATTGGGTATCGTGAGGGAGGACACGAAATAGATGTAACGTAGGACACTCGCTACCTTACTCAACCAGTCAATAAACCCACACTAAGTACAAGATAAACCCATGCAGAGCGACATATACATTCAGTAGATGGAGTAATCCTGATGTTTTCAGCTACTGCAGCATGGCGATCAGTTGAGACGAATACAACCGAACCAATAATAGTAATAGACGAAGTAGTAGAGGGTTGTAATAGTTACTAATTACTGATGGCAGCCAGAAGCAAAGCCACAGGTACACACAGCTCAGTGAATGGCAGTGGGGAAACACGAGTAGTTTCAGATAAAAACAGTATTAATGTTAGAAGACGTAGTTGACTCACGTCTTTCATATCCCTCTTTCCTATAAATACCATGACATTTTTCCAAAATGATATGACATATCGTTTTCCTTCTGTTTTCGTGACAGCCGTTGCCACAAGGAGTTGAGGGTAAGGAGTGAACCTCTTCTGTTCTAATCCCTGACTCTCATACCTAATTAACACATGTTAATCCTTAATCTAGATAAAAGAGGTAGTTCCTCTCTGTAGACAGCCTCAAGTCTTCTGTAGACAGCCTCAAGTCCTTTGCTTACTGTCTTTCCTATGTACTCTCGTGTACAAAAACACTAAAAGGCAAGCAAGCACCATGGGGACCAGCTTGAGTGAGGTAATGGAAAGATGTAAACAAATGAGGCCAGAGCGTAAACAACGGGTCAAGTAATAATCATAGTACCTTGCTTTGTTCAGTGGTATCAGTTGAATGAATGGTGGCTGATTTCAGAATCCCGTGCGTAGCCCTATCCTTCTGCTGATACAACTGCAGTGTTGTTGTTCACTGATTCGTGGGCAGTTGCATTAGGAGATGGATAGAACCAAGCATAAGATTCTGGAAACAGCCACAATTCACTTAACTGGTACCATAGAGAAAAATAAAGTTAGTAAGGCCCATCGTTAATACTGTCCCCGATTTGTATAATAAAAATGGCACCCATAATCTGGCCAGTACTCTGCAACTCAGTACCTAATATGACCATTGTTTCACCTCTCCTTAACCTCCCTGAACCCTCTTCTTACCTCGCTTCCCTGACTTCCCCTTGACCTTTCCCGAGCATCACCTCAGGATATTCACACGTCTTATTAGGCAAGTTCAGTCCTGGGAGAAGCATGTCTGTTTCCCCCATGTAAATATAGTGCCTTTCTTACCACCTTTCTAATGCACCATCTTTCAACCATCTTATTAATAATCCAGCCAGAAGAACGTTCTCGCTATTAATAACACAGGCCACTGAGCGTCATGTTATTGATAACCCATACAAGTGAACATGAGTTATTAATAACCTAGACCAATAAATATCCGTGTTAATTATGTCATAGACCTCTGAAGCCCCGAGAGCTTACCGTCCCGTCATCGAAAATGAAATATAGATATTTTTGAGCTGGACATAATAGCTGGGGCATAAAGACACAATATACAGAACAAGTTTTAATTGCATCAGTGTTTGGTTTCAGAGCTGAACTTTATCAGGACTTCATACAGCTCTGGACTGAGCGAAACGTTGTCCCGGTAAAATATATTATTTCATATTGCGTCTCTGTACCCATACCTGTGGGTTATTATGTCTCTTTCCTCTAAAAATGATTGTATTTCGTTCTATACTAAATTTATTAATGTTCTGAAACCAGTTTCAGAGAGGAAATAATCATTACAATGGTTACAAAGACTCGGTTGGGGGAGAGATATTTAAGAGTATTCAAATAATAATTATTTATATTAACGCAGATGGTGCATTTAAGGAGCTCAAATGGATGCTTAAGGGGGCTCAGATGGTAAGTATCAGGAGACTCAGCTAGAGGGTTTAAAGTGACTCAGATGGGTGTAGAAGAGCTTAGATAATACATTCATGAGGATAATAATAAGGTTAATTTGGACTCAAATGGGTGTTTAAGAGGACGCAGATAATTTTTAAAGGCACTCAGATATGGCTCTAAATACGAAAATTACCTAAAGCAAATTATTTTAAGGGTGAAATTCTTAAGTGTTTCCTGCATGGTCACTGGGGTTACTTTATTGCCAATTTCTCCAGTCTGGCTGTACAGTCTCATACACTGTATGAATTTGCATTTTTCTTCAGTCTATGAAAGTTAGTAAAAATAATAATGAAATCATTTTTTCTTGTGCAATTTTGGCTATCTTGCAAATGCTTTTTTTATACTTTTTGTGGGTGTGCATTTACCAAATGCAATTGGCATTTGTTTATACGTTCATAGATTTTCTTTATTTGTTAAGGCCTTTATGCTATCCTGCATTTTTTAACTTTCCAAAACAGTATTCTAATACATAAAGATTTTGTATTGTGTTACAAATAAAACTGAAAATTCAAACAGTTTATAACAGAGCCATAAGGATATACAATAGACATATTAGGCATTTCCAATTTAATGGTTTTTGTAAATTTTCTGAAAATTAAATTTAATCGAAGCTTCCTTTTAAATAAATTAGGTGAGATGATCAAGTAAATTCTCTCTCTCTCTCCAGTGAATTAGCTGTTATGAGTTTCTTTAAGATCGGTATATTGATTTGTACGCCACGATAGCGAGACAAACAACCTCTGCAAACTGTTGCAACTTATGTTCCTCTCTTTCTCTTGTAGTATCTCATGATCCCTATGTTCCTCTCTTTCTCTTGAAGTTTCTCACTATCCCAATGTTCCTCTCTTTCTCTATAAGTATTTCACTATCCTTATGTTCCATTCTTTCTCTAGCAGTATTTCACTATCCTTATGTTCCTCACTTTCTCTTAAAGTATCTCACAATTGAAATTTATGTACAGTCACGTCTCGTAGGTCTCATTCATATGATGGAATCTTGTACTTTTTCATGAAATTTGAGCAAACTAAATATACTCACAGTTCATCGTCTGATTCATCTCAAGGAAGAAGTACAACATTTCCAACACCTGAGTATCGATAGTGTAAAGCCTTACACACGTGTTCATCCTGTTGTCTCTGCTTCGGATAGATCAAGACTAAGGCTCGGGATTCCCTACAGTCAAGGCTGAGGGACTTACTAACTCATCTTCCAATGTCGTCTCCGTATAATAACTGTACTGACTTGATAAAACCACTGGTTAGCGAAACGTTTACACCAAACGTTTTCACCAATGAGCCACAGTTCAAGGACTGTTGGTTGGCTGGGTTATTGAAGCCTGGAGACATTTCTCTGGAGGGCCATAGCGAGCGAAACACATTCAGAATTACTTTCACTGATTCCGAGGTAATGATGCCTGGATATTAACACACGTGTTCCCCGCGGGAAATGGTGGCTCGGCTGGGTAATGACGCTATTATTCATGGTAATGGTGATGTAAATAGAGAACTCATGGTGTTATAGCTTCGTTCGTACTCCTGTGATTGTGCGAGTGTTATCATGTTAGCGTTGTCATGTAAATTACTAGTGTTATCATGGTAATGTTATCATGTTAATGTTGAAATAATGGTAAGATTTCTCGTCGTAATGTTAGTGCCATCATGTTAATGTTATCCCTGTAACAATAGTGTTGCCAAATTTTTCAAAGTATTGTTAGTTTTATCATGGTAATGATATCATATAGTAGTTTGATTGTTAGTATGGTTATTTTGTCTGACGGAAAGAGAAAGAAAAGCTCGCTAACAAAAGCGACAACGGAGTACGTGAAAAACTTGTCCTAAGTTTCCAAAGCGTGTAACAAAGGAAAGAGAAACATAGCACAAACAAAAGCTCTCAGCACCTGATGAAACACCAGACGAGGAATTAGAGATATTGTTGACTGAGCTGGATACATCAAAGGCAATGGGACCAGACATTATTTATTGCCATTTATACTGAGCTAAGGAGCCGAGGGCGCTAAGCCGAGCTCTGGAGAGTGAATCTCCAAGACAGCGGCAGGAGCCAGAATACTTCTTCACACCGGGGATCCGGCTGAAGTCATTCTAGCATGCATGACAGGAGGAGATAGTCAGACCAGCATTAATTTACAGAACCTATGTGAGTTGTGATCAGAACTCATGTTATGACCAGGACCCATGTATCGTTATGACCAGAACCCATGTAACATTATGACCAGAACCCATGTAACGTTATGACCAGAACCCATGTAACATATATGTATATGGACTTCAGTAAGGCTTTTGACAGGGTCCCACATCAAAGACTATTGAAGAAAATTAAGGCACATTGAATAGGAGGAGAAATTTTTTCCTGGATAGAGGCGTGGTTGACAAATAGGTACCAGAGAGTTTGCACAAATGGGGAGAAATCAGAGTGGGGAAGCGTCACTAGCAGTGTTCCACAGGGGCCAGTGTTGGGCCCCTTGTTGTTCACAATCTACATAAACGACATAGATGAGGGCATAAAGAGCGACATAAGCAAGTTTGCTGAAGACACCAAAATAGGCCGTCGAATTCATTCTGACGAGGACATTAGAACACTCCAGGAAGATTTAAATAGACTGATGCAGTGGTCGGAGAAGTGACAGATGCAGTTTAATATAGACAAATGCAAAGTTCTAAATGTTAGACAGGAAAATAACCACGCCACATATAAACTAAATAATGTAGATCTTAATATTACGGATTGCGAAAAAGATTTAGGAGTTCTGGTTAGCAGTAATCTGAAACCAAGACAACAGTGCATAAGTGCTCACAATAAAGCTAACAGAATCCTTGGCTTCATATCAAGAAGCATAAATAATAGGAGTCCTCAGGTTGTTCTTCAACTCTATATATCCTTGGTTAGGCTTCATTTAGATTATGCTTCACAGTTTTGGTTACTGTATTACAGAATGGATATAAATGCTCTGGAAAACATACAAAGGTGGATGACAAAGTTGATCCCATGTATCAGAAATCTTTCCTATGAAGATAGACTAAGGGCCCTGAATCTGCACTCTCTAGAAAGGCGTAGAGTTAGGGGGGATATGACTGAGGTGTATAAATGGAAGATAGGATAAAAAAGGGGATGTAAATGGTGTGCTGAAGATATCTGGCCTGGACAGGACTTGCAGCAATGGTTTTAAATTGGAAAAATTCATATTCAGGAAGGACATAGGAAAGTACTGGTTTGGTAACAGAGTTGTGGATGAGTGGAACAAACTCCCAAGTACAGTTATAGAGGGTAAAACGTTGTGTAGTTTTAAAAATAGGTTAGAAAAATACATGAGTGGGTGTGGGTGGGTGTGAGTTGGACCTGATTAGCTTGTCCTACTAGGTCATTTGCTACGTTCCTTCCTTAAGTGAATATGACCTGACCTGAATAGGTTGGGGCATTGGCTTAAGCCGGTAGGAGACTTGGACCTGCCTCGCATGGGCCAGTAGGCCGGCTACAGTGTTCCTTATTTCTTATGTTCTTATTATGACCAGAACCCATTATCGTCATGACCAGAACCCATGTAACGTTATGACCAGAATCCATGTAACATTATGACCAGAACCCATGTAACATTATGACCAGAACCCATGTAACATTATGACAAGAACCCATGTAACGTTATGACCAGAACCCATGTAACGTTATGACCAGAACCCATGTAACGTTATGACCAGAACCCATGTAACATTATGACCAGAACCCATGTAACGTTATGACCAGAACCCATGTAACATTATGACCAGAACCCATGTAACGTTATGACCAGAACCTATGTATCGTTATGACCAGAACCCATGTATCGTTATGACCAGAACCCATGTAACGTTATGACCAGAACCCATGTAACGTTATGACCAGAACCCATGTAACGTTATAACCAGAACCCACATAACGTTATGACCAGAACCTATGTATCGTTATGACCAGAACCCATGTACCGTTATGACGGGAACCCATGTAACATTATGACCAGAACCCATGCATCGTTATGACCAGAACCCAAGTATCGTTATGACCAGAACCCATGTAACGTTATGACCAGAACCCATGTAACATGACCACAACCCATGTATCGTAATAACCAGAACCCATATAACGTTATGACCAGAACCTATGTATCGTTATGACTAGAACCAATGTATCGTTATGGCCGGAACCCACGTAACATTATGACCAGAACCCATGTATCGTTATGACCAGAACCCATGTAACATTATGACCAAAACCCATGTAACGTTATGACCAGAACCCATGTAAAGTTATGACCAGAACCCATGTAACATTATGACCAGAACCCATTATCGTTATGAGCAGAAACCCATGTATCGTTATGACCAGAACCCATATAACAATATGACCAGAACCCATGTAACATTATGACCAGAACCCATTATCGTTATGACCAGAACCCATATAATGTTATGACCAGAACCCATGTAACGTTATGACCAGAACTCATGTAACGTTATGGCCAGAAACCCATGTAACGTTATGACCAGAAACCCATATAATATTATGACCAGAACCCATGTAACGTTATGACCAGAAACTCATGTAACGTTATGGCCAGAACCCATGTAACGTTATGACCAGAACCCATATAATGTTATGACAAGAACCCATGTAACGTTATGACCAGAACTCATGTAACGTTATGGCCAGAACCCATGTAACGTTATGACCAGAACCCATATAATGCTATGACCAGAACCCATGTAACGTTATGACCAGAACTCATGTAACGTTATGGCCAGAACCCATGTAACGTTATGACCAGAACCCATGTAATGTTATGACCAGAACCCATTATCGTTATGACCAGAAATCATGTAACATTATGGCCAGAACCCATGTAACGTTATGACCAGAACCCATATAATGTTATGACCAGAACCCATGTAACGTTATGACCAGAACTCATGTAACGTTATGGCCAGAACCCATGTAACGTTATGACCAGAACCCATGTAACATGACCAGAACCCATGTAACATTATGACAGAACCCATGTAACGTTATGATCTGAACCCATGTAACATTATGACCAGAACCCATGTAACGTTATGACCAGAACAAATGTAACATTATGACCAGAACCTATTATCGTTATGATCAGAAACCCATGTATCGTTATGACCAGAACCCATGTACATTATGACCAGAACCCATATAACGTTATGACCAGAACCCACGTAACGTTATGACCAGAACTCATGTAACGTTATGGCCAGAACCCATGTAACGTTATGACCAGAACCCATGTAACATTATGACCAGAACCATGTAACGTTCTGACCAGAACCCATGTAACATTATGTGAAGGCTTACTCAGCCCTGTAACAACTTCAGACAGTATTACCAAGGCTGGCTCCTCCTCAGGAAAGTTAATGAATAGAAAAAGAACAAAAACTGACAAACATAAACACTTTATTATTTAGAAATATAAAATATAAAACACTTAAATATGAAATATTAATCCTACCTTAAAGAAAATGAAAAATAAAAAAATATAAATATCTGAATTCAACGCTAATATATACATATAAAACTTGGGTGTCTGGTGTTGGTGACACTGCGTGTTGTTGAAATCGTAGCCGTTGCCGATGATGATGGGGGGGGTCGCAGGTGTTGATGACAACCATCGGCTCGTTCTTCACAGATTTTATAGCCGTCAATAATCCGTCCAGATGACAGGAAAGCAGGTTTTTTACCACTGCAATGGTGAGGGGTTATATCCTGCTACTTGCATACACAAACAGGTAAGTGGATCAGAAATTGGGGACGTCTCAGAACGTTAGTCCGTCTCCTTCAATTCTACTCGTTGATTGGCAGGTGACCCTCTCTGTCATTTCAGAGTAGTGTTGGGAGCTGTGAGTCTAGTGATTTACTGTTTGACCGGAGCCCCACACGTCACCTTTCGGGGGGGGGGGGAAGAAGGGAGGGGAAGGGATAGCGGGAGCTAGACTGACCCTACCTTAACAAGCAGCCGGCAATCAAACTATCACTTTCCGGGAGGGGGAAAAAGGGGGGGAGGGAATAGCCGGAGCTGGACTTACCCTACCTTAACAAGTAGCCGGCAATGAAACTATTGTTACTATATACTCCCTCGCTACTCCTATCTATTGAACTTTTCCCTCACACGTTATGACCTGAACCCATGTAACATTATGACCAGAACCCATGTAACGTTATGACCAGAACCCATGTAACGTTATGACCTGAACCCATGTAACATTATGACCAGAACCCATTATCGTTATGACCAGAACCCATGTAACGATATGACCAGGACCATGTAACGTTATGACCAGAAACCATGCAACGTTATGACCAGAACCCATGTAACATTGTTGGGAAAACTATAGTACCGAAATAAACAATGGGAACACGAGTTGTGTTTTCCCTAAGTGTCCAGAAAACAACCTGGTTTCAGAAAAAGAAATTCCTCATCCACAAAGAACTAGACCGATAGCACTAACATCCCTTATCATAAAAATCTTAGAGAGGGTTCTATGAAACAAGATCTTCAACCACCTAGATATCCATCAATTACAACCCAGGACAACACGGGTTTAAAGCAGGTCGCTCCTGCCTGTCCCAGCTACTGGACCACCATGACAAGGTCCTGAATCCTATAGAGGGTAAACAAAATGCAGTTATAGTATACACAGACTTTGCGAAAGCTTCGACAAATGCGACCACGGTGTAATAGCGCACATAATGCGTGATAAAGAACTAACAGAAAAAATTGGTAGATGGATCTATAATTTCCAAACAAACAGAACACAAAGAAGATAGTAAACAAAGTAAAGTCTTAGGCAGCTATGATGAAAAGCTGTGTTCCACAAGGCACAGTACTCGCTCTCATCCTATTCCTCAACCTCATATCTGACATAGACAGAGATATAAGTCATAGCTCCATGTCTTCCTTTGCGGATGACATTCGAATTACCATGGCAGTGACCTCCTTCGAAGAAAACTGCAAGACTCCAAGCGGACATCAACCAAATCTTCAAATGGGTCACTCAAAACAATATGAAATTCAGTGAAGGGAAATTTTCTACTACTCAGATGTGGAAAACTTGAGGAAATTAAAACTGTATTAGGGTATACAAAAATTCTAACCATACAACAGAGCGAAAAAGTAATGTGAATGACCGGAAGTGATAATGTCAGAGGATCTCACTTTCAAGACCACAACAATGTATCTACCGCATTTGCCAAAAAAATTATAAGATGAATAACGAGAACCTTCAAAACTAGGGATGTATTACAACCTAGGATTTCAAAGGCCTGTTATCCCAGGTTTTAATGGGAGCAAAAGAAACACAGCAGAAAAAAGTTTAGACTTATATTATCCTTCACCAATTTAGAACAGCAATATGTACACTATGTACAGTAATAAGTATAGTGCACGTCACGGTAAGCAAGGCAGAAATAGAAGCCACAAGATAGCAGACCGTGCTCAACCAGCTCTAGAATGGGAATGACAAGGGCAGACAGGAGAGCGGTATCCACATAACCTCTGCGATTGCCAATCCCACCTTCTTATTGGCTAGAACCTGGTCACTAGTTGAACGATGGGGCCCCATCACCAACTCTTAGCAACCTGGTTCGCTGGTTGGGGGAGATAGCCTGTAAATGAGGGTGTGTCCATGCGCCGAATAAAGGTTACGTACTCTTTGCATGCCACAGGATGCCAAGCCCATGATGATTCTCTTCAAATCGCTTGTTTTCTCTAGGTTGGAATACTGCTGTACACTAATTGTCCCCTTCAAGGCAGGTGAAATTGCTGACTTGGAGAGTGTACAAAGGACTATCACGGCGTACATAAGTATAACAAAGTACCTATATTACGGTTGAAGTCCCTTGAGTTGTATTCCCGGGAACGCAGGCGAGAGAAATACATGATAATATTCACTTGGAAAATCCTAGAGGGAATAGTACCAAACCTGCACAGGAAAATCACTCCCTATGAATGCAAAAGACTCGGGAGGAGATGCAACATTCCCCAATGAAAAGCAGGGGCGCCACGAGTAAACTGAGAGACAACACAGTAAGTGTCAGGGCCCCAAAGGGACTGTTCAATTGCCTACCAGCATACATGAGGGGGATTACCAATAAACCCTGACTGTTTTCCTGAGGGCAAGGGACAGGCACCTAAAGTCAGTACCTGACCAGCCGGGCTGTGGTTCGTACGTCAGTTTGCGTGCACCCAGCAGTAACAGCTTGGTTGATCAGTCACTGATCCACCACGAGGCCTGGTCTCAGACCGGGCCCGCAGGGGAGTTGACCCCCGAAAGCCACTCCAGGTATACTCCAGGAATACAAGCCCAAAAGAACTTTGTGACGTTCTTATAGAGAATAGACACGGAAAGACGTCATAGTCACGGTGCTCCATGAACGAATTAAAAAGACAGGCAAAAGTATAGGGGACTGTAAAGAAACGGATAAAACAATACATTAATAATGGAAAATAGATAAGTAGACACGTGTGAAACAGTTTGGCATCAGGAATAATGTTCCAGACTAAAGAGCAGAGCACTTCTCCAGACTGAGGGACTCACCTCAAAACTACCTCTTTGAGGGTGATGGACTGATTACATCGTCTTTACATCTCTACTGCTTCTGCTGCCTCCTCTATATTCGACTGAAGAAACCTACAGTGTAGCGAAGAATTTTGGAATAAAGATACCTAACTGTTGCACATGTGTCTTACATATCAACTTATCTGTTCTGTATATCATTATCATATTCACAATGGAAAAGAGAGTCGTGTTACCTTCCGTCTTCATTTCACACCGTTCATTTCACATGCATTACCCAGCGTCAGTTTGTGGACGTACCCTGAATACATTTTTTTTTTTATTTTAGGTTAGCTTGGGTCAGATTAGGTTACATTGGGTTAGGTTAGGATAATTTTGAGTTGGTTCAATGAACCAACTTAAACTTATCCTTAAACTTAACCTTAAAAAGGCAGTGACACGTCTGGCAGCGGGTTGTCTCGGCGAGTGCACATGATGTAAATATCGGTAAGTTTCTCACGCATGGTTTTGAGAACGATCTAAGTAGTGAGGAACGAATATGAATGTAGGGACGGAAGGAGCTGGACACCCACGACCTTCTGCTCTGTGACTCACTTTGTTCCTGGAATGAGTAACGACCTTTCAGGAGGTCGTGAGTTACGTCAAGTGGTCGTAGCTGACGCAAAGCTGATATTCGCTGATGACGCAAAATACTCGCAATTTAAGCAAAGCTAATACTCGCGGATGAAGCAAAGCAAATGTTCGCACCTGATGCAAAGCTAATGTTTGCTGATGACGCAAAGCAAATGTTTGCAGTCGAGACAAAGGTAATGTTCGTTAATGACGCAAAGCAAATCTTAGCAGCTGACGCAAAGCTAATGGTGGTAAATCAGTCTGATGCGGACTCATCATCTGCAAGACTATCTGGATGGCTAATGGAACCTTCGTAAGAGTGTCTGCTGGAAGCCTGGTCAATGATATCCAGGGACACCACAGTGCGGTCATCCGAGTGGAAAGCACTGGCTCTATTACGACAAGAGTCACTTAACACTGAGTGGATCATCATACTCAATGGTTGAATACGTCATCATACGTCAAAAACGTCGCTGGTGGTGTTGTTTGGTTCTTGACGAATCAGACACCACCACCAGCAAAAGAGAAGTGATGAAAATGGTCTTAGGGAGGCAGGGAAACCAGATAAAATGTATCACTTAAGGAAGAAGCCATTATTTTGAGAAAGATCCAGGGGTTAACATCATGCCTAACCTATCACCAGAATTCCCCATGGTGATAGGTAAGAGTGGCATTCGGAATCTAGATAGATAAGGATGTTATTGAGAACCACGCAGGATACTTGTCAGTCACTGACCAGTCACGCGTCACACTCACCTGTGACGACGTGCACGGTGACGTTGGCAGGCGTTGCCAATGTGGTTGACAGCTGTAGGTGCCGGCATGTGAGGTCCTGACCCGCTCCACCACGAGACTACTGGTGTAGTTGTGATGTTCCACCTGTGGGAACACAACACCTGTCACTTCCCACCTGTGTACACAACACCTGCTACTTCCCACCTTTGGGTACACAACACCTGTTACTCCTCATCTGTGGGTACACAACAACGCCTGGTACTCCCCACCTGTGGGCACGCAACAACACTTGTTACTCCCCGCCTGTGGGTACACATCTGTCAGTCTACACCTGTAGGCACACAACACCTGTTACTCTACGCCAGTAAGTACACAACACCTCTGACGTGAAATGTAAAGAGAAACTGGAGACTGTCCTAAGAAGTGTCTAAGCTGGGGGAAACTGTTTATGAGTAAATAATAAAGAGTACTAGATATTCCATCACAGAAGAGCTGAAATTAAGGAGTTTGATTCCTGAACCAAAACAAGAGGGAGACAGGCAGGAAAGACGAGGATAAGACAATTACCAGGAATGTAACACGAACAAGAGGACGTGTGTTTAAATAAGTATCAGGGTAATCAGATATCTTTCGTAAATGTATGACTGATAATAACGTGTAATATACGAAACGACAGTTAAAGTGGGTTCCATACCAAGCTTCAAAAACAGATATGGGCAAGGCGGTTTCAAGTGAGTAGATAGAACGTAAATAGGCGGGACCAAGAGCTAGTGATCCCACCCTCTCCACATCAAGTAAACAATTACATACACACTGATCAACATCCTTTCTCTCATTCAGTATAGGCACAATACGTAGGTACTTACTTGCAATACTTTTCCCGTCTGCCATAGTTAACCATAGTGTAGTTGTGGTACCAGAAGATGTAGACAGGAGGGACTGGCGCATTCTGTACGTAACACTCCAGGACCAGGTGGGAGCCTTCCTCAATGTGTACCTCGCTGGGACCCGTCATCACAGCTTCCGCTTCTATTGTCATCAGGAGAGAAAGATACTCGAGTTGGATACATTGTAACGTCCTCGACATGTCATACACTCAAGCACTGCTCTGCCCCTGTAACTTAAAACTTGTAATCACAAATAGGTAAAAGAGACGGTTACCATGGAGGAAGGTCAACAATTAAGTCCTAGTGATTCATGGAATGTGATTCTGAAGGATCATATGTGTTTAAGGACTGAATTCGTTAGGGCAACCACCGTGCTGGTGGAGGTGGTGAGGTAATGGCATACTTATCTGATGACGAGACTTATTTGAAACTGAAGATCTTGTGGCTCAGCATGGTAATAGATTTAATAAGTCGAGTGAGACATATATTCCTAACAATTATATCCACTCGTGAATCTGTCAAAAATATTCACAAAACTTTTCAGAGGTATTTTGCTTCAGTGATGCTGCTTGCGAGTTTCTTCCCTCATCTTGAACTCTACTCATTTTTTTTAATGTAAGTGTGCCATATTTTAATCGATTGTTAAGAGTTATATATTGATTTGATATATACAAAACCTTATTCATAAACTTTTCATCTATGACTTCATCTTTTTGTAAAAACGTGTCTAATTTTCCTCATTGGTGCTCAGTGTTAACTTTGCTCATCCTTCTATATATGTTCCTCGGTGTATTTATATTAATTCTATAATACGTACACAAGATATGCCCTGCATAATATACGGTTCTTACTGTTGATGAGCAGAGTTGTAGCATAAAAATACTGAGCACTGCAACATATTACTTATATTATAGAGGCTTAGGCATTTGCGCCTTTGCTTCAGATTACTAATGCCTGAAAACTCTTAAATTTTTTTCACATTCGATGTAACCAATGATGGTAACAAACAGCGACAAGTGTATGGACAAGAATCAAGTACACGACTAAGTTGTTCATAATGAAAGTGTTTCGCTCACTGGGAGTTTTATCAAAGCACTCAGTGAGCAGAAAGTTTCTATAATAAATATCTTAGTACTGCACTTGTACCATATTTACACATACAGCCGATCTGGAGAATTATTTTTTGCTGAGCACCCGAATATTTTTTTTGTTTCGACGATGAACTGCGCCGACAACCTCAAGACCCTCAACATAAACTTACCCACGTCGACCTCAAGGTCTCCAAATCCATACCTGGTCTTGTTTCCGCATCGTCAGTGAAAAGATATTGCAATTTAGCAGATAAACATGTAGATGTTTGCGCAACCCCTGTTTTTCTTCATCATAATAAATTTACGCCTTGTAAGTCACGAAAGGAGAGCTGCGGCAGATCATGGAATCGTGAAGGTGCGTGTCCTTCTGGAAAGACGGTTACCGAGTGAGTGATGGTGAAGGATGTCTACTTTACACAGCCTTTTCTTTGCTGGAAAAAGGATTTTTTATATATAAAAATTAGAGTGATTTACAGTTACATTTAACCTAGACAAACTTCCTGGAAGAATTGACAAGAATTACCTAGGCTTAATTTCTTCCGTGTGAAAAATGGTTTGAAATAGTAACTGTTGTGCAGATCATTATTATTGTTGTATATTCATGGGAAACGCTAAATCCGTGAGGGTCACATAGCGTCTGGGAAATGGAAGGTAATCATATATAATAATAGGATGCTGGTGAAGATCAAGTGATCTTCACAGGCATCGAGGTATACCCTTCCAATTATGAGCAAGGCAAGGAAGCCGCCATAGTCTTGCAGACAAGGTGGTGTTTTCACCGTCAGGAAACAAGAACATAGATCTCCCGACACAGGTCTTAATCAGACAAGAAAAACTTTTCTCCAGTTAGGGCGGCCGTTATAACGCCCAACCTGTGTTTCAGCATTCCTGAAATTTCATGTAAATTTTTAAATTTTCGTATTTCTCTGTTAGATTAGGTTAGTTTAACCTAAAGTATATTATTCCATTTTTCAGTGAAATTTCACGATAATAACGAAATTAGAAAGAGCGGAGGCTTTTCATAAGAGAAATGAGCCTAACATCGACATTTCGAACGAGCATTTACGAACGTACGATAACAAATGTGGAGGACGAATAGGATGATGACCCATTATCTAGTTAATCAACCTCTGACCAACCACAGAATCGTTGTCATTTCGTTAAGAAAAGAGAGGATCACTCCGTGGTTATGTATGATCCGCTCATGGTATCCTAAAACAATGACACCCTCACTGTTATCCTAAGATGATGACACCCTCACAATTATCCTAAAATGATAACTTCCTCACTATTATCCTAAGATGAAAACACACTCACTGTATCCTAAAATGATAACACTCTCACTAGCATTCTAAGATGATAACACCTTCACTAATATCCTAAAATGATAACATCCTTACTATTATCCTAAGATGTTGACAAACTCACTAGTATCCTAAAATGATAACATACTCATTAGAATCTTCAAAAGATAACACATTCACCAGTACCCTAAAATAATAACATCCTCAATATTATACTAAGATGACAACATCCTCACTAGTATTCTAAGATGATTACACATTCATTAGTACCCTAAAATGATAACATAATCACTAGTATATTCAGGTGATAACATTTTCACTAGTATCGTAAGATGATAACACCTTCACTAGTATCCTAAGGTGATAACATCAACACTAGTATCCTAAGGTGATAACATCCTCAGTAGTATCCTCAGATGATAACATCCTCACTACTTTCCTCAGATGATAACATCCTCACTAGTATCCTCAGATGAAAACATCTTCACTAGTATGCTCAAATGATAACACCGTCACTAGTATTCTCAGATGATAACATTCTCACTAGTATCCTCAGATGATAACATCCTCAGTAGTATCCTCAGATGATAACATCCTCACTACTTTCCTCAGATGATAACATCCTCACTAGTATCCTCAGATGATAACATCCTCACTAATATCCTCAGATGATAACATCCTCACTAGTATCCTCAAATGATAACATCCTCATTAGAATCCTCAGATGATAACATCCTCACTAGAATCCTCAGATGAGAACATCCTCACTAGAATCCTCAGATAACATCCTCACTAGTATTCTCAGATGATAACATCCTCACTAGCATCATCAGATGATAGCATCCTCACTAGTATCCTCAGATGATAACATCCTCACTAGTTTCCTCAGATGATAACATCCTCACTAGTATCCTCAGATGAAAACATCCTCACTAGTATGCTCAAATGATAACACCGTCACTAGTAATCTCTGATGATAACATTCTCACTAATGTCCTCAGATGATAACATCCTCACTAGTTTCCTCAGATGATAACATCCTCACTAGTTTCCTCAGATGATAACATCCTCACTAGTATCCTCAGATGAAAACATCCTCACAAGTATGCTCAAATGATAACACCGTCACTAGTATTCTCAGATGATAACATTCTCACTAGTGTCCTCAGATTACCTGGAGGTTACCTGGAGGTTATTCCGGGGATCAACGCCCCCGCGGCCCGGTCCACGACCAGGCCTCCCGATGGATCAGGGCCTGATCAACTAGGCTGTTACTGCTGGCCGCACGCAGTCCGACGTACGAGCCACAGCCGGGCTGATACGGCACTGACTTTAGGTATCTGTCCAGCTCTCTCTTGAAGGCAGCTAGGGGTTTATTGGCAATTCCCCTAATGCTTGATGGGAGGCTGTTGAACAGTTTTGGGCCCGGACACTTATGGGGTTTTCTCTTAGTGTACCAATGGCGCCCCTACTTTTTATTGGCGGCATTTTGCATCGCCTGCCCAGTCTTTTACTTTCGTAGGGAGTGATTTCTGTGTGCAGATTTGGGACCATTCCTTCCAAGATTTTCCAAGTGTAGATTATGATGTATCTCTCCCTCCTGCGTTCCAACGAGTACAAGTCAAGTGCTTTCAAGCGTTCCCAGTAGTTAAGGCGCTTGAAAAGAACTTATACGTGCAGTACAGGATCTCTGTACACTCTCTAGATCTGCGATTTCTCCTGCTTTGTATGGAGATGTTAATGTACAGCAGTATTTCCCGCCTAGAGAGAACAAGTGATTTGAAAAGGATCATCATGGGCCTTGGCATCTCTCGTTTTGAAAGTTCTCATTATCCATCCTATTATTTTCTTTGCACGTGCGATCGTGGCACTGTTGTGATCCTTGAAAGTGAGATCCTCAGACATTACTACTCCCAGGTCCCTTACATTATTTTTCCGCTCTATTGTATGGCCCGGGGTCAGTAGTATACTCTGTTCTAGTTATTATCTCCTCCATGTTTTCCATAACGGAGTAGTTGGAATTTGTCCTCATTGAACATCATATTGTTTACCGTTGCCCACTGGAAAACTTTGTTTATATCTTCTTGGAGGTTAACCGCATCCTCAGCAGATGACAGCCTCATGCAGATCCTAGTATCATCCGCAAAGGATGATACGGTGCTGTGGTGTATATCTCTGTTTATGTCTGATATGAGGATAAGGAATAAGATGGGGGCGAGTACTGTGCCTTGTGGAACAGAGCTCTTCACTATGGCAGCCTCCGATTTAACTCTGTTGACCACTACTCTTTGTGTTCGATTTGTTAGGAAGTTGAAGATCCATCTCCCCACTTTCCCAGTTATTCCTTTAGCACGTATTTTTATGGGCTATTACGCCATGATCGCATTTGTCAAATGCTTTTGCAAAGTTTGTGTATATTACATCTGCATTCTGATTTTCTTCCAGTGCATCCAAGGCCATGTCATAGTGATCCAGTAGTTGTGAGAGGCAGGAGCGACTGCCCCGAACCCATGTTGCCCTGGATTGTGCAGATTTTTGGGGAATCCAGGTGATTTGCAATCCTGCTTCTTAGCACTCTTTCAGAGATTTTTATGATGTGGGACGTCAGAGCTATTGGTCTATAGTTCTTAGCTAATGCTTTGCTGCCACCTTTATGGAGCGGGGCTATATCCGTTGTTTTAAGTGACTGTGGAATTTCACCCATGTCCAAGCTCCTCCTTATAGTGTACTTAGGGTACGCGAGAGGGGTTTCTTGCAGTTCTTAATGAAAACAGAGTTCCACGAGTCTGGGCCCGGGGCTGAGTGCATAGGCATGTTGTCAATGGCTTTTTCGAAATCTATCGGAGTTAGGGTAATGTCGGAAATCTGGCATACATTTATGGAGTTTTGAGGCTCATTCATGAAGAAATCATTTGGGTCGTCGATCCTCAGACCGATTAGTGGTTCACTAAACACAGAGTCGTACTGGGATTTCAATATTTCACTCATTTCCTTGTTGTCGTCTGTGTAAGTCCCATCCTGTCTGAGTAAGGGCCCCGATACTAGATGAGGTATTTGCCTTGTTTTTGGCATATGAAAAGAAATATTTGGAATTTCTTTCAATTTCACTAATAGCTTTAAGTCCTCCTCCCTCTCCTTGTTCCTGTAAGAGTCATTTAGCTTAAGTTCGATAGTTTCCACTTCCCTGGTCAGCGCCTCGTTTCGTGTATCAGATATTCTAGCACTCCTGAGGAGCTCAGTGACTCTTCGTCGTCTTCTGTAGGGGGAGCGTCTTTTTCTCTCCAGTTTACTCCTGCTCTTCTTCTTTCTTAGGGGAATATGCCTAGAACATGCTTCGGCTACCAGGAAGTTGATCCTTTCAAGGCACTGGTTTGGGTCCATGTCATTTAAGACATGAGATGATAACATCCTCTGTAGTATCTTCAGATGATAACATCCTCACTACTATCCTCAGATGATAACATCCTCTGTAGTATCCTCAGATGATAACATCCTCACTACTATCCTCAGATGATAACATCCTTACTACTATCCTCAGATGATAACATCCTCACTAGTATCCTCAGATGAGAACATCCTCACTAGAATCCTCAGATAACATCCTCACTAGTATTCTCAGATGATAACATCCTCACTAGTATCCTCAAATGATAGCATCCTCACTAGTATCCTCAGATGATAACATCCTCACTAGTATCCTCAGATGAAAAAATCCTTACTAGTATGCTCAAATGATAACACCGTCACTAGTATTCTCAGATGATAACATTCTCACTAGTGTCCTCAGATGATAACATCCTCACTAGTATCCTCAATTGAAAACATCCTCACTAGTATGCTCAAATGATAACACAGGCTCTAGTATTCTCAGATGGTAACATTCTCACTAGTGTCCTCAGATGATAACATCCTCACTAGTATCCTCAGATGATAACATCCTCACTAGTATCCTCAGATAACATCCTCATTAGTATCCTCAGATGATAACATCCTCACTAGAATCCTCAGATGATAACATCCTCACTAGAATCCTCAGATGAGAACATCCTCACTAGAATCCTCAGATAACATCCTCACTAGTATTCTCAGTTGATAACATCCTCACTAGTATCCTCAGATGAAAGCACCCTCACTAGTATCCTCAGATGATAACATCCTCACTAGTTTCCTCAGATGGTAACATCCTCACTATTATTCTCAGATGATTAACATTCTCACTAGTGTCCTCAGATGATAACATCCTCACTAGTATCCTTAAATGATAACATCCTCGCTGGAATCCTCAGATGATAACATCCTCACTAGAATCGTCAGATGATAACATCCTCACTAGAATCCTCAGATGAGAACATCCTCACTAGTATTCTCAGATGATAACATTCTCACTAGTGTCCTCAGATGACAACATCCTCACTAGTATTCTCAGATGATAACATCCTCACTAGTATCCTCATATGATAACATCCTCTCTAATATCCTCAGGTGATAACATCCTCACTAGAATCCTCAGATGATAACATCCTCACTAGTATCCTCAGATGATAACATCCTCTCTAGTATCCTCAGATGATAACATCCTCACTAGAATCCTCAGATGATAATATCCTCACTAGAATCCTCAGATGATAACATCCTCACCATAATCATCAGATGATAGCATCCTCACTAGTATCCTCAGATGATAACCTCGTCAATAGTATCCTCAGATCATAACATCCTCACTAGTATCCTCAGATGATAACATCCTCACTAGTATTCTCAGATGATAACATCCTCGCTAGTATCCTCAGATGATAACATTCTCACTAGAATCCTCAGATGAGAACATCCTCACTAGTATCCTCAGATGATAACATCCTCACTAGAATCCTCAAATGATAACATCCTCACTAGAATCCTCAGATGATAACATCCTCTCTAGTATTCTAAGATGATAACATTCTCACTAGAATCCTCAGATGAGAACATCCTCACTAGTATCCTCAGATGATAACATCTTCACTAGTATCCTCAGATGATAACATCCTCACTAGTATCCTCAGATGATAACATCTTCACTAGAATCCTCAGATGATAACATCCTCACTAGTATCCTCGGATGATAACATCCTCACTAGTATCCTCAGATGATAACATCTTCACTAGTATCCTCAGATGATAACATCCTCACTAGAATCCTCAGATGATAACATCCTCACTAGTATCCTCGGATGATTACATCCTCACTAGTATCCTCAGATGATAACATCTTCACTAGTATCCTCAGATGATAACATCCTCACTAGTATCCTCAGATGATAACATCCTCACTAGTATCCTCAGATGATAACATCCTCACTAGTATCCTCAGATGATAACATCCTCACTAGAATCCTAAGATCGCAAAATATTTGTTATTTTTTGTACTTAAAATGAAACAAATATAAGCTTGAAAATATTAATTATTTATATTAAGAGAAAAAAAATTATACCCGTTGGTGGTCATGCAACACTCTGAAAAGAGATCATCAGGTATGATCCAAGGAAGGTGTTGCTTGCGCCAAGTTTGAATGCTTTCCGTTTCGATGCAGACGAGAGACAAATCACAGTCGTTTAGCTATGTTTGCCAACTGTAAGAATGGTCACTAGAGCCATCTTGTGATGTTGTACAACCCTAGATCGTCTGCTGAATGATTCGGTCTGCTGCTGCAGTCTTTTCGCGGGTAACGTGAGGGTGAGGGGTATACACTGTGTCTAGGTAATCCTTCCATCCAGCCAGACTCTCTTAGGCCGTCAGCTGGTGCTCATCTAATTGTACTTACCTAATTGTGGTTGCAGGGGTCGATTCATAGTGGTGTGTATCTCACTGTGACTGAAGTATTTGTACTACTTGCATTCGCTGTTCGGTGCTGAGTTGGCTTACTGATGAGTAAGACACATATGCAGTTTCTAGGAATATTTATCTATGAAACGATTCACCTGTACAACAGAAGTCATTAGTTGAATCCATTAGTATTCAGCTGATGAAGTATATTGTATAGGCGAAACGTTCCATAAGAATGATGCCATGGTGTTGCACATGTCTCGCCCATTATATCTACAATACTGTATAATGTTAACCTGAGTTGGCTTAAGTTAGAAATCTTTGTATAGTTTATAAAGTGCATATAGTTATTCATTGAAGGAATAACTCATAAGTTATAAATGAGTCTGCATCATTCCTCGTTGAGTGGTAACTGTGTTAATAACTGTGAGTGTTAATAACTGTGAGTGTTAGTAACTGTGAGTGTTAGTAACTGTGAGTGTTAATAACTGTGAGTGTTAGTAACTGTGAGTGTTAGTAACTGTGAGTGTTAGTAACTGTGAGTGTTAATAACTGTGAGTGTTAGTAACTGTGAGTGTTAGTAACTGTGAGTGTTAATAACTGTGAGTGTTAGTAACTGTGAGTGTTAATAACTGTGAGTGTTAGTAACTGTGAGTGTTAATAACTGTGAGTGTTAATAACTGTGAGTGTTAGTAACTGTGAGTGTTAATAATATTAAGTGTTAATAACTGTTACCACAGAACAACTAGGTAGATCAAGCCTGCAATACACGCTGACTGGCGTTCTTGGAAGAACTAAAGGCCAGCTCTAACTCCTTGGATCAAGAGCCCTTCATCAACTTCAAAATACCTTACCCCCACCCACCCTTATTTGAAGAAATAAGCTTGAGTACAAAAATAAGCTGTGTGATTAGAGATGAAATCAAGTTTTTTTTTTTCTTTAGAAGTGGAAGGAGAACATGTACGGTGGTAAGTGTAGTGGGTAAAGTAGTGGGGAGGGAACATGTGTGGTGGGGTGATCTAGTGGGTAAAGTAGTGGGGAGGGAACATGTGTGGTGGGGTGATCTAGTGGGTAAAGTAGTGGGGAGGGAACATGTGTGGTGGGGTGATCTAGTGGGTAAAGTAGTGGGGAGGGAACATGTGTGGTGGGGTGATCTAGTGGGTAAAGTAGTGGGGAGGGAACATGTGTGGTGGGGTGATCTAGTGGGTAAAGTAGTGGGGAGGGAACATGTGTGGTGGGGTGATCTAGTGGGTAAAGTAGTGGGGAGGGAACATGTGTGGTGGGGTGATCTAGTGGGTAAAGTAGTGGGAGGGAACATGTGTGGTGGGGTGATCTAGTGGGTTAAAGTAGTGGGGAGGGAACAATGTGTGGTGGGGTGATCTAGTGGGTAAAGTAGTGGGGAGGGAACATGTGTGGTGGGGTGATCTAGTGGAAGAACACCTGCTGTAAAGACGGGGTGGTCAATAGTGGGGGAACATGG
>NC_069399.1:72332778-72396085 GCF_026875155.1 Cherax quadricarinatus | reverse complement strand
CGTCTTCCAGTACAGATTCAGCGCAGGGATGTCTAATTGGGCATGGAGAGACTCGCTTGTGGCGAAGTCCTCCCATCTGACATCAAGCACCCAGCGCAGCGCCTTGTTCTGGACACGCTGCAGTTTAAGTAAGTTTGTTTTTGCTGCAAGAGAGAGGCTAGAGGAGAGTAAGTTATCAGAGGACGTATTAGGGATTTGTAGAGGTGTAGTTTGGTGCGTTGAGAGGCATGTTTCAGCTTGTAGAGGCCCGCAAGGGCCTTACTAGCTATTGCATGCCTTGAGTGAATGTGTCCGTGTAAACGAAGAAGGTAGTCAAGATTAACGCCAAGGACAGTGACAGATTGTGTGATGGGGATGTAAGTGCGGGTGTCAGCTGTTCTGAGCTCGACAGGTAATGGAGGATCACGTTTCCTGTAGTTAAAATACGTAATGCTGGATTTAGCTGCATTGGTTTTGATCCTCCATTTTTGTTCCCAGATGGCTATCCTGTCGACCTCATTTTGTGTTTTGTGTGTGAGTGTATCTATATTGGCATGAGTGATAAGTTGTGTAATGTCGTCTGCATAGGCTAGTGTGATGGAGTTGTGGTATACAGGTGTTGGAATGTCGTTAGTGTATAAAATGTAGAGGGTAGGGGAGAGGACAGATCCCTGGGGTACTCCGGCATTTAGTGTGAAGTAGTCAGAGTAACAGCCTTGGAATTTGATTCTCATGGTACGGCCGTCTAGGAAGTTGCAGAGGAGTTTACGAGTAGTGAGAGGCAGGTTGAAAGTTAGTGCAGAGTTTGTACTTGAGCCCTTCGTGCCAGACAGTGTCAAAAGCTTTTTCAACGTCTTTTGCAACCAGGGCTGTCCTGTTTCTTTGTTTTGTGTTTATGTGGATGTAGTTGAGAATGATGTTAATGGCATCCTGTGTGGATCTGTGTGTTCTGAAGCCAAACTGGCCATCAGAAAGTAGAGAATTGTGTTCCAGGTATCTGCGAAGGCGATGATTGATGAGTTTTTCAAAGAGTTTTCCTAAAGTTTCGAGGAGGCTGATAGGGCGATAGTTTCTAGGGTCAGAGTGGTCTTTATTGGGTTTAGGAAGGAGGATAGCAGTAGCAGCTTTGAAGAGGGAAGGGAAGTATCCAGAGGCAAGGGAGGCATTGAGGAGGTTTGTGTAGGCAGTAATGATAGAGTCAGGAAGGTGTTTCAGGATAATATGGTTTAGGCCAGAGGCACCAGGGGCCTTGGGAGGAAGGTGTCTGAGGAGAGTTTTAACGTCTGTGTTGGTGAAAGGAGTGTCAAGTTCTTGGGAGGAGGTAAGAGAGTCCAGATGGATGTGGCTGTCTGGTGTTGTTTCGTGTGTGTGTGTAGTGTTCCAGTGTTCTATGTTCTGAATGTGTTGAATAGCGTTAGGGTGGGGTGGGTGAGGGTGGAAGATGTTCTCCCAGATGTGTTTGAAGATGTTAGTAGCAGCCTGCGGGTCTGAGATGTGTGTTGTTGTGGGTGATGTGTTTGAATTTGTTGGTGGGAGTGGTGCCTCTGATTTTTTTGATAAAGTTCCAGAAGGCTTTGGTGTTTTTGATACGCTGTTTGTCCGCTTGTAGTATGAGCTGTGACCAGTGATTGTTGTGGTCTTGGTCTAGACTGTTAGAATGTTGTTTCTGAGGTAAGTGAGATCTAATCGGACTTGATTTAAATCTGTGTGTGTTGTAGAGAAAGCGGTTGTGGTAACGATAATTAGTCTTCTTGTTCTGATTGAGGGTTTGAAGGAATAACGAGTGGTGTGGGTTTTCTTTGGTATTGCGGTGTTGGCTGCTTGTGTAATGGTGTCTTGGATGAGAGCAAGTTGAGTGTCAATGTCAGAGATGGGTTTGTTGTAGTCATAGGTGAGGTTAGTATTATCTATGTGTTGTTTGAAGGCATCCCAGTCAGCGTTCTTGTAGGAGAAGGAAGGTGTGGCCGGGATGAGGATAGGGTTGGAGATGTGTAAGATGACGGAATGTGATCAGAGCCTGTAATAGGGCCAGGTGATATGTAGTGTTGAAAGAGAGAGCTGGCTCGGTTTGCCAGAATGACGTCGGGTTTGCCTTGGCCAGTGTGATTGTGGAAGGTGTTGAAGTCTGGGCCGAGATGAACTAGGTGTTTGTGGTTTGTGAAGTTGAGTAATTGGTGACCAAGTTGGTTGTTACTGGTGTGATGAAAGGCGGTGTGTTTGGCATTCATATCAGCTAGTAGGTATGTTGGTGTGTTGGTGTAGTTGAAGACTAAGGAAAGGTCGTTTGTATGTTGGAGATATGTTTGGGCGAGCATAGGTGGTGAAAAAGATAAAGGGACCAAAGGGGGGTGTGTATTCTGACGCAAGACAGTGTTGTTGATAAAAGGGATTGGGAATTGTTTTTTTATGTTGGTTGACAAGGGGCAACCCCATCGTGAGGATCAAGGGGGACGTAGTGGGAAAAAATAACCATATTGGCGGATACGTTAGGGGCTTGAGGCAGGTACTGTTTAGCAAAACAATATCTGGCTTCTGCTTCAAGGAGCTCGGCAGTAGGTGTCTAATTGTAAAGTAAAACTCGTTGAACTGAATACCTAACATGATTTAATGGTTTCGTCAAGGGAAAGTAATGTCAGGGGAGGAGTTGGATAAAGCCGTGATAGGGTGCCATAGTGGATGTGTGTTTGTAGTTGAGGACCCAGTTTCCTGAGAGGGAGAGAGAGAGGGATCTGTATTTATGTTCTTTGTATGCTGTCAGAAGTTGGGCAGTTTAGGTTTGAGTGGATTTTGTCTGAGAGGTTAGAGTTGGACCTGGATGAAGTTTTGGTTGTGGTGGAGATGGGGAGGGTGCAGAGAAGTGGAAGCTTTGGTAGGGACGAGGAAGAGGAAGCTTGTTAAGGATCGAGGGAGAGCTGGAAGGGATGAGGGAAGTTTGGAAGGATGAGGGGGTAGTGGGATTGTGGGAGGTGGTGACGGCAGAGTGGTGTGTGTGGGAGGTGTAGAGTAGTGAGAGTGGGTGGGAGGAGGAAATTGGTGGGAGTAGGAAGTGGGAGTGGTTGGAGAGAGGAGGAGGGAGAGGTTGTAGAGGCTAGAAGAGAAAGAAGAGGAGGATAATTAAAGAGGAGATTGTTAGCAGACAAATTGTGTAAGGGACATGTGAGTAGTCTGATTGGTAAGCTTGAGAGGATTACCATCGCCAGACGTGGGCAGAGTGGCGAGATGACGGTTAGTTTTGTAGTCTAATGTGGGCTAGTGTAGTGTTAGATAGAAGGAGAAGGTGCTTGTAGTCTGTGTGTTGGTGTTTGATGTGTGAGTAGAGTACGGAGAGGTAGACCCAAGTGCGTGGGAGGCCCAGGCATTGGGGGTAAGGGGATCCCAAGGGAGGTTCGAAGGGGAGGGAGGTGCAGGGAAGGGGCTCTGGCGAGAGGGATGGGATGTTCGGCTTGACTCTGGAGGGAGGAGAGAATGTGCTTTCTTAGTGGGGCAGGAATTTGACAACTGCAGCCTGTGTGACCTCCGCAGTTAGAACATTTAAGGGGGAGGTTGCAAGTATTCCGAGTGAGCCAGTTCCTGAACATTCTAAGCAGGACTTGTGTAGATGTGCATGTGTTTTTTGCCGTGGCCGAATTTGTAGCATTTAAGACATTGTGTGATTGGGTGGAGTTCGGAGTGAAGAGAGTGTTTGGAGAAATGCGGATGGTCTTGGCATAAGATTTCCTATTGATGAAGAGTGTAGAGCGTCAGCAGGAGTTGAACAGAGTATTTTGAGGAAGGGTAGAGTTTTGGGTTCTCCTGTAAATTCGTCAACAGAGACTTGTTCATTATGTACTGATATCTTTTATTAGTCTTCTTTGTCTGTATCATAGGCTGTCAGGAGAGAGTTATCTACGTGTTTTAGCAATGACTGTGTCTTTTGGCATGGTGATCAGGAGTCCAATAATGGTGAAGGCCTGCATGAGAGTTTTGGTGCTGGTATCGTTTGAGGTGTACGTTTCGTAGGAATGTTGTCAAGAAGGAGTTTGAAGCCCTGAGTTGGTTTTGAAGACTTTAAGTTGAAGGGCACCAGTGATCTGATTATAATATATTTTCAGGACAGATAGTGGCATCCGGATTTACGAGAATTGAGGTTTAGCGAGAAGGAATTGGATTTTAGAAGAGCAGAGGCAGGTGTGGGCGGTTGGGTGAGAGTGGAAGGGGGGGTGGGAGGTTGGATGGCAAACGAAGGCATAGTCTAATTACGAAAAAGATGAAAAACTGGCAGGTGACAATCGGCCAAAAGTGAGAGTACTCAGTAGGCAAAGTAGTGAGAAGTAGACACACATCACTTGCCTGGCACAGGACACTGAGGAGTTGAACTGTCGCTGATGGAGAGCACTGTATTATGGCAATAATAAACACAAATGCAGTATAATGTGATCCTTTATTGACTACGGTTTCGAACACAGTGGCTTTTTCATGTCACAAAACAGGAAAAACTCCTTGGGGTGGGATAGGAACGCGAGTTTTATAGTAGCTGAGGTCAGGTGAAGAATGCTGCATCTGATGAATGTACCGAGTTGGGTTTTTGTAGAGTCGGTTACATCATCAGATGCAGCATTTTCACTGACCTCAGCCGGACTATAAATACTCGCGGTCCTTCCACCAGGTTAGTTCTGTTTGTGATTGAAAAAGCCCACTGTGTGGCGAAGTAGTCCAATAAAGGATCACATTATTCTGCATTTGGGTGTATATTGCATTGTGTCGTATTTTTATACATTTATTTCCAGCACTGTATATTCTGAGTGGCTGCGAGACTGGCTGTATGGCGTGCAGTCAACAGGCGAAGAGAATTCAGGCAGCAACAGGCTTCCTGCCCTTGGGTAGGCAACCACCAACGCACCCATCTTGATGGTGGATAGGAAGACGAAGGTCCAGCAAGCACTACTCTAAACGAAGTCTCTCAGTGTTCGCATCGCTATTGGGCCGGTGGACGTGCTGTGCGAGCTCCTGTTTGGTTTGGGGCCTTTGCGCAGTGTTGACGTGTACTTAGCTCTGTGAAGACCTGTTTGCGCGCTCTCTACGAATTGAAGCAAGATGCCCTCCATCGAGCAACTTTACCAACAGCTTAACGAAGAATTGAGGATAGTGAAGTTGGAGATTCGGCGACGGACCGAGGAAAACAAAAGAAGATTGTATATCCCTCCTTTTTTGGCCCTCAGGTCAAGAAGGGAAATGGTAGTGGCTAGACAGCGGGGGAACGAAGTTGACGTCAAAAGACGAATGGAAGATGAAAACGAGAAGAAAAAAAGAACTGCCGTGAAACTGTTGTGGAAACTCTAATCATTCTCAGTGCTCCCCACGAATTGAGTCACTACTGGAACATCATGACGAACGACCCCAAAGGGAAAGGTAAGAAATTTTTGTTGTCGGGGATACCCAAAGTTAGGTATTGGTAGGGCTTTCTTTTGAAGGACGGGAGTAGGAGACGGGTTTGCTTTCCTGGGGCCGGGATGGGGGATTTGTTGCCGTTGGTACATCATGATGGTAAGGGAGCAATCCTATTATCTGTTCAGTGCGGGGAGGCAACGATTTTGGGCGTGTGGGGATGAAGACCCTTTGCGTATAGGTCGCAATAAAAATAATTAGGAGAAAGGGGGGAAACCCCTGTCATATGGGGTATTTTCCCAAAGGGGAGGGATTTGGGAAATAAATGGTTTCAGGGCAATTGGTGTAAATTTGCTGGTGACAAATACGTAAGGAAAATGCGGTAACATTCTTTGAAAACTGGGTTTTTCTATGGCAGAAATGACTGTATGCCGGGGAGGGGGTTCACTTATTGGGTTTGGGGATGGTAGCCGGGCAACTGCAGGGGGGAGCATTGGGACTTTAAACTAGAATATTAGGGGTAGGGTTTTGGCAAGAAAACATGAGTCCCAGGTGTAAATTACGATTTTCTAGGGGACTAGTAATAAGCAGAACGAGATAGATATTGAAAAGCCGGAATTTTGGGTGAAAGGACAGTTTTTTAGTAGAAAAACAGAAAATAGCAGAAAGGGTAAAGAGAAAGGGAGCCCTTCAATGTTTTTTATGCTAATTGCCGTAGTGCGGGAAATAAGAGGACGAGTTGAGTTAGTTGCTAGTCAGGTAACATTGATGTTTTGCCTTAACTGAAGTGGTTTAATTCAAAAAGAGGGGACATGCCTGCGAAGTCACATTCAGGGTTTTAAATTGTTCCCAATAGATGAAGTTCGGAAGGGGGGTGGGGTGGCATTGTATTCCGAATGCTTGAACTGTGCATAAAAAAGGGTATTAATTGAATAAACAACAGAGTTTTTTTGGATGAATTTTCAAGGGGCATAAAAAACTGATTTTTGGGGTGATATACCCTCCCCAAACTTAGATAGGGACCAAGGGAGACTACTATGGGAGGAAATTGTTAAGGCCACAAGGCCGATAAGTAGTAAATTTTAGGGCTTTAACTTTATCTATTATTGGAATTTTTTGACTGGGAATTTTGAATCAACATTCTTTGAATTGTTCAGGATTGTTTTTTTAAGCTTTTTGGGGACAGAACCTACAAGGGGGAAAAAACCCGCTTGCTTAGGGTTTTGGCAAACTGAATCCCTTTTAATAATTTAGAAATTTCAGAGGAACTGGGCGAGCGCCACAAATCAATTACATTTTAGCATTGAATGGAAGTACGATAGAGCGTAACTCAGTAACAGTCCCAGATTTTTGCTTAGCAGATTACGATGGGGTTAGAAACTTATCATCTTTGACTGGGGGAACGAAGTGAGATATCAAAATTTACATTTTTTTTGAACACTATAATGCTGCTCAAAAAACTTTAAACCATATAAAGAAAATTTGTCAAATAGAAATGACCCAAAATGGATGAAAAATAGGTAAATACTCTAGGGCATAGAAAGGGAAATTTTTAGGGTATCAAAAAAGGTGAGGGGCATCTTTGAATCAGCATATTCATTAAGAGGGAAAATTAAAAAGGGGATAAAAAAGCTAAAAGGGACAAAGAAATTTAAAGTTGCCCAGGGATTCTAAAACTAACCCAAAATGTTTTTTTTCCCGGTCTTAGAACAAAAAAATTTGAGTAAGTGGTCCCCCTTAAAAAAAAACTATGGGGACCTTATACAAAAGAATGAAATGTGCTCGATTTTTAATAATTATTTCTCTCATTTTTACCAGAAACACTAACAATATTCCGTAATTAATTTTTATAGTGGGGCCCGAAGAAGTAAATTATGTAACATCCCGTCACTGTGAAATGGTTGTGAAACAGTAGACGCTGAAGAAAAAAAGTGCCGGGGCCTGATGAGGTTTTTTTCAAGGGCTCTTAAGGGAAAGAAAAAGGAACTCTGGAACCATTAATAATATTTTTAATTTTTTCTCTTCAAACAGGTGTAGTGTTGATATGTGGAAGAGGTAAATGTAAATTTCCTATTTTTTTAAAACAGGGGGCGAGTCGTTACCGTAAATTTTCCGCCCAATAAGCTGCCTCAATTGTGGCAAATTACTAGATCAATTATAGCTGAGATTATAAAAGCCACCGATAAGCATAGCTTTTTAATGATACTCGCTGGATTCAAAAGAGGCCGGTCTTGTCTAAAAATTTTTTAACTTTCTTCAGTAAAGTTTTTTTGGGGCTGTTACCACGATAAAGAATTTGATATTATTTATTTAAATTTTTGTAAGGCTTTTGATAGAGTTCCGCCCCATAGCTTTAAAGAAAGTGGCAGCTCGGGCTTTGGGGGGAAAATGCCTCGTGGACGATCATGGCTCACTGACGGGAAGCAGAGATGTCCAAAAATGGGTTAAATCCGAGTGGGGATCTAAACAAGTGGCGTTCCACGGGGACCCAAGTTTGGCCCCCGTTGTTTTTATAAATATTACAAGATCTTGATGAAGGAATTACTGTGATATGACAAATTCGCCGATGACACAAAGATGGGTAGGATAAATTGATTCAAACTAGATGTTTTGGGAAATTCAGGAGGGTTTAAACAAAAATCTATTCTTTTCAGAAAAGTGAGATGCAGTTCAATTAGAAAATCCAAGGTTTCTGAAGCTTGGGGGTGCCCATAACACTAGACTTATAAGTTAAAAAAATGTAAACTTAGCCAACAGTTTGCGAAAAACTTGGGGGGTTTTGGTGGCAGCAACCTAAAACCCAAAACAGCAATGCCTAAGCGTACCCTAAAGGCAAATAATTCTGGGATTTTTCTTTAAGAAGTGTAAGCAGCAGAAGCCAGGGTCATACTGCGCTTTATACATCATTAGAAGGCCCACCTAATTAGCAGCCAGTTCTGGGCTCCATATTACAGTTGGACAAAATTCGTTAGAAAACATTTAGCGTAGGATATAAAATTAATAATAGCATTAGAAACTTCTTAGAAGAAAGATTGAAGACTCTTAAAGTTTCATTCACTTGTTAGACAAGAATGAGGGGAGACCTGATCGAAGTGTATAAGGGAAAATAGGTATTAATAAAGGGGATATTAAAAAGGGCTTGAGGGTTCTCTCCCCAAAAGAGAACCCCCCGTAAAGGATTTAAATTTGATAAATTTTTGATTTTGAAAGGACTAGGAATATTGGTTTTGGAAAAGGGGAGTTGATGATGGAACAGTCACCTAGGGGTTATTGAGGCGGGGGCTTTGGGGGAGTTTCAAAATTTAGGTTGGATAAGTACATGGTGGAGGGTTGGATTTGAGGGGACTTTTCACATCAGAGCTTTTCTTGGGGGCATTTTAAAAAATTGGGGTTGGGCAAAAGTTTTTTTAGTGGATGAATGTAAAGGAACTGCCTAGTATGGGCCAACAGGCCTCCTACAGTGTTCCTCCTTTCTTATGTTCTTATGTTCTTATGTTCCCAACACGGGGTAATTCGAGAGAGGCGAGATCGTCGAACCAGAAGTGGAGCAGGACGGCTATATATAGGCAGGAAGAGGTGGTGGTAGTAGTAGTAGTAGTAGTACAAGAATGGTATATAATACCGACAAGATGAAATTAAGACACATGCGCAACACCCGGGCATCTCTATCGTAGACGTTTCGCCATCCAGCCAGCCACTGGATGGCGAAACGTCCACAACAAAGACATCCAGACGCCGCACATGTGTCTCAATTTCATCAGTAGTAGTAGTAGTAGTAGTAGGAGAAGAGTAGAAGAGGTAGTAGTAGTCGTAGTGGTAGAAGTGGGGAATAAGGAGGACGAGCCAGTCAAATACAAAGGAAGGGGAGCACTGCAAGGGAGCTAGGTGCCCACAGAGGGAGAGCAAGCGCACAGAGGTGCGTGAAAGGGGAGGTGGTGAAATAAATGAAGAAGGAACAGAAACACGAGACAGAAGAGAGAAAGACAACCCAGAGGAGAAAAAGGAAAGAGGAAAGGGAAGAGGGAGAAGAAGAAAAAGAAAAAGAAAAAATGAGGAGTCAGGTTAAGTCACGGGTGTTCTGAAGTTTGGAGCATTTTACAATGTAGTAGGAGAGGAAGGCATCTACAGAGACGAAGCCAGAGCTAAGATTCATACAAGGAAAGTTGTGTATTAGACGGCGACTGTTCGAGTTGGAAGTAGGGAAGACAGTTTTAGCAGAAGACCAGTCAATAGGATGGCTATGATCTCTGACGTGACAGAAAAGAGCATTGTTAGTGTCGGCAAGCCTAACACTATTTTTGTGCTCCCTAAGTCTGTCAGAAAGAGATCGACCAGTTTCTCCGAAGTATTGACGAGGACAGGAGGAGCAATAAATAGAGTAGACACCATGAACATCTGTAGAGGGAGGAGAGATATGAACAAGATTAGTGCGAAGAGTGTTAGCCGGACGGAGAGAACTGTTGAGATTAGAAAGACCGGAAATGTAGGGAAGGCAGAGGATAGAAGAGTTCCCAGGAGAAGAGAGTTTAGGAGAGAAGAAATTACGTTTAGCACGTGAGAGGGCAGAGTCTATGAAATGGGAAGGGTAGCCAAGACAGGAAAACGAATTATGAAGAGTGGAAATTTCTGCTGGAAGGAACTGAGGATCACAGATGCGGAGGGCACGGAGAAAGAGGGAGATAAGAACACTTTTCTTGACAGGGGAAGCATGATAGGAAAAGTAATGAATGTACATGCCACTGAGCATAGGTTTTCGGTAAACGGAAAAGGAAAAACCTGTATCTGAGCGGTGGACATGGACATCAAGGAAAGGAAGCAAGGAATTAGATTCCCATTCAGCTTTAAACTTAACGGAAGGGGCAAGATTGTTAAGAGCTTCAAGAAAAGGTTGGAAGAGACTGGAGTCATGAGGCCACAGAGCAAAGATGTCATCCACATAGCGGAGCCAGAGTGAAGGTTGCACATCGAGGGTAGGATAAAGAACAGTCTCGAAGTATTCCATGTAAAGATTAGCAAGGACAGGAGAGTGAGGAGAGCCCATAGCGACACCGAAGGTTTGAGAATAATATTTCCCTTGGAAGGAAAAGGAATTAGAGTCCACACAGCGGCGGATAAAATCAAGAAAGACATCAGTAGGTATAGGGAGATGTAGAAACCCTTCATGGGCCTTCTCTCTAAGGAAATCAAGGACATCATCAAAAGGGACATTGGTGAAGAGGAACTCAACGTCAAGACTAAGCATCTTACAGGTTGAGAGAGAGAGCGAACCCGTTCAATGAAGTCTTGAGAGTGACGGAGGTGGGCAGGACAAAAAGTACCAAGAAAGGGAGTGAGGGTTTTGGCCAGCCAAGAAGCAAGAGAATAAGAGACAGAACCTCTAGAGGATTTGATAGGACGAAGAGGAATATCAGGTCTGCCTTCCCTACATTTCCAGTCTTTCTCATCTCAACAATTCTCTCCGTCCCTTAGACATCAAGCTTACCTTCCTCCAGACTAACACTATTCGCACTAATCTCGTTCATACCTCTCCTCCCTCTACAGATGTTCCTGGTGTCTACTCTATTTATTGCTCCTCCTGTCCTCTTCAATACTTCGGAGAAACTGGTCGATCTCTTTCTCACAGACTTAGGGAGCACAAAAATAGTGTTAGGCTTGCCGACACTAACAATGCTCTTTTCTGTCACTTTCAGAGATCATAGCCATCCTATTGACTGGTCTTCTGCTAAAACTGTCTTTCCCTACTTCCCAAATCGAACAGTCGCCCCTCTAATGCACAAAATTTCCTTGTATGAATCTTAGCCTGGCTTCGTCTCTGTAGATGCCATTCTCTCCCACTACATTGTAAAATGCTCCCCAAAACTTCAAACAACCCGTGACTTAACCTGACTCTCTTTTTTCTTTTTTCTTTTTCTTCTTCTCCCTCTTCCCCTTTCCTCTTTCCTTTTTCTCCTCTGGGTTGTCTTTCTCTCTTCTGTCTCGTGTTTCTGTTCCTTCTCATTTATTTCACTACCTCCCTTTCACGCACCTCTGTGCGCTTGCTCTCCCTCTGTGGGCACCTAGTTCCCTTTCAGTGCTCCCCTTCCTTTGTATTTGACTGGCTCGTCCTCCTTATTCACCCCTTCTACCACTACCCACTACTACTACCTCTTCTACTACTACTACTATACTACTACTGATAATTGAGACACATATGTGGCGTCCCGGGTGTCTTTGTTGTGGACGTTTCGCCATCCAGTGGGTGGCTGGATGGGCGAAACGTCTACGATAGAGATGCCCGGGTGTTGCGCATGTGTCTTAATTTCATCTTGTCGGTATTATATATCATTCTTGTACTACTACTACTACTACCACCACCTCTTCCTGCCTATATATAGCCGTCCTGCTCCACTTCTGGTTAGTGTGACTTTGTAAATGGCCCAAGTCGGACCGAAACGTCGTCGTAAGCTTCTCTCTTTTATGTGCGGGTTATTTGTGTATGTTTCCTTCCGTCATGTCGTTCACAAATACCAGAAACAGCACCGGTCCTAAGACTGACCCCTATGGCACCCCGCTCGTTACAACCGCCCACTCTGACACCTCGCCACGTAGCATGACTTGCTGTTGTCTTCCTGACAGTTATTCCCTGATCCATTGTAGTGCCTTGCCTGTTATCCCTGCCTGGTCCTCCAGCTTTTGCACTAATCTCTTGTGTGGAACTGTCAAAACGCCTTCTTACAGTCCAAGAAAATGCAATCTACCCACCCGTCTCTCTCTTGTCTTACTGCTGCCACCATGTCATAGAACTCCAGTAGGTTTGTGACACAGGATTTCTCAACCCTGAACCCGTGCTCGATCCTTTCTAGGTGCTCCACCACTCTTCTCCTGATAATCATCTCCATGACTTTGCATACTATACATGTTGGTGACACTGGTCTGTAGTTTAACGCTTCGTGTCTGTCTCTTTTCTTAAAGTTTGGGATTACATTTGATGTCTATCTGTCTACCCTGTCTGTCTGTCTGCTACCCTGTCTGCCTTTCAGTCACTCTGTCTGCCTGTTACTCTGTCTGCCTCTCTGTCACCTATTTGCCTGTCTGTTACCCTGTCTATCACCTATTTGCCTGTCTGTTACCCTGACTGTCGCCCTGTCTGCCTGTTACAATGCCTGAATGTCTGTCACCCTGTCTGCCTGTCTCTCACCCTGTCCGTCTCTCTGTTATCTTGTCTGCCTGTCTGTCTCCCTGTTTGCCTGTATGTCACCCTATCTGCCTGTCTGTTACCCTGCCTGCCTGTCTGTTACCCTGTAAGCCTTTCTGTCACCCTGTCTACCTGTCTGTTACCCTGTCTGCCTGTTTTTCACTCTGCCTGTCTTACAGTGCTGAGTGTCCCGTTACCCTGTCTGCCTTTCTGTCACCCTCTCTGGGTGCCTTTTACCCTGCCTGTTTGTCGTTTACCCTGTCTGCCTGTATTTTACCCTGCCTGCCTGTCTATTACTATATCTGCCTTTCTTTCACCCTGTCTCTTACCCTGTTTACCTGTCTGTTACTCTGTCTGTCTGTTTGTTACAATGTCTTCCTGTCTGTTACCCTTGTTTTCCTTTCTGTCACCCTGTCTGTTACTTTGTCTATCTGTCTGTTACCCTGTCTTCCTTTATATCATCCTGTCTACCTGTCTTTTACCCTGTTTGCCCGTTTGTCCCCCTGTTTGTCATCCTGCCTGTTTTTCTGTCCCCCCTGCTGCCTGTCTGCTCCCTTTGCCCGCCTCTCTGTCCCCTTCGTTACACTCTTTTTCTGTCTTTTCCCCTGTTGTCTGTCTGTTCCCCTGTTTCCTTTCTGTTACCCTTGTCTGTTTTTCTGTCACCCTGTCTGTTACCCTCTCACATTCTTTTTCCCTATCTGTTACCCTATCTGCCTGTCTGTTACTCGCCTGTCTGTCTCCTCTCTGCCTGTTTGTTACCCTTCTGTCTCCTGCCCCCTGCCTGTCTGTCACCTTGTTGTTACCCTCCCGCCTGTCTGTCACCCGTCTGCCTGTCTGTGGCCCTTCTTTCCCCTACTTCCTGTCTGTTACCTGTCTTCCTTTTGTCCCCCTTTTTCTCCCTGTCTGTTGCCTTTGTGCCTGTCTGTCACTTCCCTGCTTGTTAATCACCCGTTGCAAATGTATCCTGTCTGCCGTCTGTCACCCCTGTCAACTTTTCTATCACCTTGTAAACTTGCCCCGTCCCCCTATAAATTTCCATCCCCTTGTCAACCCGTCCTTCACCCCCCAAACTTGCCCTCACCCTGTAAACCCCGCCCACCCCTGTCAATTGTCTATCACCTTGTAAACCCTCCCTTCCCCCCCGTCAATTTTCCCATCACCCTGTAAACCCTCCCACCCTTCAACTTGTTTATCCCTTTCAACCCCCATCATCCTGTCAACCCGTCCATCACCTTGTCAACCCGTCCATCCCTGCAACTTTTTTATCACATTGTAAACCCGCCCATCATCCTATCAACCCTCCATCCCTTGTCAACCCGTCCATCACCCTGTAAACCCCTCCATCACCCTGTCAACCCCCCCCATCCCGTAAACCCGTCCATACCCTGTAACCCCGCCATCCCCCTGTCAACTTTCACACCTTGTCAACCCGTCCATCATCCTGTCAACCCGTCCATCACCCGTCAACTTGTCTATCACCTTGTCAACCCGCCCGCACCCTGTCAACCCATCCATCATCCTTCAAACCGCCCAAACACCCTTCAACTTGTCTATCCCTTGTCAACCCGTCCACACCCGTCAACTTGTCTATCACCTTGTCAACCCGCCCTTCGCCCGTCAACTTATCCATCACCCTGTCAACCCTCCATTACCCTGTAAAACTTTTTTTATCACCTGTAAACCCGCCCATCACCCCTTCAACCCTCCATCCCCCTTTCAACCCGCCCATCTTTCCTGTCAACCCGCCATCACCCGTCAACCCCCCCATTCCCCTGTCAACCCATCCCACCCTTAAACCCCCCATCATCCTCCCCAACCCGCCCACCCCGTCAACCCATCCATATCCTGTCAACCCCCCACATCCTGTCAACCCGCCCATCATCCTTCAACCCCCCACCCCCCTGTAAACCCGTCCATCCCCTTCCCCATCCTCTCCTGTAAACCCGCCCTCACCCTTCAACCCCCCCATCCCCCTGTAAAACCCGCCCATCCCCTGTCAACCCGCCCATCACCCTGTAAACCCCGTCCATCACCCGTCAACCCCCCTCACCCTGTAACCCCCCATCACCCTGTAAAAACCCACCCATCACCCTGTCAACCCGCCCCATCATCCTGTAAACCCGCCCACACCCTTAAACCCGCCCATCACCTTAACCCACCCATCATCCTGTCAACCCATCCATCCCCCTGTAAACCCACCATCACCCTGTCAACCCGTCATCACCCGCAACCCGCCTCCCCCGTCAACCCATCCATCACCCTGAAACCCCCCCATCATCCTGTCAACCCCCCCACACCCTGTAAACCCCCCCACCCCGCAACCCGTCCACATCCTTCAACCCATCCATCACCCTTCAACCCTTCCATCCCCCGTCAACCCTCCACCCCCTGCAACCCGCCCCTTTCCCCCTGTCAACCCCCCCATACCCTTTTCCCCATCCATCATCCTGTCAACCCCATCCATCCCCCCTGTAAACCCCCATCACCCTTCAACCCGCCCATCACCCTGCCCCAACCCATCCACTCCTGTAAACCCTCCATCCACCCTGTCAACCCCCCCCATCACCCTGTCAACCCGCCCATCCCCTGTACCCATCCATCACCCTGTCAACCCCCCCATCATCCTGTAACCCCGCCCATCACCCTGAAACCCCCCCCATCACCCTGTCAACCCGCCCATCCCCCTGTCACCCTCCATCACCTGTCAACCCATCCATCCCCCGTCAACCGCCCATACCCTTTTCAACCCATCCATCACCCTTAAAAACCCCATCACCCTGTCAACCCGTCCTCACCCTGTCAACCCTCATACCCTGTCAACCCCGTCTCCCCCTGTCAACCCTCCATCACCCTGTCAACCCGTCCATCACCCTGTCAACCCTCCATCACCCTGTAAAACCCCCCATCACCCTTAAACCCGTCCAACCCTGTCAACCCGTCCATCCCCCTGTAAACCCCGTCCATAAAACCCCTGTAAAACCCGTCCATCACCCTGTCAACCCGTCCATACCCTGTCAACCCGTCCATCACCCGAAACCCCCGCCCCACACCCTGTCAACCCGTCCACCCCCGTCAACCCGCCCACACCCTGCAACCCGTCCATCACCCTGCAACCCCCCCATCACCCTGTACTACCATTCATCACCATGTTTCCTCGCCCACCAAAACTTTTTAAAAAAGTTTTCAACGAAATTTCGCTACAAATTTTAACATTGTTTCCTCTTAAAATTTTGGAAAAAAATTTCTGGAAAAAAAAACAAAACCCTTTGAAAAATAAAATGTAAAATGTAAATGTAATTTTTAAAATGGTAAAAAAATACGACAGGTTGGTGGGGAAGACACATATGCAACATTAGGTATTTTTATTATAAAACGTTTGGGCCTACACATAGGCTTTTTCAGTCAAGTCGAAAAGTTGATAGAAGCAGAAGATTTTGAAGACGATGTAATCAGTCCATCACTTAAAGTTTTGAGGTGGTCGTCCCTCCCCTGGAGAAGAGCATTTTTCCATAGTATGAAACAATATGGAATGAGTGACAGGATGGAGCCTTATATAGCCTAAGAGTGAGACGGGGTCACTAGAAAGGTAAAACTCGATTTAGAGGAGGCCCCTTCAAATCCAGCCGCTCTCACTAGTGGAAACTTCGACAATTTCCACTAGTGAAGCGGCTGGATTTGGGGGGGATCTGACCTCTAAACTTTGGTTCTTACCTCTTCTAGTGACCTACGTCTCACCTCTTACCCGCTAAAAGGCCCACCTTTCATTTCATCTCCATATTGTTTATTAGGGAAACAATGCTTTTCTCCAGACTGGGGGAAACGACCCCCTAAAAATTTTAAGGGGAGGGACTGATTACATCGTCTTAAGTATTTTCCTCTTCTATAAATTTTTTCGTACTCGACTGAAGAAGCCTACTGTGTAGGCGAAACGTTTCATAATAAAGATACCTAACTGTTGCATATGTGTCTTACCTAACAAAATGTAAATGTAAATGTAAATGTAAAATATAAATGTAAATGTAAATGTAAAATGTAAATGTAAATGTAAATGTAAAATGTAAATGTAAATGTAAATGTAAAATGTAAATGTAAATGTAAATGTAAATGTAAAATGTAAATATAAATGTAAATGTAAATGTAAAATGTAAATGTAAATGTAAATGTAAATGTAAATGTAAAATGTAAATGTAAATGTAAATGTAAATGTAAATGTAAAATGTAAATGTAAATGTAAAATGTAAATGTAAATGTATAATGTAAATGTAAATGTAAATGTAAATGTAAATGTAAATGTAAATGTAAATGTAATGTAAATGTAAATGTAAATGTAATGTAAATGTAAATGTAAATGTAAATGTAAATGTAAATGTAATGTAAATGTAAATGTAAATGTAATGTAAATGTAAATGTAAATGTAATGTAAATGTAAATGTAAATGTAAATGTAAATGTAAATATAAATGTAAATGTAAATGTAAATGTAAATGTAAATGTAAATGTAAATGTAAATGTAAATGTAAATGTAAATGTAAATGTAAATGTAAATGTAATGTAAATGTAATGTAAATGTAAATGTAAATGTAAATGTAAATGTAATGTAAATGTAAATGTAAATGTAAATGTAAATGTAAATGTAAATGTAAATGTAAATGAAAATTAAAATTAAATGTAAATGTAAATGAAATGAAAATGTAAAATTTAAATTAAATGAAAGGAAAAATGAAAAATGAAAAATTAAATGTAAAGTAAATGCATTTACGTATCATTAAAAATGCGACAAAAATATGTATTAATAAAAACACATCTTATTGATTTTGCCCGAGAGAATCCCTTATTTTTTTTTTTTTTTCTTAAATTTTCTTTTTTTTTATATTTCGCTTTTAATTCGAAAAAACGCCTCAAGTAATGGGTTTTTCAAAATTGGGTGCTTGTGCATGGTCACTAGGGGAATTATTGGAATACTTAAATGTGCAAGTTCTTTTCCAAAGTTGCAAAACCCTATTCCCAAAATTTTTCGGTGTAATGGTTCAGATAATTTCAAAACCTCGTTTTCACGACAGTGGAGATAAAATTTTCATGTGGAGGTGCAGATTTAGTCGTTTTATGTGTAAAATATTGCTAAAATATTGTGGGTAAGGAGGGGCGTTGTGTCCGAGATGGGGAAGATGAGTTTCAGTGTAGAAAGCACCAAAAAAGCATGTTGAGGTAAGTATAATACAAATTTTGGAAAGAACCTTTCTGAAACAAGTAATTATTATTATTATTATTTTTATAATAAAGGGGGGGGCTAAAACCGTAGGATTATACGCCCCAGGGGGGGGGGTTTGGGGGAAGGCATTCAGGTTTAAATTCGGGGAATGGAGCACAGACCAAATTTCCCCTAAATCAAGACCCCCCTCCCAACATAAAGGAACCTTCCATGGGTTCTAAAACAAGCGAAGAAAAGGGATCGGGAATAACCGTAAACAACCACCTCAAACAATCCCTATCCGCGAGTACAAAACTGTAGATATCTCGCTAGAACATCAAGCACAAACATCAATACAACACGGGGACTAAAATTGCACTTACCAACCCATCTTTAATACGACTTTTGTTATTTATTACCAAATTACACAAAAGTAATATATGTTAAGAGGGTACAGAGAAGAGTGCCGACTGTCCTGTCACTCATAAAACAATCTTTAAAAAGAAACCCTAAACAACAAAAAAAAAAAAATCCTGGATTTTTTTTTAGTTTTGAGGATATTAAATAGCTTCAAGTATTCAAACACAAAGAACTATTTAAAATTACTGAATGAGTCGAAACTTGAAAAACAAGTTTTAAAAATACGAAGCAGAAATGCAATTCGAACGTTTAGTAAATAGAAAAAATAGAAAAACTTTTGGCTGGGGTTGTAAAGCAAAGATGATACGGTACAGTTATTTAAACCGTGAACAAGCACTTTGCAAGACATATACGATTTGTTGATTAACCGTGAAGGGGAAAGAGTTCCCATAGCTTTCACCCCACATAAACCCGTTAAAACCCTAAAACCCAAAATTACGGGTCAGCCCAAACTTTTTATGTCAGAAACATGAAATAAATTATAGTGCCGGGTTAGGTTTTGGGGTTCGTGAGGGAGAACAGAAATAGATGTAACGTAGGACCTCGTCCTTTACTAAACCCATCTAAACCCACCTAAGTAAAATAAACCCATGCAGAGAGACATAACATTCAGTAGAGGGAGTAACCTGAGTTTTCAGCTCGCAGCAGGCGCAGGGGACAAACAACCAAACCAATAATATAATGACGAGTGTGGGGTTGTAATAGTTTAATTACTGTGGCACCCAGAAGCAAAGCCACGGGTACACACGCTCAGTGAATGGCGGGGGAAAAACAGGGTATTTCAGATAAAAACAGTATTAATTTTAGAAACGTATTTGACTCACGTTTTTTATATCCCTTTTTTCCATAAATACCAGACATTTTTCCAAAAGATATGACATATCGTTTTCCTTCTGTTTTGTGACAGCCGTTGCCACAAGGAGTTGGGTAAGGATGAACCTTTTTCTTTCAAATCCCTACTTCATACCTAATTAACACTGTTAATCCTTAATCTAGATAAAAGAGGTAGTTCCTCTCTGAGACAGCCTCAAGTCTTCTGTAAAAGCCTCAAGCCTTTGCTTACTGTTTTTCCCATGTACCTCGTGTACAAAAACACTAAAAAGGGAAGCAACACCATGGGGGCCAGCTTTAGTGAGGTAATGGAAAGTGTAAACAAGAGGCCCGACGTAAACAACGGGTCAAATAATAATATAGTACCTTGCTTTGTTCATGGTATCAGTTGAATGAAAGGTGGTGATTTCAAATCCCTGCGTAGCCCCTTTTCTTGCTGATACAAAGCAGGTTGTTGTTCACTGTTCGTGGGCAGTTTCATTAGGGGAAAGGGGTGAACCAAGCATAAGATTCGGAAACAGCCCCAATTCCTTAATGGGGACCCTAGAGAAAAATAAAATTAGTAAGGCCCATCGTTAATACGTCCCCGATTTGTATAATAAAAAAAGGGCCCCCTAACTGGCCAGTACTCTGCAATCGTACCTAAAAAGACCATTGTTTCCCCCTCTCCTTTAACCCCCTGAAACCCTCTTTTTACCTGCTTCCCCGACTTCCCTTTACCTTTCCCGAGATACCTCAGGATATTCACAGTCTTATTAGGCAAGTTCAGTCCCGGGAGAAACATGTCTGTTTCCCCCATTTTAAATATGTGCCTTTTTTACCCCCTTTTTAAGCACCTCTTTCAAACCCTCTTATTAAAATCCACCAGAAGAACGTTCTCCTATTATAACACGGCCACTGAGCGTCATGTTATTGATAAACCCATACAAGTGAACAGAGTTATTAAAACCAGCCAATAAATATCCGTTTAATTTGTCATAGACCCCTGAACCCGAGGCTTTCCCTCCCGTCATCGAAAATGAAATATAGATATTTTTTAGCTGGGCATAATACGGGGCATAAAAAAAAAAAATATACAGAACAATTTTAATTTCATCAGTGTTTGGGTTTTTTGAGCTGAACTTTATCGGACTTCATACGCTCTGGATGACGAAACGTTTGTCCCGGGAAAATATATTTTTTTTATTGCGTCTCTGTTACCCATACCTGTGGGTTTTTAGTCTCTTTCCCCCAAAAATGATTTTTTTCGTTCTATACTAAAATTTTCTAAGTTTGAAACCAGTTTTAGAAGGAAAAATCATTACAAAGGGTACAAAAACTCGGTTGGGGGGGAGATATTTAAGAGTATTCAAATAATAATTATTTATTTAACGCAGATGGGCATTTAAGGAGCTCAAATGGATGCTTAAGGGGGCTCAGTGGGAATATCAAGACTCAGCTAGAGGGGTTTTTAAAGTGACTCAGATGGGTGTAGAAGAGCTTAGATAATAATTCATGAGGAAATAATAAGGTTTAAATTTTGGGCTCAAGGGTGTTTAAGAGGACGCAAAATTTTTAAAGGCACTCAGAATGGCTCTAAAAACGAAAAAAACCTAAAGCAAATTATTTTAAGGGTGAAATTTTTTAAATGTTTCCTGCATGGCACTGGGGTTACTTTATTGCCAATTTTTCCAGTCTGGGGACAGTCTCATCAGTATGAATTTGCATTTTTCTTCATCTATGAAAGTTTAAAAAAATAATGAAATCATTTTTTCTTTGAATTTTGGTACTTGCAAAGCTTTTTTATACTTTTTGTGGGTGTCATTTCCCAAATGCTTTGGCATTTGTTTATACTTTCATAGATTTCTTTTTTTTTTTGGCCCTTTATGCTATCCGTTTTTTTTAATTTTTAAAAAACAGTATTCTAATTTACAAAAAAGATTTTGTATTTTGTTACAAATAAAACTGAAAATTCAAACGTTTATAACGACCCAAAAAGGATAACAATGAATATTGGGCTTTTTCCAAATTTAAGGTTTTTGTAAATTTTCTAAAAATTAAATTTAAATCGAAGCTTCCTTTAAAAAAATTAGGGAAGATCAAGAAAATTTCCCTCTCTCTCCAGTAAATTTAGTTTTATGAGTTTTTTTAAGATCGGTTATTGTTTTTGTACGCCACAAGCGAGAAAACAACCCTGCAAACTTTTTCAACTTATGTCCTTCTTCTCTTGTAATCTATATCCCTATGTTCCTCTCTTTCTTTTTAAATTTTTCCTCACTACCCCAAATGTTTCCCTTTTTTTTCTCTATAAGTATTTCACACCCTATGTTCCTTTTTTTTCCTAGCAGTATTTCACTATCCTTATGTTCCTCACTTTCTCTAAAGTATCTCACAATTGAAATTTATGTACATCACTCTCGTGGGTCTCATTCATATGAGGAATCTTGACTTTTTCATGAAATTTAGCAAACTAAATATACCCAGTTCACGTCTGATTCATCTAAAGAAGAAGTAAAACTTTTCCCAAAACCCCTGATATCGATATGTAAACCTTACACACTGTTCACCTGTTGTCTCTGTTTGGGTGATAAAGATAAGGCTCGGGATTCCCACTCAAGGCTGAGGGACTTACTAATAAATTTTCCCAATTGTCTCCGTAAAATAACTGACTGACTAAAAAAAACCCCTTGGTTAGCGAAAATTTACACAAACGTTTTCACCAAGACCACATTTAAAAACTGTTTTGGGTTTCTGGGTTATTAAGCCGGAGACATTTCTCTGGAGGGCCCTAGCGAGCGAAACCATTCAAATTACTTTCACTGATTCCGAGGTAATGATGCCTGGATATTAAACACGTGTTTTTCCCCCGGGAATGTGGCTCGGCTGGGGAAGACGCTTTTTCATGGGAATGGTGTGTAAATAGAGAACTTGGTGTTTATAGCTTCGTTCGTACTCCTGGATTGTGCGATGTTATCATGTTTGCTTTTCATGTAAATTACAGTGTTATATGGTAATTTTTTTCATGTTAATGTTGAAATAAAGGGAAGATTTCTCGCGAAAAATTAGTGCCATCTTGTTAAGTTATCCCGTAACAATAGTGTTGCCAAAAAATTTTTAAAGATTGTTAGTTTTTACATGGTAATGATACATATAGAGTTTGATTGTTAGTAGGGTTTTTTGTCTACGGAAAAAAAAAAAGAAAAGCTCGCTAACAAAGCGACAACGGAGTACGTGAAAAACTTTCTAATTTCCAAAGCGTGTAACAAAAAAAAGAAACAACACAAACAAAACTCTCACACCTGGATTAAACACCAGACGAGGAATTAAGTATTGTTGATGACTGGAACTCAAAGGCAATGGGACCAGACATTATTTTATTGCCATTTTTACTGAGTTTAAGGAGCCGGGGGCGCTAAGCCGAGCTCTGGAGAGTGAATCTCCAAGACAGCGGCAGGAGCCAGAATACTTCTTCACCCCGGGGGATCCGGCTGAAGTCATTCTAGCATGCATGACAGGAGGAGATAGTCAGACCAGCATTAATTTACAGAACCTTGTGAGTTGTGATCAGAATCATGTTATGACCAGGACCCAGGTATCGTTATGACCAGAACCCATGTAACATTATGACCAGAACCCATGTAACGTTATGACCAAACCCATGTAACATATATGTATATGGACTTCGTTAAGGCTTTTGACGGGGTCCCCACATCAAAGACTATTGAAGAAAATTAAGGCACATTGAATAGGAGGAGAAATTTTTTCCTGGATAGAGGCGTGGTTGACAAATAGGTACCAGAGAGTTTGCACAAATGGGGAGAAATCAGAGTGGGGAAGCGTCACTAGCAGTTTTTCCAAGGGGGCCAGGTGTTGGGCCCCTTGTTGTTCACAATCTACATAAACGACATAGATGAGGCATAAAGGCGACAAAGCAAGTTTGCTGAAGACACCAAAATAGGCCGTCGAATTCATTCTGACGAGGACATTAGAACACTCCAGGAAGATTTAAATAGACTGATGCAGTGGTCGGAAAAGTGACAGATGCAGTTTAATATAGACAAATGCAAAGTTCTAAATGTTAGACAGGAAAATAACCACGCCACATATAAACTAAATAATGTAGATCTTAATATTACGGATTGCGAAAAAGATTTAGGAGTTCTGGTAGCAGTAATCTGAAACCCAAAACAACAGTGCATAAGTGCTCACAATAAAGCTAACAGAATCCTTGGCTTCATATCAAGAAGGGATAAATAATAGGAGTCCTCAGGTTGTTCTTCAACTCTATATATCCTTGGTTAGGCTTCATTTAGATTATGCTTCACAGTTTTTGGTTACTGTATTACAGAATGGATATAAATGCTCTGGAAAACATACAAGGTGGATGACAAAGTTGATCCCATGTATCAGAAATCTTTCCTATGAAGATAGACTAAGGGCCCTGAATCTGCACTCTCTAGAAAGGCGTAGAGTTAGGGGGGGTATGACTGAGGTGTATAAATGGAAGATAGGATAAAAAAGGGGATGTAAATGTGTGCTGAAGATATCTGGCCTGGACAGGACTTGCAGCAATGGTTTTAAATTGGAAAAAATCATATTCAGGAAGGACATAGGAAAGTACTGGTTTGGTAACAGAGTTGTGGATGAGTGGAACAAACTCCCAAGTACAGTTATAGAGGGTAAAACGTTGTGTAGTTTTAAAAATAGGTTAGAAAAATACATGAGTGGGTGTGGGTGGGTGTGAGTTGGACCTGATTAGCTTGTTTCCCACTAGGTCATTTGCTACGTTCCTTCCTTAAGTGAATATGACCTGACCTGAAATAGGTTGGGGCATTGGCTTTAGCCGGTAGGAGACTTGGACCTGCCTCGCATGGGCCAGTAGGCCGGCTACAGTGTTCCTTATTTCTTATGTTCTTATTATGACCAGAACCCATTATTTGTCATGACCAGAACCCCTGTAAAAGTTAGACCGAATCCATGTAACATTATGACCAGAACCCATGTAACATTATGACCAGAACCCATGTAAACATTATGACAAGAACCATGTAACGTTATGACCAGAACCCATGGGAACGTTATGACCAGAACCCATGTAACGTTATGACCAGAACCCATGTAACATTATGACCAGAACCCATGTAACGTTATGACCAGAACCCATGTAACATTATGACCAGAACCCATGTAACGTTATGACCAGAACCTATGTATCGTTATGACCAGAACCCATGTATCGTTATGACCAGAACCCATGTAACGTTATGACCAGAACCCATGTAACGTTATGACCAGAACCCATGTAACGTTATAACCAGAACCCACATAACGTTATGACCAGAACCTATGTATCGTTATGACCAGAACCCATGTACCGTTATGACGGGAACCCATGTAACATTATGACCAGAACCCATGCATCGTTATGACCAGAACCCAAGTATCGTTATGACCAGAACCCATGTAACGTTATGACCAGAACCCATGTAACATGACCACAACCCATGTATCGTAATAACCAGAACCCATATAACGTTATGACCAGAACCTATGTATCGTTATGACTAGAACCAATGTATCGTTATGGCCGGAACCCACGTAACATTATGACCAGAACCCATGTATCGTTATGACCAGAACCCATGTAACATTATGACCAAAACCCATGTAACGTTATGACCAGAACCCATGTAAAGTTATGACCAGAACCCATGTAACATTATGACCAGAACCCATTATCGTTATGAGCAGAAACCCATGTATCGTTATGACCAGAACCTATAACAATATGACCAGAACCCATGTAACATTATGACCAGAACCCATTATCGTTATGACCAGAACCCATATAATGTTATGACCAGAACCCATGTAACGTTATGACCAGAACTCATGTAACGTTATGGCCAGAACCCATGTAACGTTATGACCAGAACCCATATAATATTATGACCAGAACCCATGTAACGTTATGACCAGAACTCATGTAACGTTATGGCCAGAACCCATGTAACGTTATGACCAGAACCCATATAATGTTATGACAAGAACCCATGTAACGTTATGACCAGAACTCATGTAACGTTATGGCCAGAACCCATGTAACGTTATGACCAGAACCCATATAATGCTATGACCAGAACCCATGTAACGTTATGACCAGAACTCATGTAACGTTATGGCCAGAACCCATGTAACGTTATGACCAGAACCCATGTAATGTTATGACCAGAACCCATTATCGTTATGACCAGAAATCATGTAACATTATGGCCAGAACCCATGTAACGTTATGACCAGAACCCATATAATGTTATGACCAGAACCCATGTAACGTTATGACCAGAACTCATGTAACGTTATGGCCAGAACCCATGTAACGTTATGACCAGAACCCATGTAACATGACCAGAACCCATGTAACATTATGACCAGAACCCATGTAACGTTATGATCTGAACCCATGTAACATTATGACCAGAACCCATGTAACGTTATGACCAGAACAAATGTAACATTATGACCAGAACCTATTATCGTTATGATCAGAAACCCATGTATCGTTATGACCAGAACCCATGTAACATTATGACCAGAACCCATATAACGTTATGACCAGAACCCACGTAACGTTATGACCAGAACTCATGTAACGTTATGGCCAGAACCCATGTAACGTTATGACCAGAACCCATGTAACATTATGACCAGAACCCATGTAACGTTCTGACCAGAACCCATGTAACATTATGTGAAGGCTTACTCAGCCCTGTAACAACTTCAGACAGTATTACCAAGGCTGGCTCCTCCTCAGGAAAGTTAATGAATAGAAAAAGAACAAAAACTGACAAACATAAACACTTTATTATTTAGAAAATATAAAATATAAAACACTTAAATATGAAATATTAATCCTACCTTAAAGAAAATGAAAAATAAAAAAATATAAATATCTGAATTCAACGCTAATATATACATATAAAACTTGGGTGTCTGGTGTTGGTGACACTGCGTGTTGTTGAAATCGTAGCCGTTGCCGATGATGATGGGGGGGGTCGCAGGTGTTGATGACAACCCATCGGCTCGTTCTTCACAGATTTTATAGCCGTCAATAATCCGTCCAGATGACAGGAAAGCAGGTTTTTTACCACTGCAATGGTGAGGGGTTATATCCTGCTACTTGCATACACAAACAGGTAAGTGGATCAGAAATTGGGACGTCTCAGAACGTTAGTCCGTCTCCTTCAATTCTACTCGTTGATTGGCAGGTGACCCTCTCTGTCATTTCAAGAGTAGTGTTGGGAGCTGTGAGTCTAGTGATTTACTGTTTGACCGGAGCCCCACACGTCACCTTTCGGGGGGGGGGGGGAAGAAGGGAGGGGAAGGGATAGCGGGAGCTAGACTGACCCTACCTTAACAAGCAGCCGGCAATCAAACTATCACTTTCCGGGAGGGGGAAAAAGGGGGGGGAGGGAATAGCCGGAGCTGGACTTACCCTACCTTAACAAGTAGCCGGCAATGAAACTATTGTTACTATATACTCCCTCGCTACTCCTATCTATTGAACTTTTCCCTCACACGTTATGACCTGAACCCATGTAACATTATGACCAGAACCCATGTAACGTTATGACCAGAACCCATGTAACGTTATGACCTGAACCCATGTAACATTATGACCAGAACCCATTATCGTTATGACCAGAACCCATGTAACGATATGACCAGGACCATGTAACGTTATGACCAGAAACCATGCAACGTTATGACCAGAACCCATGTAACATTGTTGGGAAAACTATAGTACCGAAATAAACAATGGGAACACGAGTTGTGTTTTCCCTAAGTGTCCAGAAAACAACCTGGTTTCAGAAAAAGAAATTCCTCATCCACAAAGAACTAGACCGATAGCACTAACATCCCTTATCATAAAAATCTTAGAGAGGGTTCTATGAAACAAGATCTTCAACCACCTAGATATCCATCAATTACACAACCCAGGACAACACGGGTTTAAAGCAGGTCGCTCCTGCCTGTCCCAGCTACTGGACCACCATGACAAGGTCCTGAATCCTATAGAGGGTAAACAAAATGCAGTTATAGTATACACAGACTTTGCGAAAGCCTTCGACAAATGCGACCACGGTGTAATAGCGCACATAATGCGTGATAAAGAACTAACAGAAAAAATTGGTAGATGGATCTATAATTTCCAAACAAACAGAACACAAAGAAGAATAGTAAACAAAGTAAAGTCTTAGGCAGCTATGATGAAAAGCTGTGTTCCACAAGGCACAGTACTCGCTCTCATCCTATTCCTCAACCTCATATCTGACATAGACAGAGATATAAGTCATAGCTCCATGTCTTCCTTTGCGGATGACATTCGAATTACCATGGCAGTGACCTCCTTCGAAGACACTGCAAGACTCCAAGCGGACATCAACCAAATCTTCAAATGGGTCACTCAAAACAATATGAAATTCAGTGAAGGGAAATTTCTACTACTCAGATGTGGAAAACTTGAGGAAATTAAAACTGTATTAGGGTATACAAAAATTCTAACCATACAACAGAGCGAAAAAGTAATGTGAATGACCCGGAAGTGATAATGTCAGAGGATCTCACTTTCAAGACCACAACAATGTATCTACCGCATTTGCCAAAAAAATTATAAGATGAATAACGAGAACCTTCAAAACTAGGGATGTATTACAACCTAGGATTTCAAAGGCCTGTTATCCCAGGTGTAATGGGAGCAAAAGAAACACAACAGAAAAAGTTTAGACTTATATTATCCTTCACCAATTTAGAACAGCAATATGTACACTATGTACAGTAATAAGTATAGTGCACGTCACGGTAAGCAAGGCAGAAATAGAAGCCACAAGATAGCAGACCGTGCTCAACCAGCTCTAGAATGGGAATGACAAGGGCAGACAGGAGAGCGGTATCCACATAACCTCTGCGATTGCCAATCCCACCTTCTTATTGGCTAGAACCTGGTCACTAGTTGAACGATGGGGCCCCATCACCAACTCTTAGCAACCTGGTTCGCTGGTTGGGGGAGATAGCCTGTAAATGAGGGTGTGTCCATGCGCCGAATAAAGGTTACGTACTCTTTGCATGCCACAGGATGCCAAGCCCATGATGATTCTCTTCAAATCGCTTGTTTTCTCTAGGTTGGAATACTGCTGTACACTAATTGTCCCCTTCAAGGCAGGTGAAATTGCTGACTTGGAGAGTGTACAAAGGACTATCACGGCGTACATAAGTATAACAAAGTACCTATATTACGGTTGAAGTCCCTTGAGTTGTATTCCCTGGAACGCAGGCGAGAGAAATACATGATAATATTCACTTGGAAAATCCTAGAGGGAATAGTACCAAACCTGCACAGGAAAATCACTCCCTATGAATGCAAAAGACTCGGGAGGAGATGCAACATTCCCCCAATGAAAAGCAGGGGCGCCACGAGTAAACTGAGAGACAACACAGTAAGTGTCAGGGCCCCAAGACTGTTCAATTGCCTACCAGCATACATGAGGGGGATTACCAATAAACCCCTGACTGTTTTCCTGAGGGCAATGGACAGGCACCTAAAGTCAGTACCTGACCAGCCGGGCTGTGGTTCGTACGTCAGTTTGCGTGCAGCCAGCAGTAACAGCTTGGTTGATCAGTCACTGATCCACCACGAGGCCTGGTCTCAGACCGGGCCGCAGGGGAGTTGACCCCCGAAAGCCACTCCAGGTATACTCCAGGAATACAAGCCCAAAAGAACTTTGTGACGTTCTTATAGAGAATAGACACGGAAAGACGTCATAGTCACGGTGCTCCATGAACGAATTAAAAAGACAGGCAAAAGTATAGGGGACTGTAAAGAAACGGATAAAACAATACATTAATAATGGAAAATAGATAAGTAGACACGTGTGAAACAGTTTGGCATCAGGAATAATGTTCCAGACTAAAGAGCAGAGCACTTCTCCAGACTGAGGGACTCACCTCAAAACTACCTCTTTGAGGGTGATGGACTGATTACATCGTCTTTACATCTCTACTGCTTCTGCTGCCTCCTCTATATTCGACTGAAGAAACCTACAGTGTAGCGAAGAATTTTGGAATAAAGATACCTAACTGTTGCACATGTGTCTTACATATCAACTTATCTGTTCTGTATATCATTATCATATTCACAATGGAAAAGAGAGTCGTGTTACCTTCCGTCTTCATTTCACACCGTTCATTTTCACATGCATTACCCAGCGTCAGTTTGTGGACGTACCCTGAATACATATTTTTTTTTTATTTTAGGTTAGCTTGGGTCAGATTAGGTTACATTGGGTTAGGTTAGGATAAGTTTGAGTTGGTTCAATGAACCAACTTAAACTTATCCTTAAACTTAACCTTAAAAAGGCAGTGACACATCTGGCAGCGGGTTGTCTCGGCGAGTGCACATGATGTAAATATCGGTAAGTTTCTCACGCATGGTGTGAGAACGATCTAAGTAGTGAGGAACGAATATGAATGTAGGGACGGAAGGAGCTGGACACCCACGACCTTCTGCTCTGTGACTCACTTTGTTCCTGGAATGAGTAACGACCTTCCAGGAGGTCGTGAGTTACGTCAAGTGGTCGTAGCTGACGCAAAGCTGATATTCGCTGATGACGCAAAAATACTCGCAATTTAAGCAAAGCTAATACTCGCGGATGAAGCAAAGCAAATGTTCGCACCTGATGCAAAGCTAATGTTTGTTGATGACGCAAAGCAAATGTTTGCAGTCGAGACAAAGGTAATGTTCGTTAATGACGCAAAGCAAATCTTAGCAGCTGACGCAAAGCTAATGGTGGTAAATCAGTCTGATGCGGACTCATCATCTGCAAGACTATCTGGACTGGCTAATGGAACCTTCGTAAGAGTGTCTGCTGGAAGCCTGGTCAATGAATATCCAGGGACACCACAGTGCGGTCATCCGAGTGGAAAGCATTGGCTCTGTTACGACAAGAGTCACTTAACACTGAGTGGATCATCATACTCAATGGTTGAATACGTCATCATACGTCAAAAACGTCGCTGGTGGTGTTGTTTGGTTCTTGACGAATCAGACACCACCACCAGCAAAAGAGAAGTGATGAAAATGGTCTTAGGGAGGTAGGGAAACCAGATAAAATGTATCACTTGAGGAAGAAGCCATTATTTTGAGAAAGATCCAGGGGTTAACATCATGCCTAACCTATCACCAGAATTCCCCATGGTGATAGGTAAGAGTGGCATTCGGAAATCTAGATAGATAAGGATGTTATTGAGAACCACGCAGGATACTTGTCAGTCACACTGACCAGTCACGCGTCACACTCACCTGTGACGACGTGCACGGTGACGTTGGCAGGCGTTGCCAAATGTGGTTGACAGCTGTAGGTGCCGGCATGTGAGGTCCTGACCCGCTCCACCACGAGACTACTGGTGTAGTTGTGATGTTCCACCTGTGGGAACACAACACCTGTCACTTCCCACCTGTGTACACAACACCTGCTACTTCCCACCTTTGGGTACACAACACCTGTTACTCCTCATCTGTGGGTACACAACAACGCCTGGTACTCCCCTCCTGTGGGCACGCAACAACACTTGTTACTCCCCGCCTGTGGGTACACATCTGTCAGTCCACACCTGTAGGCACACAACACCTGTTACTCTACGCCAGTAAGTACACAACACCTGTTACTCCGCATCAGTCCTCTGACGTGAAACGTAAAGAGAAACTGGAGACTGTCCTAAGAAGTGTCTAAGCTGGGGGAAACTGTTTATGAGTAAATAATAAAGAGTACTAGATATTCCATCACAGAAGAGCTGAAATTGAGGAGTTTGATTCTTGAACCAAAACAAGAGGGAGACAGGCAGGAAAGACGAGGATAAGACAATTACCAGGAATGTAACACGAACAAGAGGACGTGTGTTTAAATAAGTATCAGGGTAATCAGATATCTTTCGTAAATGCTTGACTGATAATAACGTGTAATATACGAAACGACAGTTAAAGTGGGTTCCATACCAAGCTTCAAAAACAGATATGACAAGGCGGTTTCAAGTGAGTAGATAGAACGTAAATAGGCGGGACCAAGAGCTAGTGATCCCACCCTCTCCACATCAAGTAAACAATTACATACACACTGATCAACATTCTTTCTCTCATTCAGTATAGGCACAACACGTAGGTACTTACTTGCAATACTTCCTGTCTGCCATAGTTAACCATAGTGTAGTTGTGGTACCAGAAGATGTAGACAGGAGGGACTGGCGCATTCTGTACGTAACACTCCAGGACCAGGTGGGAGCCTTCCTCAATGTGTACCTCGCTGGGACCCGTCATCACAGCTTCCGCTTCTATTGTCATCAGGAGAGAAAGATACTCGGGTTGGATACATTGTAACGTCCTCGACATGTCATACACTCAAGCACTGCTCTGCCCCTGTAACTTAAAACTTGTAATCACAAATAGGTAAAAGAGACGGTTACCATGGAGGAAGGTCAACAATTAAGTCCTAGTGATTCATGGAATGTGATTCTGAAGGATCATATGTGTTTAAGGACTGAATTCATTAGGGCAACCACCGTGCTGGTGGAGGTGGTGAGGTAATGGCATACTTATCTGATGACGAGACTTATTTGAAACTGAAGATCTTGTGGCTCAGCATGGTAATAGATTTACTAAGTCGAGTGAGACATACATTCCTAACAATTATATCCACTCGTGAATCTGTCAAAAATATTCACAAAACTTTTCAGAGGTATTTTGCTTCAGTGATGCTGCTTGCGAGTTTCTTCCCCTCATCTTGAACTCTACTCATTTTTTTTAATGTAAGTGTGCCATATTTTAATCGATTGTTAAGAGTTATATATTGATTTGATATATACAAAACCTTATTCATAAACTTTTCATCTATGACTTCATCTATTTGTAAAAACGTGTCTAATTTTCCTCATTGGTGCTCAGTGTTAACTTTGCTCATCCTTCTATATATGTTTCTCGGTGTATTTATATTAATTCTATAATACGTACACAAGATATGCCCTGCATAATATACGGTTCTTACTGTTGATGAGCAGAGTTGTAGCATAAAAATACTGAGCACTGCAACATATTACTTATATTATAGAGGCTTAGGCATTTGCGCCTTTGCTTCAGATTACTAATGCCTGAAACTCTTAAATTTTTTTCACATTCGATGTAACCAATGATGGTAACAAACAGCGACAAGTGTATGGACAAGAATCAAGTACACGACTAAGTTGTTCATAATGAAAGTGTTTCGCTCACTGGGAGTTTTATCAAAGCACTCAGTGAACAGAAAGTTTCTATAATAAATATCTTAGTACTGAACTTGTACCATATTTACACATACAGCCGATCTGGAGAATTATTTTTTGCTGAGCACCCGAATATTTTTTTTTTGTTTCGACGATGAACTGCGCCGACAACCTCAAGACCCTCAACATAAACTTACCCACGTCGACCTCAAGGTCTCCAAATCCATACCTGGTCTTGTTTCCGCATCGTCAGTGAAAAGATATTGCAATTTAGCAGATAAACATGTAGATGTTCGCGCAACATCTGTTTTTCTTCATCATAATAAATTTACGCCTTGTAAGTCACGAAAGGAGAGCTGCGGCAGATCATGGAATCGTGAAGGTGCGTGTCCTTCTGGAAAGACGGTTACCGAGTGAGTGATGGTGAAGGATGTCTACTTTACACAGCCTTTTCTTTGCTGGAAAAAGGATTTTTTATATATAAAAATTAGAGTGAATTACAGTTACATATAACCTAGACAAACTTCCTGGAAGAATTGACAAGAATTACCTAGGCTTAATTTCTTCCGTGTGAAAAATGGTTTGAAATAGTAACTGTTGTGCGATCTTATTTTGTTGTTATTCAGGGGAAACGCTAAACCGTGGGGGTCTTAGCTTGGGAAAGGGAAGGTATCATTTTTAATAATAGGATGCTGGTGAAGATCAAGTGATCTTCACGGGCATCGGGTATACCCTTCCAATTATAGAAAGGAAGGGAAACCCGCCATGTTTTTGCAGAAAGGTGGGTTTTCACCGTCAGGAAACAGAACATAGTCCCCCGACACGGGTCTTAATCAGACAAAAAAAATTTTTCCCCAGTTGGGGGGGCGGCCTTTTTTTATAACCCCCAACCTTGTTTCGCTTTCCCAAAATTTCTTTAAAAATTTTTTTAAATTTTCGTATTTTTTGTTAGTTTAGGTTGTTTAACCAAAAGTTATTATCCATTTTTCGTGAAATTTCACGATAATAACGAAATTAGAAAGAGCGGGGCTTTTCAAAAGAGAAATGGGCTAAATGACATTTAAACGAGCATTTACAACGTACGATAACAAATGTGGGCGAATAGGATGATGCCCCATTATCTAGTTAATAAACCCTTGACCAACCACAAAATCGTTGCTTTTTCGTTAAAAAAAGAGAGGAAACACTCGTGGTTAGTAGATCCGCTCTGGAATCCTAAAACAATACCCCCCCTCACTTTTACCTAAGATGTGACCCCCAAAATTATCCAAAATGAAACTTCCCCCAAATTATCCTAAGATGAAAAACACTCACTGTATCCTAAAATGATAACACTCTCACTAGCATTCTAAATGATAACACCTTCACTAAATCCCAAAAAATTAAAAACCCCCTTATATTTCCTAAGTGTTGAAAAAAACTACTAGTACCTAAAATGATAACAACTCTTTTAGAATTTTAAAAAGATAACACATTCACCAAAACCCCCAAAAATAATAACACCTCAATATTATACAAAGATGAAAAACATCCCCCTATATTCTAAGATGAAACCATTCTTGCCCCTAAAATGAAAAACATAATCATTTATTGGGGTGATAAATTTTTCACTGTACGAAGATGATAACCCCTTCATAGTACCCTTAGTTGATAACATCCTCATTAAATCCAAAGGTGAAAACATCAACACTAGTACCTCAGGATAACATCCTCACTGTTTCTTCAGATAATAAATCCTACCATATCCTCGTGAAAAATCCTCAAAGTATGCCAAATGATAACCCGCATAGTTTCTCAGATATAACATTCTCACTACTTTCCCAGAGATAATTTTCCCAAAATATCCTCAGAGATAAATCCTCACTAATCCTAAATGATAACACCCTTATTAAACCTCAGATGATAACATCCTCACTGAACCCAGATGAGAACACCCCTCCTAGACCCTCAGAAACCCCTACTATTTTCCCCAGGGGATAACACCTCATAGCATCATCAGATATAGCATCCTCACTAGTTCCTCAGGAAAACCCCCCCTCACTATTTTCCCTCAGTGTAACTCCTATAGTTTCCTCAGATAAAAAACCCCCCACAAGTAGCTCAAATGTAACCCCGTCATATATTTAGTGATAAATTCTCCTAGTGTCCTCAGTGATAACATCCCTGTAGTATCTTCAGAAAAAACATCCCACTACTATCTAGATGATAACATCCTCTGTAGATCCCAGTGTAAACCTCACTACTATCCTCAGGTAACATCCTTAACTATCCTAGATGAACCACCCTCATAGTATCCTCAGATGAGAACATCCCCCCTAAAACCCTCAGAAAACACCTCACAGATTCTCAGATGATAACATCCTCACTAGTACCCTCAAATGATAATCCTCACTAGTATCCTCGAGAAAAACATCCTCACTAGTTCCTCAATGAAAAAATCCTTACTGTATGCCAAATGAAACCCGTCATAGTATTCCAGATGAAAACATCCCCTTTTTATCCTCAAATGATAGCACCTCATATTCCTAGTGATAACATCCTCCTGTACCCTCATTGAAAACATCCTCACTATATGCTCAAATGATAACTCCTCATTAGTATCCCAGATGATAACATCCTCCTAGAATCCTCAATGATAACATCCTCCCTAGAACCCTCAGATGAGAAATCCTCACAAACCCTCAAAAACTCCTCACTAGATTCCAGTGATAACATCCCCAGTACCCTCAGATGAAAGCATCCTACTGACCTCGATAAAATTCCTCACTAGTTTCTCAAAAGGAAACATCCTCACTTTTTTTCTCAGATGTTTAACATTCTCATAGTGCCCTCAGTGAAAACATCCTCACATATCCTTAAATATAACATCCCCTGGAATCCTCAGATTAACTCCTCCTAGAATCGTCAGATATAAACCTCACTGAACCCCGGTGAAAACATCCTCATAGTTTCTCAGATGATAACATTCTCACTGTGTCCTGATGCAACACCCTCACTAGTATCCTAAATTGATAACACCCTCACTAGAACCCTCAGTGATAAATCCTCAAGTATCCTCAGATGATAAATCCTCCTATACCCTCGATGAAAAAACCCTCATAAATCCTCACATGAAAACCCTCTAAACCCTCAGGAAAAAAATTCCCAAATCTCAGATGATAGCACCCTCACTATACCTAGATGATAACCTCCTCAAAGTATCTCAGATGTAACACCTCAGTAGTATCCTCGATGATAACATCCCGCTAGTACCCTCAGTTTTTAAAAACTTTCTAACTAGAATCCTCAGATGAAAACTCCTCACTATATCCTGATTTAAACATCCCACTAGAATCCCAGTTATAAATCCTCACTAAAATCCTCAGATGAGAATACCACTAGTATTCTCGATGTAACATTCCCTAGTGTCCTCGATGTTAACATCCTCTCTAGTTTTTCAGATGTTAACACCTCACTAGTATCCTCAGATGATAAATCCTCTTGTACCCTCAGAAAACATCCTCACTAAATCCCGGTGATCCCATCCTCACTGCATCCTAGATAAAACACCTCACTGACCCTCTTTGATAACATCCCACTATATCCTAGATGATAACATCCTCGCTAGTATCCTCGATGATAACTCCCACTATATCCTCAGTATAACTCTTCACTATTTCCCTAAGATGAAAAACCCTCGCTAGTATCTCAGTGATACTCTTCACTAGTACCTCAGATGATAAACCCATTTAGTATCCAGATAACATCCTCGTATATCTCAGATGATAACACCTCACTAGTGCCCTCAGATGATAACATCCTCACTAGATCCTCAGATGATAACATCCCACTAGAATCCTCAATGAAACATCCCACTAGAATCCTAATGATAACTCCCACTAAATCCTAGTGATAACATCCTTCTAAAATCCCAGTGAACACCTCACAGTATCTCAGATGTAACATCCTCACTAGAATCCTCAGATGAAAACATCCTCCAGTATCCTCGGTGATAACTCCTCACTAGTATCCTCAGACGATAACACCCTTCCTAGTATCCCAGTGAAACACCCACTAGTACCTCAGAGATAACTCCTCACTAAATCCTCAGTGAGAAAATCCTCACAAAATTTCCTCAGTGTAAACCCTACTAGTATCCTCGGTTGAAAAATCCCACAGTATCCTCAATGATAAACATCTTCACTGTACCTAAATTATAACATCCTCACTTATCCCAGAGTTAACATCCTCACTAGTACCCTAGTGTTAACATCCTCGCTAGTATCCTCAGTATAACATCCTACTGTATCCTCAGATGATAACATCTTACTGTATCCTAAGTTTAAACATCCTCGCTAGTACCCTCAGTGTAACATCTTCACTGTCCCCTCAGATGATAACTCCCACTGTATCCTCAGATAAACCTCGCTGATCTAAATGAAAACACCCTCACTATTCCCAGATGATAAATCCTCATAGTTCCCTCAGATAAAAAACACCCCACTAGAATCCCAGATGATAACATCCCACTAGATCCTAGATGAAACACCCTCACTAGAACCCCTCAGATGATAAACCCTTTTACAAATCCTAAATAAAAACATCCACTGATCCTCAGATGAAACATCCCACTAGAACCTAGATGAAAACACCTCACTGTATCCTGGGATGAAACACCTCACATTTCCCTCAGACGATAACATCTTCACTAGTATCCTCAGATGATAACATCCTACTGTTTTCCTCAGATGATAACATCCTCATTAAATCCTCAGATGAGAACACCCTCCTATAACCCCTCAGATGATAAATCCTCACTTTCCCCGGATGATAACTCCCACTAGTACCCTCAGATGATAACTCTTCCTAGTATCCTAAATATAACATCCTCCTAGTACCCAATGAAAAATCCTCATTATCCTCAGATGATACCATCCTCACTAGAATCCTCAGATGAAAAACATCCTCCTAGTATCCCAGATGTTTAACCCCTTCACTGTATCCTCAGATGAAAACTCCTCACGTATCCTCAGATGTAACATCTTCCTAGTTTCCCAGATGAAACCCCCTCACTAGTATCCCTTATACTCCTCACTATATCCTCGGATGATAACCCCACTAGTACCTCAATGAAACACTTCCAGTACCCTCAGATGTAACATCCTCACTAGTATCCTCAATGATAACTCCTCATAGTACCCTCAATGATAAAATCCTCACTAAAATCCTCAGTGTAACTCCTCCTTTTTCCCCAAATTGATAACATCTTACTAGTTCCTCAATGAAAACACCTCATAGTATCCTCAATGATAACTTTTCACTAGTATCCTCGATTAACTTCCTCATAGTACCCTAGATGATAACATCCTCACTAGAACCCTAAATCCCCAAAAATTTGTTATTTTTTGTACTTAAAATGAAACAAATTAAGTTTGAAATATAATTATTTATATTAAGAAAAAAAAATTTTATACCCTTTTGGTGGTCATGCAACACTCTGAAAAGAGATCATAGGTATGATCCAAGGAAGGTGTTGCTTGCGCCAAAGTTTGTATGCTTTTCCGTTTGGTGCAGACGAGAGAAAATTACAGTCTTTTAGCATGTTTGCCAACTGTAAGAATGGTCACTAGAGCCACTTTGATGGGTACAACCCTTTGATCGTCTGTGAATTTTTCGGTCGCTGCGGCGTCTTTTGGGGGGTAACGTGGGGGTGGGGGTATACACTGTGCTATAATCCTTCCACCCAGCCAACCTCTTAGCCGTCAGTGGTGCTCACAATTTTACTTCCTTTAATTGTGGTTGAGGGGTCGATTCATAGTGGTGTGTATCTCACTGTGACTGAAGTATTTGTAACTTGCTTTCGCTTTCGGTGCTGATTTGGGCTTACTGATGAGTAAGACATTTTGCAGTTTCTGGGATATTTACTAAAACGATTCCCCTGTACAACAAAAGTCATTAGTTGAATCCTTTAGTATTCAGCTGGAAGTATATTGTATAGGCGAAACGTTCCATAAAAATGTGCCATGGTTTTGCACATGTCCGCCCATTATTTCACAATACTGTAAAATATTAACCTGAGTTGATTTAAATTTTAGAAATCTTTTTATAGTTTATAAAGTGCATATATTTTATTCATTGAAAAAAAATCATAAGAAAAAAATGAGTTGATCTTTCCTCGTTGAGTGGTAACTGTGTTAATAACTGTGATTTTAAATAAGTGAGTGTTAAAACTGTGGGGTTTTTAAAACTGTGGTGTTAGTAACTGTAGTGTTAATAATATTGAGTGTTAAAACGTTACCACAAACAACTAGGTAGACAACCCTGCAATACACGCGGGACTGGCTTCTTGGAAGAACAAAAGGGCCCCAAGCTCAACCCCTTTTGATCGACCCCTTTTCTCAGCTTAAAAATTTCCTTTACCCCCCCCCACCCTTCCTTGAAAAAATAAGTTTGAGTAAAAAAAATAAGCTGTGTGATTAGAGATGAACAAGTTTTTTTTTTTTGAAGGGGAAGGAGAACTTTTATTGGAAATATGGGGGTAAAGTTGGGGGGGGGAACATGTGTGGGGGGGTGATCTAGGGGTAAAGTAGTGGGGAGGGAACAGTGTGGTGGGGTGTCTAGGGGGAAAAGAAAAAACCCTGTTGAAAAGAGGGGGGTCAACTGTGAGGGAACAGGGTTTTCCCCGGAAAATTTCCGGGGGGGTCACCGCCCCCGGGGCCCCCGGCCCAGCCCCAGCCTCCTGGTTGCTGGCCTGACGTAAAGTGTTAGTCCCTGCTCCCCAAAAACAGCAATGTACCACAACCGGGTTTCTTTACCGTTTTGAGGAATCTGTCGATTTTTCCTGGAAACCCAGGGGTTTTTCTTGGGTCCCCTTAACAAGGAGGAGGGCTTTGAAAAGTCGGGGTCTCTAAAACTTATTCAGTTCTCTCTCATTTTCCTTCGTTTCTGTCTTTATTGGAGTTTCCTCCCAAACCTCTTGTGTCTAAATAGTTTTTCGGTACTCAGTCACAAAAATGTAATGACCGATTGCAAAAAAAAATCCCCGGCCCGGGGATTGAACTCGGGGGTTAGAGCTCAAAATCCAGCCCGTGTGTTACCACTGGACCAGCAGCCAAAATAAGATTCGAATTTATTGTGGCTAGTGGTCTAGTGGCTAACCCCGGGGGCAGATTTTTGAAACTCTTGACCGGGGGTTCAACCCCGGGCGGGGATGGTTCGGATAGGTTAGTCCCAATCCCCCATTTATTACAGATGAGATTGTTGTGTATTTCTCCCTTCTTTTAAAGGAGTACGTTCTGGGAGTCGGCACCCCAAGTAATTAGTGCTTGGCTGTGTCTGTACGAGCGTAAAGGTTCTTGTATTTTTTCCACCTCAGTAATTTCGCCTGTTTTTGAAGGGACCCTTTAGAACTAAGCAATACCCCCCCTAGAGATTTTGAGTTTGGTAGAGTCATCTTTGGCTTGGAATCCTTGTTTTGAAGATTCTATTTCCCACCAATAATTTTTTTTGCATTTGCGAAAATGACTAAAAACTTGTTTGCTCTTTAAACTTGAGATCTGAATTATCCCCCAGGTCCCAAAATAACTGATTACGTTCTATTTTGTCTTTATTTCCTCCATTTTTCCTGGCATAATAACGAAATTTATTCTCACTAAAAAATCCTTTTTTGTCGTGGGCCCACGGAAGATTGTTTTTTAAAAACTTGGAGGCTCCGTGTTTCATGGGTGAGGGGAAACGGGTGGGGAATTTAAAGATTATGGCGAGGGGAGGGGTTTTTCGGTGGGAGGGAAAGAGTAAATGGTGTGGGTGATGTGTACGGTGGGGAGGGGAAGATGATGGTGCAGGTGATGGGACGGGGTGGGAAGGAGCAGAGTGATGGTGAGGTGTGGTGAAATGGGGGGAAGGAGCAAGAGTGATGGTGCAGGTGTGGGTACGGTCAAAAGCAAGAGTGATGCTGCGGGTGATGGTTTTTACTGGTGGGGGGGAAAAAGAGTGGGGGGGTGATTGTGTATGGTGGGGAGGGCAAGAGTGATGGTGCAATGATGGTGTACGGGTGGGGGGGAGCAAGAGTGATGGTGCGGGTGATGGTTACTGGTGGGGGGGAGAAGAGTGATCCCTGGAGTTACCGGGGGTTTTTCCCGGGGATGAACCCCCCACGGCCCCGGTCCACGCCGGGCCCCCGGGGGTGGATCAGGACCTGTCAACCCGGGCTGTTGCTGCTGGGCCGCACCCCAGTCCAACGTCAAAACCACACCCCGGCGAGGGCCTGGCTTTAGTTTCTTCCAGCTCTCTCTGAAAGCAGCCGGGGGGTTATTGGAATTTCCCCCTTATGCTTGGTAGGAGGCTGTTAACGTTTTGGGGGCCCCGGACACTATGGTGTTTTCCCGAGTGTGCCAATGGCGCCCCTACTTTTAACTGGGGGGTTTGCATCGCCCGCCCGTCTTTTTCTTTGTGGGAGTGATTTGTGTGTGCAAAAGGGAAATTCCTTCCCGGATTTTCCCAAGTGTAGATTTTTGATATTAAACTCTCCCCCTGCGTTCCAACGAGATAAATTCAAGTGCTTCCAGGTTCCGAGTATTAAAGGTGCTGACAGTACTTATAGTGCAGGGGGATGGTGCGGATGATGGGTTTTTATGGGGTAAAGAAGCAAGGTGATGGTGTGGGTGATGGGGTACTGGTGGGGAGGAGCAAGAGGATGGTGCAGGTGATGGTGTATGGGGGGGAGAAACAGAGTGATGGTGTAAATGAGGTTTTACTGGGGGGGGAGCAAGATGATGGTGGGAAAAAGATTTTTGTACCCATGGGGAGGGCAAGAGTGATGGTGCGGGTGATGGTGTACTGTTGGGGAGGAGCAAGGAGTGGTGCAGGTGATGGTGTATGGTGGGGGGGAAAAAGAGTGATGGTGCGGGTGATGGTTTTACTGGTTGGGGGAACAGGGCGAGGTGCGGTTATGTGTATGGTGGGGAGGGCAAGTGATGGGCAGGTGTGGTGTAAAAGGTGGGGAGAGGCAAGGGGGTGCATGATGGTGTAAGGGGGGGGAGAAACAGAGTGATGGTGCAGGTTATGGTGTCTGGGGGGGAGGAGCAAGAGTGATGGTGCAGGTGATGGTGTACTGGGGGGGAGGGGCAAGAGTGATGGTGGGGGGATTTTTGTAGGTGGGGGGAAGAAGAGTGTGGTGGGGTGATGGGTACTGGTGGGGAGGAGCAAGAGTGATGGTGGGGTGATGTGACTGGTGGGGGAGGCAAGAGTTGGTGCGGTTTTGGTGTATTTGGTGGGGGGAGCAAAGGGGTATTTTTTTTTTTGCGGGTGATGGGGTTGGTGCGGAGGAGCAGAGTGATTGGGGGGTGATGGGTACTGGTGGGGAGGGCAAGAGTGATGGTGCAGGTGATGGTGTTTCTGGGGGGAGGAGCAAGGTGATGGTGCAGGTGATGGTTTAATGGGGGGGGGAGGAGCAAGAGTCTGGTGGGTGATGGTGTACTGGGGGGGGGAGCAAGAGTGGGGTGCAGGTGTGGTGTATGGTGGGAAGCAAAAGTGATGGTGCAGGTGATGGTGTAAGGTGGGGGGAGCAAAGTGATGGTTTCAGGTGATGGTGTATGGTGGGGAGGGGCAAAAGGGTGATGGTGCAGGTGATGGGGTATGGGTGGGGGAAAACAAGAGGATGGGCAGGGGATGGTGTATGGTGGGGAAAAACAAGGTGATGTGCAGGTGATGGGTGTACTGTGGGGAGGAGGGCCCAAGGGATGGTTTCAGGGATGGTTATGGTGGGAAGGAGCAAGAGTGATGGTGCGGGATGGTGTATGGGGGAAGGAGCAAAATGATGGTTGCGGGGGATGGGGTAGGTGGGGGGAGCAAAAGTGTGGTGCAGGTGATGGTGTTGGGGGGAAAAGCAAGAGTGATGCTGCGGGTGATTGTTTACTGGGGGAGGACAAGAGTGATGGTGAGGTGTGGTGTATGGGGGGGAGGAGCAAGATGATGGTGCAGGGGATGGTGTACTGGTGGGAAGGAGCAAGAGTGTGGTGCAGGTATGGGGGTATGGTGGGGAAAGGGGCAAGAGTGAGGTGCAGGGGATGGGTTTTTACTGGTGGGAGGAGCAAGAGTGATGGGAGGGATGGTGTACTGGTGGGTAGAAGAAGAGTGTGCTGCGGGGATTGGTACTGGGGGGGGGCAAGAGTGAGGTGAGGTGTGGTGTTGGTGGGGGAAAAAGCAAAAAGTGATGGGGCGGTGATGGGGTACTGGGGGGAAAAGGGAACAAAATGATGGTGCAGGTGAGGTTTACTGGGGGGAAGAGCAAAGTATGGTGCAGGTATGGTTACGGTGGGAAAAGCAAAAAAGGGGGGGGGGCAGGTGATGGTTTACTGGTGGGAAGAAGCAAGAGGGATGGTGAAAGAGATATGAAGTTCCTTAGAACAAAAATCTGAGGAGAAGTTAGTCAAATCCTGTCTTTAAAAAGTCACAAGGACCCCTGAAGGAATAATCTTAAGACGACGTTTCCGTCAATCTTGTAACCTTTTTCAAGTAACCTTTTATATGAAATGATTCAGGACGGGTTGAAAGGCAATCATAACATCTCTATATTTTCCGTTTGGGTTAAAAGTGCGGGATGAACCTTGATCCGTTACTATATTTGTCAGGACACAAAACAAGTGTTTTTGGAGCGGGCTTTTCCCTGTGATGGCCGCAAACTCTTAGTCATGTGACGAGGCCCTTTCCCAAGGGGTCATAGGTCCCCCGTAAAAATTTAATTTTTTAAAACTTCGTTGAAACGAGAGAGAAGAAGAAAGAGACCGGAGGGTGGTGGGGAGTTGACCTCGTACTGGCCGGCGTCTGAGGCTGCACGCCTTACCCCCCAGCTGCCAGCCTGCTGCGTAGGGTACCCATTTTATGATGATATAAAGGGTTTTACCATAATTACAGTGAAATTTTTTACAGTTGAATCACAAATGTGATCACTGCACCCCACACTATTAGAGTATGTTTCAAACCCAACGTATTTTTTTAAAGTGGATAAAACACAATTCAAAAAAACCCGACAAAATTTAATCGGGATCAAAGGGGGGAAACAAAGAATATGAAAAAAAAAAAAAAGTGCTACCCTTACCAAAATTAAAACTGTGTCAAAAAAAAAAGGGCTTCAAATACATGAAAAGGGGCCCCGTAGAAAAAAAGAGCTACGTTTTTTAAGCATTGTTTTAAATTAAAATGCTGGTGATGTTTGACAAGCTAAAATTGACAAAGATGATGGCTTTGACGGGGGGTGTGAGGGAAGGAAATTTTTACACCGTAATTATGAAAATAGTTCGATGCTAATAAAGCTCGAAACAAGCAACGGGGAAAAAAGGGAAACAACAATGAAGCTGGCAAACAGTCATCGAGGCTGGCAAACAGGGGGCAACGTGACAAAAAACGATGTGGAAAAATTTAAGAACAGTAAGACCATGTGCATTAGTTTGTACTTTTATGGTTCAAACGTTCCCTTTTTCAGCAGAAGCAAAGAGAAAAATATGGTGAGCTGTTTGTAGCCTTTTTTAAATTAAAAAAAATGTTAAGTGGTTTATTTTCACCTGGTGTTGTTACACTGTCTCTCTCACTACTTTCCAGTAATGATAATGCGAGACTGGCGAATATGTTACAAGATGGCGAACCGGGCAAGCCCTCGAAACGTGACGAGGCTGGCGGCAAATGTCTTTCCGTGCCCGTGGAAAAAGTCTCTGTGGATGTTGGCGGACAACTAAGGTTGTTTTACTAACCGTTGTTCTCCCTAGTACTTGGCCAACCTGATTTTAGTCCGTCAATTTAGCATATACGGTAAAATTTCTCCTCCTGGGGTATTTTCCCACTTACTCCCTTTTCAACCCCTATACTATTATTTTTGGACTTGCTTTCCTAATTAAGAACTAACCCCAATTAACTTTAACCCAATTTAAAATTGCCTAGCCATCAACCTGACTTAATCTAACTAAATAACCTAATCTAGCCTCACCCAACCTAACATAACCCAACCTCTCCTAAATTAATTAACCAATTTAAAAAAAAAAAACATTTTAGGGGGGGAAAATAGACACACTTTGGGGGAAGTGCAGACAGGGTAGGAAATACATAAAGCAGGAGAGAAAATGCAAATAACATTCGCTTTCGCCCAAAATTACAACATAAACTTTTTATCGGCGTGACATATGAAAGTTTGCAAACCTAGAAAACATTCAGTGATTGAAAAAGAATCTTCTGAATATGCATGACAATGTTAGGCCAGTCATGAGTGTGGGCCCCAGCATGGAAACCAACACCCAGATACGAAAGTGAAAATTTAGAAAAGTCCAAATGTTTGCAGCCAGGCTATACCCGAAGTAAGAGCGGATTATGAGAAGCGTTGAAAGCTGAACTTGACGACCTTAGAGGAAAAAAGGACAATTGAAAAAGGCTTGATAGAGCTGGAGGGGCAGCTTGTTTGAAGATAGAACCCGGATCAAGGTGAAAAGGTGAAAATGAAGACGCAGAGACCAAGGGAAGAAAAAGGTTTTTTTGAGTCTCATGGTAGTTATTAGAAAGTGGAATGACTTGGATAAGGCATGGTGGAGGTTTCTCAAAACAACTCAAAAAGGGAGAATGATAAGGCACAAGAGGCCAAAGTCAGTGATATAATCAAGGTGGGCAGAAGGGAAAGGCCCCGGAGTAAATTTTCGCCCCCTGAAACCCAAATCGGTGAGCCAAAAAACGGAGATAAAAACACACACACACACACACACACCCCACACAACACACCACACCACACACACACATACACGTACACACAAAAATGGAAAAACCAAGCAAGAATAAAAGGGAAGGCGCTGCAGTGGGTAGAGAAACCTGACGGGGGAAAACAGCACGAGTCATGGTACTGACGAGGTTCAGTTGGGCGCTTGTATGAGTGGGGTTCAACAAAAGGGGCGTCCTAAGACCGGGGCTGTTTTTGGTTTTGTGAATGACATGACGGAAGGGATAAACTCAAAAATGTCCTGTTTGCAAACGATGTGAAGGTAATAAAAAAATTAAAACGGAGAGGTAGGGAGGGCTACCCAAGGGGCCTGGCGGCTGCAACCTGGTCCGGCAACTTATCCCGGAATTAAAACCCCCCCAAATAAGATCAGAGAAGTACAAAAAAGACCGCAGACAGGTATGGGTAGGTACCCAAAAACGCGAGCCTCCAAGGAAAAAGAATCTTGGGGGGGGATATACCGAGCACATCTCCGAGGCGCACATCAACCAGATAAATGCTGAGCATGTGGGTGCGAGGGAAACCCAAAAGGGGGTTCCGACACCCCATAAAGGAACGTTCAAGACTCTGGCCCGTGTACGTCAGGCCCATATTTGGGGAAAGCGCACTAGTCAAACACGTCAAGAATTAGAGAAAGTGAAAAAGGTTTGAACAATATAGTCCCGGCTAAGGGAAATGTCTACGAAGAAAGCTTTTTGGAAATCGTCCCGACGCCCCGGAGTAAGAAAAGGGAAAGGAAGACATGTAACGAATTAAAATATTGCGAAAATTTACAAGGTGGACAAAGACAGGTGTTCCCAATGGGCCAGAAACAAAAAGGGGTCACAATTGGAAACTGATGAATAGATGAGTCATGGTTGTTAAGAGCATTTCTTCATCATAGAGTTGTCGGAAGTGGAAAAGTTGGAAATGACCCTATGGAGGCAGGAACCCTTCATAGTTTTAAGAAAAAGGTATGAACAGTCTGGGCAATGAGAGAGAGGAAAAACACGATACACAGGGATTCTGCAAGAGGGCGGCGCAGCGAGAGGACGTCTGTGCTTTCACTTTGAAAATTAAAAATCAAAGTTTCATTTTTTGGGTTACCTGAGTTCTTTTGTAGAATGAGAGGGAAAAAATTTTCTGCGTCATTGGCCCCTCCTTTTAAAAGGGTAGGTGGTGACACTTGCTAGTTCCCCCCCCTCCACAAAACCTATCCTATCCATCCCAACCCCCCAAATCCCCAACAAATACACAACACTGCTGTCCTTCTACTTTTTGTTTTCTTTTTTTCAGCAGCTTCGCCTTTGGGGATTTAAAAAAAGGCAAGGTGATTATCCACAGCCCCTGTGGGATTTTAAACCTGGGCGATCATTGCCTTTGGGCCGCCCCCCTCCTTTGACTTTGAAGGGGCTGACCTTCCTAAACAGCTGAAGTAAGTTGTTTAGGGAAAGACACATAGGAAAGTTTTTTTTTTTACAGCATATCTTATGGCAGCTGCCTTACTGGGTATCATGCCGGAAAAAAGAGCAAGGGAAATTGTGTCACTGACAACAAAGTCAAAGAGGGAAAAACTTGATTGTATTTGTCCCAAATTCCCCAGTTGCCCAGCGAATTATTCCAAAAATCCTCTGGGGCACACTTCTCTCTCCTTGAAGAGGAGCTACCCAATTGCTCAAGATGGTTTTTTTTTCAAAAAAAAAAAAATCTGTGTACATTCCCCTTCCACCTTAGCTACCAGGCACAAGTATGTATTTTTGGGCAAAATCAGCAGTTTTATTAGAGACTGCATGCTGAAGAACTTTTCGAAGAAAAAATGATGAAAACTCCCAATTCAAAGGGTTTTTAAGCTATTTGCCAAAAGTTTTAAGCATAAATTAAAAAATTAAAATTAATCCTCGAGAACCCCGAAGGAGCCAAAAATATATGTCAAAGGGTTATGAAATTTTTGGAACCAGGGTCACAAGCCAAATCCCTTGGGAAAGGGTTTTTCAGGCACACAAGTTTTAAGTGTTTTGAGTTTGGGCATAACACAAATTAAATGCAGCAGCCAAAACACATTTGCAGATCGCTTGGTGAACGTTTTCGTGATGCCCTAAAAGAAAAAACCCCAAGTGTGTCCTTTGTAAAGGGAAAAATCTTGCTGTCTCACCTAGGCCCCGTTAGGGAAAACTACAATCCAGCAAAATTTTTGGTGAACAAAAGCAAACGCCAAAAGAACCCCTCCCAAGCCCCAAAGTGTCCAGGACTCGTTCCTAATCTACCTGGATTGGTAGTACTCTACTGACCTTACCAACTTTCACTAAACACAAGGAATCATCAACCCTATGTCCCCCTGGTCCTCAGAGGTAGATGTTATGAGAGGTACACTAATGTTCATGTTGACCAAGAAGCAATGTTAACTTGCTCCTCTGTTTTTAAAAGAGTTTTTGTAGCTTTTGGGGCCAGGCCCCTTTAAAATTTCCCCAAAAAAGTGAACTCAAAATGAACAAGTCTCCTCAAGACGGAAAAAATTGCCCTCCACAGCCCACATAATCAAACCCCCCTCACACAACCAAGGCCCAGCCCAAAAAGGAAGAAAGATGAAAAAACAATTCAGACCCGTAGTTAATACCGTCCCTGAATTTTTCACCAGACATGTGCGCAATCACCGGGAGAGGGACCCGAAGTAAAGTGTTTCCCAAAGATACCCCAATGGGGCTTATACTTCCCACGTGGAGCCCCCCATGTACCTATAGTAAGGTTTGTGAAAAAGTGACTAGACTATGATATATGCCACAGTTTGTCAGATGAAGAATCTGACGCATCGTAAATATCACCAGCGATGGGAAAAGGAAATAGCTGGTACACGAAAATATCGGACTACAATCTTTTCCCCTTTATGGTCGAGTAGGGAGAGCTTGCAACATTTTTGCAGTTATAATCTTGACACCAACTTTCTGTACGCACAAAAACGCAAACTTCATGAAAAAAAGGGGGAAAAAATTTATAATTTTACAATTTTTAAAATTTTTTTAAAAAAACGCTATCTCCCGAATCATCCTTTTGAAAGAACAGCTGCAGAGCAAACCAACATAAAAAAATATGTGGTTACTTACTATCGAGAATCGAGAGGGCCCTATAGTGGAGTTTTGGCCTTGTAGTGAAACTAGGATATGCATTTCAAAACATCCACATTCGAAGACGCTTATAGCAATGGAAAATGAGACCTCATTGGTAGTTAAAAGCAGGAAATGGATATTTTTTCCTGCGCCTTATAGGTCCTTTCCCCCACCCAGATACTGAGTAGAAAGGTTTTCCAAAAATCCTGGCAGGAATTTTAAATGCCATACCCCCCACTCTTCAACTGCGGGGTCGCATCCGCTGGGGGCCCAAAGGAAAAAAAAACTATTTAATTTTGACAGCAAGAAATCTATCTTCCCAAAGGCCGTTTTTTAAGTCATATGTAGACCCCCATCCGGAACACCTGATATATGCAGAGTCTCCCCTGGTGGAAAAGGGGATCAGACCACATCTCTGTTTAAATTTTTTTTTTATTTTTTTATTTATTATTAATTTTTAACTGATCATAAGACAAATTTTTACAGTGCAGCTGCCAAAGCCCTTTGTTGAGGCATTATGAGCAGGGCTTAAAATTTAAACCCAAGATTAACTAAAAATGAATGTTCAGTGGAAATCTTTTTAAACAGAAAAAATTTACCAAAAGAGTATTACAAAGACGGGCAATTTGGCTTTTTTGTATTGCTGAGCTTCGTAGATTAAAGTATTCGTTTGATAATGTAAATTAAAAAATAAGTTTTTTTGGGTCACAGGTTAGAATTTATGGGAAAACAAAAATGGAAAAATTTTTCGAGATCAATTTATGAGTCAATTACAGTATTTATTTTGTTGTGGGTGAGTAAGTGACTTTTGAAAGAACTTAAATTTATAAAAGAAGTGTTTATTTTATATTCACAGGAATGAATTCCGATTTTAGGGCCTTTTATGTGCATTGAGTTTTTGCATAGCGTGCGATGGACACAAGGAACATCAAAGAGTGATCTGTGCCTTGTTTTATGGTCGTGTGTACTGTTGAGGTTGGTAAGGAGACGTTTGAGGGGAGGGTTTATATCAGAATCAAGTGTTCTATGAATGTAGTAGGTGCAGTAATAAGTATGGATGTTTTGAATGGTGAGTAGGTTTAGAGTTTTGAATATTGGTGGAGTGTGCTGCTTGTAGTGGGAATTTGTTATCATTCTGACTGCAGCCTTTTGTTGGGTAATTAATGGTCTAAGATGCTTTATTGTTGTTGAGCCCCATGCACAAATTCCATAGGTGAGATAGGGGTAAATAAGTAAGTGATATAGGGCAGGAGGGCTGACTGTGGAACATAGTACAGTATCTTCGATAGTATGCTTACGGTCTTGGAATTTTTTTTGGAAATTTGTTGTATATGTGTTTGAAATTTGAGTCTATTATCACTACAGGCAAACCTCTTCATGAAAAAAAATTTTGGGTTTCAGGAATCACAGGGGGAACTCAACAGCTATAATATCATCTTCGATGCCATGGACAGCCAAAGGAAACAGGGCAACCTTGCCCTAATTGAAACCCGGGGGATGTCCCAAAAAGTTTTTGCATTTCGGCCGACGGTTCTTTTTAAAATTTGACCTTTGAACAACTGGACTTTTCTTATTTTATTACAATTTTATCAGAAAAAAAAATCACCCCTACCTTTTTAATGACAATCGACAGAGAATTTCACACCGACGCTTGAGTGCCACAAGGGTCGTCCCTTTTAGCCCGATACTATTCAACTTTAATGTAAACATCTCCCTCAACCGGTTTCAACGATAATATCATCCCCCAATTTATGATAAAGTTATTATGTAGTATCTTTCACCCCCATAAGGGGGAAAACATTGCATGTGAGGTAATAAAAAATGTACGGAACTAGAAGAACAGAAAACTGGGAGAAAAAATGGAAAATCACGCCCAAACCCCAGACAAAGTCCTCATCAGCCCATCGGGTGTTTGCAACAACATAGAAGACAAGGGGAGGTATCTCTATAGAGGTCCCCCCCTAGGCCACAAAAACCCCAAATGGGGACCCGGGATATGGTGACAATTACTCCATCCCTTTCTCACTCTCAAAAAGGGGTACTTCCCCCCGCCTCAAAAATTTTGGGGGGTTTTAATCAAGCTCTTCCCCCAAAAAAAAAAAACACCTATACAAGATGATGTAAGCCGTACTGAATTCCATTTTTACCCATGAGCCCAATGATCTGGTGCCCTCCAGAAAATATTGATGTTTTGGAAACACGGGAAAACCCCTTTAAGTCCAATAAGGATAAAAAACCCCCCAATTAGGAGACTTCCTTTTAAGTTACAAACTATTAATTAACCAAGTAACATCTGCACACTATCGGCAGGACACACCTGAAGCAGTGAGTCGGTAAGTACTTGGGTAGCAATCGACCTACTTTCAAAAAACGCTTGCTATCGTCATTCCAGCCTACGCCATGCAATTGCAAAAAAAAAGGCAATTCCCTAAAAAGTATACCCTGCCAATCAGTGTTCTTACAGTTATACATTTTTTAAACTGTCTGAACTAATGGTAATCTGTTACACCCATTCTATGAAATTGAATTCATTAATGACAAATACATAATCACACACTTGTATTAAATGCCACTAAGTGGTTAGGCCACTACATTTAACTCCCGTCTCACCCCCCCACCACTTTTCCCATATTTCCATCTTATCATACTTCTTCCTTCCCCAAAGTCTGGTCATAATTCGTTCGGAGAAGGAAAAATTAGTACGGACTCAGCGAAAGGCGGGAGGCAAAGAGATAGACTAGACAAGTCTCGTACCCTGCAACCACAACTATCGGTGCAAGTAGGTGAGTACCACACACAAACCACACACACACACACACACAACACTCACACAAACTACACACCACACCACACACACACTACACAACGGTGCAGCGCCGAACATGCCATCTGGAACATGCAGCGCAGTATTGATCCAGCTCACTCCTGAAAGAGGCACGTTGAAGAAACCGGAGAAGAGTGAGATGAGTAAGACAGTGAAGGAAATCTATGTGTCCTCAGCTCAGAGGACTGAGATACGAGAACAAGATGATGGAGCTCGGGACCTAACGACACTGGAGGATAGAAGAACTTAGGGAGAGAAGTTGATAACATACAAAAAAAAAAAAAACTCAGCAGGACTTGATAAGTAGCTGAAAAGGGTAGGTTGTTTGAGAGGCATTAAAGGGAACCCTTGGGACGCAGCTGTGAATTAAGGTCACAGGTGAGCCAACAGGGATGTTAGAAGTTGTTCTTCGTGGAGTTATGTGAATGCAAAGAGTACGTAAAACCTTTATTCGGCGCATGGTACACACCTTCATTGAAAGGCGTCTCCCCCACCAGCGAACCAGTTCTTAAGGTTTGATGTTATGGGCTCCGTTCTTCATTCCAGTACCCAGGTTCAGCAATTGGAGTGGTTTTGGACATCGCAGAGGTGTTGTGGGTACAACTCACCTGTTATGCCCTTGTCATTCCAGTCTAGAGTGGTTGAGACGGTATGCCTCTAGTGGCTCTTTATGCCCTAGCTTTCCGTGGCGTGCAACTAAACCTATTGTTGTAATATAGTTACATAACTTCAGTTCTAAACCGGTGAGGATAATACAAGTCAAATGATTTTCTATTGTGTTTATTTTGCTCCCTTTACACCCAGCTGATAACAGGCCTTTGGGACTACCTGGGTTGTAATATGGGTAGTGTTCCGTCGAGAGCTGCAGAGCTGGACTAGAACACGGGATTCAGCCCTGGGTACGCTGAGAGGACATTGTGTAGCTTGGCTGTTGGCAGTGCATAGCTTTGCAAGCTTAAAACTTGGCGTGTCAATTGCTTGCTATGGTCAGCTTGCAATGGTCAGTGTACTTGCTGTTCGGGTGTGATCGCTTCGCTACGGTCATCTAGTGATGAGGATTTGCAGTCGCTTTATATGTGTATCCGCTTGCAAGCGTATGTGCGTTATTCTGCATTGATTGTGCACTAGCTAAAGGTATCCTGCCAACACAACGTGTTACGTTTGGGCACATGTATTCTGCAGTCGTACGTGCATAGCTATGCGTGTTCTGCCAAATACGTGATGTTACGTTGGCGGAATTCTGCAATCGTCTTGGCTAGCAAATAACCTTTTACATTGGGGTATACCACCTAGACGTGGTCAGACGGTCTGGCTGTGGCGTTACTTTATTTAACTTGCCTAATATTGTCACTACACAGTTGTTGGCAATTACTCGTTCCTGCATTGATTACGAAAGCCCCTCACAGATGCGCAACTGTGTACTTGATCACCGACAACTTCGGATAAGAGGAGATGGCACATCAGGATCTCCTTCTCGGTGAGCCAGGAATTAAACTCCGAGGTTCTCGCAGGACGGAAAAATGGATACATCAACGGATGCAAATCGTCAGGTCCGTGCAACAGGGTGTCATGTAGCGATCAGCTTGCGGTTGGCGCGAATCAATCTTGTGAGGACAAGGGAACAGAGGGCCTTTGCCAAGACAGAGCTTGATAGGGAAAAAGAAGAAGGCAGTTTTCTCAAGTTGTAAATGATTTAGTTTACAGAAAGCAGTACGCTTGTTCCATTCAATGTAGCAGAACCAGGACATTTTTCGAATCTTTCGAAAAATCAGGCTCGAGCTTGAGGTTGGCGGACCAGTATTGGGCGTCGTTGGTTCACGCTAGCGTTGTTGGTAAGTACAGAATTTACGTGAGTGTTAAATGAAAATGATTTTTCCGATTATAAAGTAGTGAAGACCACAGTTTTGGGAGCATATACATGTATCCCAGCTAAGTACAGAAAGTTGTTTAAATTAGGCAGGCGACAGCTTCGTCAATCCCTGGTTGATTTTGTGTGACAGCAGACCAAAGCTTTTACCAGCTGGTATAAAGCAAGTGGTGTTGTTACTTTCGATGATCTCGTGCAGCTTATTCTGGTTGACAACCTACTGGAGTCTGTGGGACCAGAGGTTAGAGTCTTTCTGCAGGATCGTGACTTAACCACTGCATTGGAGGCAGCCAGGTTGGCTGATACCTTTGAAACTAACCGCTCCTTGTCCGAGCGGTCCCACCTCTCTTTTCAACAGCCTGGAATGAGCAGAGATCGTCAACCTTGGAGGATGAAGTGCCAGCCGGAGGGAGAACGTCTACGTCAGCCAACAAAGTCACCTGGTGAGCCACGCTACTCAACTGATGGTCCACCTGGTGAGACAAACCACTCAACATGGTGCAACTAGACAACAGTATCCAGAGAGACACCAGCCAGAGCGACACCAGTTGCAACGTCAGCAGGGAGTTAAGGGTTGATGCTTGTGAGTCTGGGGTTGGGGCAGTACTGTTGCAAAACGGGGACGAGGAGTTGCAGCCTGTAGCATTCTTCTCACTGAAGTTCCAGCTGTACCAAATGGCTTACTCTACTATCGAAAAAGAAGCCTTTGCGCTGGTATTGGCTTTGGAGCATTTCGAAGTTTACTTAGGCCAGACTTCGCAGGTGGTCACTGTCTATAGTGACCACAACCTTCTAGTATATCCCAAAGCCATGAAGAACCACAAAACGAGGCTCATGAGATGGAGTCTACGACTGCATCCCTATTCTCTCAGAATATTACACATTGCCGGCAAAGAAAATAAGTTGGCAGACTCTTTATCAAGAGTCTAAAACTCATAATTATAATTATATATTAGGTTAGGATGTGTTAGGGACCTGTGGTAACCCCCTTCAAACTCTATTTTTCTCCACTGGTGTGGGGTTTTTTTTTTAGTGAGGGAAGTGCGGGATACATCGTCCCGCACTTTGGACTTACGCTAGCCCGACTGTCTGCTGTCTCGCTTTGAGTTTAGGGTTTGGCTTTTTGTCGCAAATAAAGCTGAGCTCTATCTAAGAGCTGTATGGTTGAGAGGAAAGGTGGTCCCATTATATGGTGCCATGGTGGCACGGTTACCACTGGGAGGTGGGAGCCTAATCCTGAGCCCTCTCGGGGTAGGGGTGTTGCATGCAGAGAGTATGTAACCTTTATTCGGCGCATGTACACACCCAGGTTCCAGCCAATGAGAAGATGGTTTTGGCACGTTGAAGCACGGTCTGCTCTCTAGTGGCTTATATTCTACCTTGCTTACCGTGGAGTGCACTAATACCTATTGTTGTACATAGTGTATATAATGTACATACTTCTGTTCTAAATTGGTGAAGGATAATACAAGTCAAAAGTTTTTCTGCTGTGTTTATTTTGCTCCCTTTACACCCAGGATAACAGGCCTTTGGGACTCCTGGGTTGTAATAGTTGATATTGGTGAGGAAGAGGTGGAGTCGTTCTTCGAACATAGCTCTAAGAGCAGGTACGATAGGGTCCACGAACTAAGAGGGAAAGAGTGTGGCAAGAGTTAGGACCTGGCGCTGACACTCGAGCTTAAAGCACAAATATGTGAGCTCATACACTGTAGTGGAGGGAAGAAGAAACAGTGATCTTCACACTGTATGTAGGGAGAAAACAGTGATTCATAAAAACACTGTGTGAGGGAGAAACAGTGATCCTTCACATCTGTGTGAGGGAGAAACAGTGATCATTCACACTGTGTGAGGGAGAAACAGTGATCCTTCACACTGTGTGAGGGAGAAACAGTGATCATTCACACTGTGTGAGGGAAAAACAGTGATCCTTGACGTGTGAGGTACTAACAGTGACCCTTCACACTGTGAGGTAGGAACAGTGACCCTTCACACTGTGAGGTAGGAACAGGACCTTCACACTGTGAGGATAGGAACACGACCCTTCACACTGTGAGGTAGGAACCAGTGACCTTCACACTGTGAGGTAGGAACAGTGACCCTTCACACTGTGAGGTAGGAACAGTGATCCTTGACACTGTGAGTAGGAACAGTGATCCTTCACACTGTGAGGACAGGAACAGTGACCCTTCACACTGTGAGGTAGGAACATGACCCTTCACACTGTGAGGTAGGAACAGTGACCCTTCACACTGTGAGGTAGGAACAGTGACCTTCACACTGTGAGGTAGGAACAGTGATCCCCTACACTGTGAGGTAGGAACAGTGACCCTTCACACTGTGAGGTAGGAAAGTGACCCTTCACACTGTGAGGTAGGAACAATGACCCTTCACACTGTGAGTAGGAATAGTGACCCTTCACACTGTGAGGTAGGAACAATGACCCTTCACACTGTGAGGTAGGAATAGTGACCCTTCACACTGTGAGATAGGAATAGTGACCCTTCACATTGTGAGGTAGGAACAGTGACCCTTCACATTGTGAGTAGGAACAGTGATCCTTACACTGTGAGGTGGAGGAACACTGTGACCCTTCACACTGTGAGGTAGGAACAGTGATCCCTACACTGTGAGGTAGGAACAGTGACCCTTCACACTGTGAGGTAGGAATAGTGACCCTTCACACTGTGAGGTAGGAACAATGACCCTTCACACTGTGAGGTAGGAATAGTGACCCTTCACACTGTGAGGATAGGAACAATGACCCTTCACTCTGTGAGGTAGGAAAGTGACCTTCACACTGTGAGATAGAATAGTGACCCTTCACATTGTGAGGTAGGAACAGTGACCCTTCACATTGTGAGGTAGGAACATGATCCTTCACACTGTGAGGTAGGAACAGTAATCCTTGACACTGTGAGGTAGGAACAGTAATCCTTCACACTGTGGTGCAGGGTTCTGTGAGGGAGGAGCAGTGACCCATCACACTGTGATAGGTAGGACACAGTGATCCTTCACACTGTGTGAGGAGGAAGCAGTGATCCATTCAACACTGTATACTAGGTAGGAACAGTGATCCTTCACACTGTAGAGGGTAGGAACAGTGATCCTTCACACGTATAGGTAGGAACAGTGATCCTTCACACTGTGTGAGGGAGGAGCAGTGATCCATTCACGCTGTATAAGGTAGGAACAGTGATCCTTCACACGTGTGAGGAGGAACAGTGATCCATCACACAGTATAGGTAGGAACAGTGACCTTCACACTGTGTGAGGGAGGAGCAGTGATCCATCACACTGTATAAGGTAGGAACAGTGATCCTTCACACTGTTGAGGTAGGAACAGTGATCCATCACACTGTATAAGGTAGGAACAGTGATCCTTCACACTGTGTGAGGGAGGAACAGTGATCCATCACACTGTATAAGGTAGGAACAGTGATCCTTCACACGTGTGAGGTAGGAACAGTGAATCCATCACACTGTATAAGGTAGGAACAGTGATCCTTCACACTGTATAAGGTACGAACAGTGATCCTTCACACTGTGTGAGGGAGGAGCAGTGACCCATCACACTGTATAAGGTAGGAACAGTGATCCTTCACACTGTGTGAGGGAGGAACAGTGATCCATCACACTGTATAAGGTAGGAACAGTGATCCTTCACACTGTGTGAGGTAGGAACAGTGAGTCTTCATCACAGTTGTGAGGAACGAGCATGATCCTTCACACTTTAGCGAGGAGGACATCCTTCTCACACGATAACAACATTCTTTCAACTTATAACAACATTTACACAACGTATTCATGCATATCACTCCAGTGAAAACATTTACTCAGATATATATCCTTCGTTGCAAATTACAGTGTCCTATTGCACTATTCATGACAGCTCATTTATACTTTAATGTGCACATCTGTTGCTGACTGATTGTATCCGTTATGTTGTACGGATAGTGATCTGTCAGTTAAGAGCTTAGTAATAATGTTTAGCAATAAGTATCTCCCAGTGGGGCAAAAAACTTCATACACTTAAACAAGGGCCCCTCAACTGTATGTAACATACTCAAACACAGACTCACATGTACCTAAAATACTACCAGACAAGGTGCCCATAAACTCCTTATACACTACTTCAAAACAAGAGGCTTCAGCTACTGTCATACAGTAAAACATGGTCACAACTGCTTATTAACATTACAGAAACAATGGGTTACAACTGCTTATAAACATACACATACAATTGGTCACAAAACTGCCTATAACACTCACAAACAATGGGTCACAACTGCTACAACATTACCAAACAAGGTCACAACTGCCTATAACTTGCAGAAACAATGGGTCACAAACTGCCTATAACATTACAGAAACAAGGGTTACAACTGTTCTAAATACACAAACAATGGGCACAACTGCTTATAACACTACACAAACAATGGGTTACAACTGCCTATAACATTCCATAAACAATGGGTCACACTGCCTACAACATTACACAAACAATGGTCACAACTGCCTATAACATTGCAGAAACAATGGGTCACAACTGCCTATAACATTACAGAAAAAAAGGGTTAAAACGGCTTATAACACTACAAAAACAAGGGGGCCACAACTGCCTTAAAACACTACCAAAACAATGGGCCCACAATCCCCATAAAAAATTCCAAAAACAATGGGTAAACAACTCCCACAACTTTAAACAAAACAATGAGTCACAACTGCCTATAAATTGCAGAAAAAATTGGGTCAAAACAAACCTATAACTTTTCACAAAACAAGGGGTTTAAAAAATTTGCCTTTTAAAAACTTCACAAACAATGGGTCACAACTGCCTAAAAACTTTCCCATAAACAATGGGTCAAAACTGCCTACAACATTTAACCAAACAATGAGTCAAAAACTGCCTAAAACATTGCAGAAACAATGGGTCAAAACCCTACCTATAACTTTTACCAAACAATGGGTCACAACTATTTAAAACCCTTACCCCAAACAATGGCCAAAAACTGCCTTTAACACTACACAAAAAATTGGGCCAAAAACTGTCTTTAGAAAGCCATGAAGGGGCCCAAAATTTGCCCAAAAATTAGCCCAAAAAATGGACCCAACCGTCAAAAGCACTACACAAACTTGGGAACCAAAAGTGCCTTATAACACAAAATTGGAAAGGGGGGTCAAAATTTGTTTTTAAACACCATTGTTATTAGTATTTTTTTTTTAAATTTTATTTGTATTTTTATTTTTTTAAATTATTTTATTATTATTATTGCATTATTTTTATTTTTATTATTATTTTTTTTTTTTATTATTATTTTTATTATTATTTTTTATTATCTCCCTACCCCAACATCCCCCCCCACAATCACCACAGGGGCCTTTTTTTTGGGGGCCTCCTCCTTCCCATTTAGCTCCCATTTTCCCTCCCCGACAGTTTTCCTCCGCACTTTTTTTCCCCCCCTTTCTTCCCCAAACCCACTGTTTTCCCCAAACCAATCATCCCCATCATGTTTTCCCAACACTTCAAACCCCAAAAAGGGTTTTCCCGACATCTTTCCCCCCAAAAATGTATCGCCCACCCCACCCCCAAAAAACTCCCACGTCACCGAAATTAGTCATCGCTTGAGTCTTAATATGTGTCCCCTCTTGGGTTTTTAAAATGGGTCACCGCTTGGGTCATAGCATGGGTCTTTAACCCAAGGGTTTCCCCAAGCCGGGTTTTTGCATGGTTCCCGGCATAGGTCATAGAAGGGGTAAACCAGATAGGGCCCTTTTGGGATGGGTCGCCACCTTTGGCCCTTCAAAAGGGGTCATAACATGGGTCACCCATTGGGTCATTAGGGGGGGTTTAAATTTCATCGGTACGGGTCTTAGCTGGGTAAAAGGGCGGGGGTCCCCAGCAGGGGTTTCACTCACAGGGTCACCCCCATGGGTCACCACCTTAGGTCACCAGCAGGGGTCACCCCCTGGGTCATCAGCAGGGGTTTCATAGCAAAATTTCACCCGCCGGGTTTACTTGGGGTCACCATCATAGGCCACCAGCAGGGGTCACCAAAATTGGTCACCGCATGGGTCCCACCTTTGGTCACCGCATGGGTCCCCCACCATAGGCCCGCATGGGTCACCACCTTGGCCCCCAGCATGGTCACCCATGGGTCACCAGCGGGGGGTTCACCCCCCCTTAGGTCACCAGCAGGGGTCAATAGCATAGGTCCCCAAAGCATGGGTCACCCAAAGGGGGTAAACCGGGGGGGTAACCAGATGGGTCCCCACCATAGGTCCCCAAGCATGGGTCATCCCTGGGTCCCAAACATGGGTCCCCCAACCATAGGTCACCGGGGCATGGGTCCCACCTTAGGTCCCACCATGGGTCCCCCAACCAGGGCGTCACCAGCATGGGTCCCCAACCTTTTGGTCCCCCAAAGCATGGGTCACCAAAATGGGTTTCCCCCCGCTTTGGGGCACCCCCCTTGGGGCACCGCAGGGGTCCCAAACAGGGGTTCACCAGCATGGGCCCTTCCCCTTTAGGTCCAAGCAGGGGTCACCTCCAAATGGGTCACCGAGGGTTTCACCCCCATAGGTCACCCATAGGTCACCCCCCTTGGGGTCACACCCATAGGTCCCCTTTCATAGGTAAACCGGGGGGTTTTCACCCCCTTTAGGTGACCGCATGGGTCCCACCATGGGTCACCGGGCTTGGGGTCACCACCATGGGTCCCAGCATGGGGCACCCCCAAGGGGTCCCAGCTTGGGTCCCCCGGGCATGGGGTCCCCACCATGGGTGCCACCATAGGTCACCCCCTTAGGCCCCACCCCCAGGGGGTCCCAGCATGGGTCACCCCCTTTTGGTTTCCCCAGCTTTGGGTCACCCCTTAGGTCACCACCAGGGGGTTCCCAGATTGGGTCCCCCAAAAAAACCATGGTACCGCAGGGGGCCCCCACCAGGGGTTTCACCGCAGGGGTTTCACCCCTAGGTCCCACCTTTGGTCACCGCAGGGGTTTCACCCCCTTTAGGTCCCTCCTTGGTCACCAGCGGGGTTTCCCCCTTAGGTCCCCAGCAGGGGGTCACCAATAGGTCCCCACCTAGGTCCCGATGGGTCACCACCATAGGTCACCACCATAGGTCCCCAGCTTGGGTCACCCCATGGGGTTCCCCAGTTAGGTCACCACCAAGGTCAAAAAAAATTTGGTCACCCCCATAGGTCACCTGCATGGGTCCAAACCTTAGGTACCCCCTAGGTCCCCACATAGGTAAACCAGCGGGGTCCCCACCATAGGTCCCCCAGCATGGGTCACCCCATAGGCACCCCCCATAAGTCCCAGCTGGGCCCAACCCATAAGTCCCCACCTAGGTCACCGCATGGGTACCCCATGGCACCACATGGTCACCCTTGGTCCCCAGCTGGGTCACCCCCAAAGGTCACCCCATAGGTCACCACCATGGTCACCGTGGGTCACCCATGGGGTCACCCCCTTTGGTCACCGCATGGGTCCCCACCATAGGTCACCCCCATGGTCACCGCGGGGTCACCCCCAAGTCCACCTAGGTCCCCAAACCATAGGTTCCAGCATGGGTCACCCCCCATAGGTCCCAAAAGGCCCCCCCGATGGGCACCACCTAGGTCACACCATAGGTCCCACATAGGTCCCGCGGGTGACCACCTTAGGTCACCACCTTTAGGTCACCCCATGGGTCACCACCATGGTCACCCCCCATAGGTCCCCACATACGTCACCACCATAGGTCCCACAGGGGTCACCCCATAGTACCACCAAGGTCCCGCAGGGGCCCCACCTTGGCCCCCCATAGGTCCCCAGCTGGGTCACCCCATAGGTCACCCCCTTAGGTCACCCCCGGGGTCACCACCATGGGTCACCACCATAGGCCCGCATGGGTCACCAGCTGGGTCCCACCTGGGTCACCCCTGGGGTCCCCCTAGGTCACCCCCATGGGTCACCGCAGGGTCACGCATGGGTCACCACCATAGGTCACCCATAGGTCACCACCATAGGTCCCACCTAGGTCACCCCCATAGGTCACCCCTGGGCACCAGTGGTCCCAGCATGGGTCACCCCATAGGTCACCCCATAGGTACCCCCAGGGGTCCCACCATGGTCACCCAAGGTCCCCATAGGTCCCCCAAAATAGGTCCCCGCAGGGTCCCAGCAGGGGTCCCCCAACATAGGTCACAGCATGGGTACCCCATAGGTCCCCGCATAGGTCCCGCATGGGTCACCACCATAGGTCACCGCATAGGTCACCGCAGGGGTCACCACCATAGGTACCACACTACGTTTACGTGTCCTGTATCTAATGACTTATAAAAATGTTTGTTCTTTGTCCCAAATCTTTTTTGTTGGCTCTTAAATTTGAGGCGGGGGAGGTGTGGGTGGGGGGTGTGGGGGGGGGTTGTGGGTGTGGGTGTGGGTGTGGGGTGTGAGGTGTGGGGTGGATGTGGTGTGGGTGTGGGTGTGGGTGTGGGGTGTGAGGTGTGGGTGGGGGTGTGGGTGTGGGTGTGGGGTGTGAGGTGTGGGTGTGGGTGTGGGTGTGGGTGTGGGGGTGGGGGTGTGGGGTGGGTGTGGGTGAGGGGTGGGTATGGGTATGGGTGTGGGTGTGGGTGTGGGGTGTGGGTGGGGGTGGGGGTTTGTGGGTGTGGGTGTGGGTGTGGGGTGGGTGTGGGTGGGGGGGTTGGGTGTGGGGTGTGGGTGTGGGTGTGGGTGTGGGGGTGGGTGGGGTGTGGTGTGGGTGTGGGGTGTGGGTGTGGGTGTGGGTGTGGGTTGGGGTGGGGTGTGGGTGTGGGTGTGGGGTGGGTTGGGGTGTGGGTGGGGGTGGGGGGTGGGGGTGGGTGTGGGAATATGTGGAGGGAGGGGGTGGGAGCGGAGTTCGCATACGTTTCCCTACCCCCTCCCAGTTCTTTGATTTTGTCTTGACCCCCTCCTTGTTTGCCTCCAGTTGTTTTCCCATGTTTTTTCCCTGTTGTTCCATGTTTTCTCCGGGTTTTTTCTCCCATGTTGTCTTTATGTTGTGAGACGACGGGTATAGAAGCTCAATGAAAATGCCTAGGGGGGTCCCCCGTTTTGACACACAATACCCCCCTCCAAACATCGTCGTGACCAGTAAGTAAGATAACCTTAACTATCTCCTCACGTATAACACACAATAACACCCAAATTATTCAAAAATTTATCGCATCACATCATGACAAAAACAATGCAAATTCATATAAAAAACTGTGACACCCTTCATCCCCAATCAAAATCACCTATGTGTATCTGGGCTTTGTGCGTCCCCGAAAATTTTCCCCCTATTGATAGCCCCCGCCCTGCTCCCCATGCACGTGGTGTATTTTTTTGGGACCCTTTGTAAATGCTTGGTGTTCGCCACTGGGATTTAGGAAGCACGAACCCTTCCTAGATGCTGAGCAGGGTTCGCAATTTTTGGGCACGGGGCAGTCGCACGCGGTTTTGTCGTCAAAAACTGCGGTCTTGATAGTAGCAGGGGAACAGAATGCGGGAAAAAAAACGTGTGCAACCATAAAGTGATATATCCCTTTTTAACAAAAAAAAAAGGAATATCAGTGAAACCCAAACAGGGAAAAAATTTGGACTAGTGTTCCCTGGAGGTGCGGTGGGGAAAAGGTTACCCTGGGGGAAAAAGCCCGACCAACCTAGGAATTTTTGCCGTGTCGACCAAGTGGAAATAAAAAAAATATTTATCTTTTAAATATTAGTGAGTGCAAAGGGTATTATGTGCAGTGAATAGGAACTAAAATTTTAGTAAGGGTTAACTTAATTTTCCCCCCGATAGCTACAATTAAGTGTGATTGGGAATATTTAAAGCGACTGGCATAGCGAAAATTTGCCAGAGGTCCAGTGAGTGTTAAAAACGGATGAGTAATTACATAGTCATAGAGATAAAAAGAGTGGGGGTAGCTTGAGGTGCAGGGAATCACGCTACATAAATTGAGCATGCAACCGTTTCCTACTAAAACAGGAAATAAACTTTTCCTAGAAATGTAGGGGAAAGTTAGATGGCCTGTGCTGGTAAAATTTAAAAAAACAATGTCCCCGTATAGGGCTAAAAGTGATTTTGAAAGAATACGTTATTCCCGAGATAAAAAGTGTCAGCACCATAAAGGAAAATTAAAAAATAATAATAATTTAAAATTATTAAAAATAAAAATAATAAAAATAAAATAAAAAAAATGTGAAGTGTGGGGAGTGTGGGTAATCTGCCCGGGTACACCCACCCCACACCACCCCACCCCCCCCCCAAAACCCAACCCTCACCCACCCAACCCAACCCCACCCACCACCCCCAAAACTGCAAACTTGGTTCGTATAAATACATCTTGCATTTCTGGACCAGCAAGAGAAAAGGAAAATGGAAATCGTTTTCTTCCCTGGCATAGAGGTAGTAGGTACGACAGGATGTCAGCCACAGCTATCTGTGGGATATGTAAAAAAAACCTTGGAAGGGAAAACCAGAAAACACTTCAAACATGCTTTTCCAAACACCGTTCTTTGTACTAGACTTAAAAACAGCCCAAAAAAGCCTCGA
>NC_069399.1:72280737-72332278 GCF_026875155.1 Cherax quadricarinatus | reverse complement strand
ATTTCACAAGTTGGATTAAAACATCTAGGAAAGGCAAAGTGTTCTTTATTTCATGTTCTGTCTAGGTTGGAACTCATCAATGTTGTGATTTTTCGGTCATAGGCAAAGAACATCATCTATATATCTGAGCCAACTAGCTTTATCTGGGTGAATGTCTTTAAGAAGTCTGGTCTCATAGAATTACATATACAAGTTGCTGAGTAAAGGGCTAAGGGGAATTCCCATTGCAATGCCTTGTTTTTTGAGTATAGTATTTCCCCTTAAACACGAACTTACAATCAGTTTCACAAAGTTTTGTCAAATCAGTTAATTGAATTAATGAAACTTTGTGTTACTGATTGTAAGTTCGTGTTTAAATGTCTTTCTCTGCCTAAGTGTCTTAATAAATTAAATTTGCATATGTCACTCATTTCCTTTCTTCGAAAAATTCATCTCATAATGTTATCTTCAAAAAGAAAGATTGCTAATCATGCACTTTGGTAAACTCGTAAGATATACTGTTCATATCTTACGTGCCCATATTACGGACACGTAAGTTTTTTTCTTTGACAAAGTCAGAAATTTGACGAGTAAATAACTAAAATATAAATTGCATGTATTTAGATTTATGATTTTTTTGATAATTTGCGTAGCTGTAGTGAATATGGATATGCAAAATATGGACTGCTTAATATGGACACGACGGACTCAAATGGTATAAAATACCGACACAATGGAGAAACGTAGTCTATTTTTCCATTGTTTCAGTATTTTATGCCATTTGATTCCATCGTGTCCATATTATACTGCCCATATTTTGCATATCCACATTAGCTACAGCTACGCAAATTATTAAAAAAAAGTGTAAATATAAATGCATGCAATTTATATTTTAGTTATTTACTAGTCAAATTCTTGACTTCGTCAAAGAAAAAACTTAATTCATCTGACGTCATTTGATGAGACTTGGAATGTTAATTTCATCAAAGAGCTGCTAACACTGATGGACGGCCAACTGCTGTATAATTTTCATGAAAGATAAATGTATATCACGGCTCGCTTTCTGTTGAAGGTGATATGACAGCGCACCGTGTTACTCTGTCACCAATTGGCTACTGTATGTTGTGTTGGGTAGTGTATATTGCTTTGTTTTGGCTCCTCTATGTCGTGTTGGGTGCTGCATGTTAAGCAAGCAAGCATGTAAGTATATTTAGGTACAAGTACACATAAGTATAATTATCGTACTTAGTGGAAATTACCTAGATTGCTTGGTTGCTGTACATTGTTCTGTTAGCTCTTATATGTTATGTTCGGTAATGTATATTGTTGTGTACGGTATTATATAATGTTGTGCTCGATACTGTATATTGATCTGTTCTGTACTGTATATTGCTCTGTTCGGTACTGTATATTACTGTGTTCGGTATTGTACATTATTATGTTGACTTCTATATGTCGTGTTTGTTGCTGTATATCGTTGTAATTGTTACTGTATTGTTGTTTTGGTTGCTGTATGTTGCTGTGTTGGTTGTTGTGTTGTAGTGTTGGTTGTTGTCTGTTGTTGTGTCGGTTGTTGTATTTTGTGTTGGTTGTTGTATGTTGCTGTGTTGGTTGCTGTATGTTGCTGTGTTAGTTGCAGTATATAACTGTGTTGCCTCCTACATGTTGTACTCGGCACTGTACATTGTTGTGTTGGCTCCTATAAGTCGAACTGGTTTCTGTTGACTGAATGCTTTATCAGCTACTATATACTGAGTTGACTTCTGTATTCTGCGTTCACGCCTATACGTTCAGTGTATTTGTTAAAAAACAAAAAGTACGTGTTCTTATGTACACAAATATTCTATACATCAAGAAAGATAAATGTTATGTATTCTCCTCCGAAGTTTGACAGTTCTGCGTATTTGCAACCCAGAGTTTATAGATGTGGCAGGATTTGATGAAATAACTTTGCACAAGCCTGGTGATTTGGGATATGGGATTAGGCGCCCATACTTATCTGGCTTCCGGCTGTGCGGCTAAAATACTGTCTACTTTGATGCAGTGTGCAGGATCGAGTCCAAATAGTGATTTTTCAAGGAATAAAGTTTGAAATATATTATATATATATATATATAATATATAAATATATATATATATATATATATATATATATATATTATATTATTTTCTGTACGTAGTAAGTTGGTGGACAGAACCACAGGGAGTACAACCGTCCTGCCAGGATGACTGTGAAACAGAACTGTAACTGTTTTGCATGATGTTAGGATTGCTGGTTTCTTTTCTGTCTCATTAACACGCTAGAATAACAGCAGAGATATCTTGTCTACTCTACTTACACTTTGGTACACTTCACAGACACGCACATGCATATATATATATATACATACATCTTGGTTTTTCTCCTTTTCTAAATTAGTTCTTGTTCTCTTTTTTTGCTTCTATTGTCCATGGGAAGTGGAAAAGAATCTTTCCTCGTAAGCCATTGCGTGTCGTAAGAGGCGACCTCAAAATGCGGCGCAGCAATGGGCTAGTAACCCCTTCTCCTGTAGACATTACTAAAAAAGAGAAGAAGAAAAACGTATGAAATGGGATGCTTAAATGTGCGTGGATGTAGTCGCGGATGACAAGAAACAGTGATTGCTGATGTTATGGAATGAAAGAAGGTGGATGTCTTGGCCCTAAGCGAAACAAACCTGAAGGGGTAGGGGAGTCTCGGTGGGGGGAAATAAATGGGATTAAATCTGGAGTATTGAGAGAGAGAGTTGAGCAAGGAAGGGATAGCAGTAATGTTGGAAGATCAGCTTATGGAAGGAGAAAAGGAATTTATGAATGTGTAATTCAAGAATTATAGTGGTTAAAGTAAAGGTTGGAGCTGAGAAATAGAAAGTGGGTCATAATAATCGTGTATGCACCTGGGAGAGAGGAATGCAGAAGAGAGAGAGAGATTTTGGGAGATGTTAAGTGATGTTTAGGAGTCCTTTGACCAAGTGAGAGTGTAATTGTGGTAGGGGACCTGAATCCTAAAGAGAGGAGAAAACTTTTTAGAGAGGGTTGGTGGTAGTTAAAGTTTGGCGGGTGCCAGGTGTAAATGATAATGGGAGCCCTTTGTTGAAACTTTGTATAGAAAGGGGTTTGTTATAGGTAATACAATATTTTAAGAAAAAGAGGATAAATAAGTATACAAGATATGATGTAGGGCGAAATGAACAGTTGTTTGTTGGATTATGTTTGGTAGATAAATGACTGTTGAGTAGACATCAAATGTACATGTTTATAGAGGGGCCACAGATATATCAGATCATTTTCTAGTTGTAGCTACACTGAGAGTAAAAGGTTAGAGGGAGATACTAGGAGAATAGAAGCCTCAGGGAAGAGAGGAGGTGAAGGTTTATAAACTAAAAGAGGAGGCGTTAGGGTAAGATATAAACAGTTTTGCGAGGTAGTGGGCTAATGAGAGCTAGGCAATGGGATCGAAGAGGTATGGGGTAGGTTTAAAAATGTAGTGTTAGAGTGTTCAGCAGAAGTTTTGTGGTTACAGGAAAGTGGGTTGCGGAGGGAAGAGTGAGCGGTTGGTGGAATGATGATGTGAAGAGAGTAGTTAAGGGAGAAAAAGTTAGCATATGAGATGTTTTTGCAAAGTAGAAGGATAAGGGGGACAGAGTATATTGAGGAAAAGTGAGAGGTTAAAGAGTGGTTGATGCAATGTAAAAGAGAGCAAATGAGAGAGTTGTGAGATGTTATCAACAAATTTTGTAGAAAATAAGAAAAGTTTTGGAGTTTTTTTGAGATAACAAGTTAAGAAAGCCTAGAGAACAAATGGATTGTCAGTTAAAAATAGGAGGAGGAGAGATGTAAATGGAGAGTTAGAGGTTTTTGGGGAAGATGGAGGGAATATTTTGAGAATCGTTAAATGTTGATGAAGATAGGGAAGCTGTGATTTCGTGTATAGGGCAAGGAGGAACAACATCTTGTGGAGTGTGAAGCGCCAGTGTGAGTGTGGGGGAAGTTTTCGTGAGGGCAGTAGTTAAAATGAAATGGGGTGGTAAGGCAGCCGGGAATGATGGGATAAAGATTAGAAATGATTAAAAGCAGGTGGGGATATGTTTGGAGTGGTTGGTGCAATTATTTTAATAAATGTATAGAAGAGGGTAAGGTACCTAGGGTATTGGCAAGAGAGCATGCATAGTCCTTTGTATAAAGGCCAAAGGGGATAAAAGCAGAGTGCAAATTTAAAGGGGGATAAGTTGTTGAGTATCCTGGCAAAGTGTTTATGGTTAGAGTTATTATTGAAAGAATTAAGAGTAGACGGAGAATAGGATGCAGATGAACAAGGAGGCTTTAGGAAAGGGTAGGGGGTGTGTGGACCAGGTGTTGCAGTGAAACATATAGTGTACAGTATTTAGGATAAGCGAAAGAGGTCTCTTGTGGCATTTATGGATTTGGAAAAGGGTAGGACAGGGGGGATAGGGGGGCCAATGTGGCAGATGTTGCAGGTGTATGGTTGTAGGAGAGTGGTTACTGAAAGCAGTGAAGAGTTTTTACGGGATAGTGAGGCTCAAGTTAGAGTATGTAGGAAAGAGTGGAAATTATTTCCAGTAAACGTAGGACCTTAGACACAGGATTTGTGAGTCACGTGGTTGTTTAATATATTTATAGATGGGGTTGTATGCAAGTAAGGCGAGGGTCTTGGCAAGAGGCGTGGAGTTAAAAATAAAGAAATCACACATAAAGTGGGAGTTGTCCCAGTTTTGCTCTTTGGCTGATGACACTGTGTCTTGGGAGATTTCTGGAGAGACGTTGCAGAGATGGGTGGATGATATTGGTTGGCGTGTGCAAAGAAGGAAAATTTGAACGTGAATCAGGAAAGAGGTAAGGTTATGAGGATAACAAAAGATTAGGTGAGGATAGATGGTATCGATTGGAGGGAGAGAGTAGGAGGAGACGGAGGAGAATGTATTCAGATATTTGGGGCTTAGTGGACGTGTCAGGGATGGGTCTGTGAAAGATGTGGTGAATCATAGAATTGCTGGAGGGGAAAGGTAGTGGTGCGCACTTAGGGAGTCTTTGGAAAAAAGAACTTTGTCCCTTGGAGGCAAAAGAGGGGATGTATGAGAGTATAGTTTTACCAACGCTCTTTATGGTGTGAAGCATGGGTGATGAATGTTGCAGCGATGGAGAAGGCAGAGGGCAGTGGAGATGTCATGTTCTTGAGAGCAATGTGTGGTGTTGATTTATGCAGAGAATTCGTAGGGGGTTTGGAAGTTAGTAGGAGGTGCGGGATAACCAAAAACTGTTGTCCAGAGGGCTGAGGAAGGGTGTTGAGGTGGTTCGGCATGTGGAAGAGAATGGAGCGAAACAGAATAAACTTCAAGAGTGTATCAGTCTGTAGTGGAAGGAAAGCGGGGTAGGATCGGCCTTTTTTAGGAAAGGGTTGGAGGGTAGGGGGTAAGGAGGTTTTGTCGTGCGAGGGGCTTGACTTCCAGCAGGCATGGTAGGCGTGTTTGATTAGGGGGAAGGAGACAAATGGTTTTTAATACTTGACGGCTGTTGGGAGTGTGTGCAAAGTAACATTTATGAAGGGATTCAGGAAAACCCGGCAGGCCGGACTTGAGGTTGCTGGAGATGGGAGTACAGTGACCTGCACTCTGATGGGAGGGGTGTGTAATGTTGCAGTTAAAAACTGTTAGTGCAAAGCACCCTTTCTGGCAAGACAGTGATGGAGTTTGAACGATGGTGAAAGTTTTTCTTTTTCGGGCCACCCTGCCTTGGTGGAATCGGCCAGTGTGATAATAATAAAAAATATATATATACTTATATATATACTATATATCTATATATTATATATTTATATATATATATATATATTAGATATATTTATATATATATATTATAATATATATATATATATCTATATATAATTATATTTATATATATTATATATATATATATGGACTTCAGCAAGCGTTGCGGGAGCATGTTAGATAGGAGTGAATGGAGCCGAAATGTATTTGATGGACCTGACGATTGTTGGAGTGTGAGCAGGGTATATTTAGTGGAAGGGAGTCCAGGAAACCGGTTATTTTTATATATAGCGGACTGAGTCCTGGAAATGGGAAGTACAATGCCTGCACTCCTACAGAGGAAGTGGGTTATAGCAGTTTGGAGGGATTATGTTGAGTGTTTTTTATAGGTAAATGTTCTAAATGTTGTGTTTTGAGCACCTCTGCAAAAACAGTGATTATGTGTGAGTGAGGTGTAAGTGTTGAATGATGATGAAGCATTTCTGTTCTGAATTTCTTTCTTTTTCGGGTCAACCTGCCTCTGCGGGAGACGGGCGACTTGTTAAAATATATATATATATATATAGATATATATATATATATATATAAATATATATATATATATATTCTATATATATATATATATAATACATATATTATTTATATATATTTATATATATTTATATATTTATATATATTTATATATATATATATATATATATATATATATATATATATATATATATATATATATATTTATATAGATTTATATATTATATATATATATATATATATATATATATATATATATATATATATATATATATATACATTGGCAAACATTAACCAAAAAATGCAACAGAAGTAAAAACATAGGTAACTCAGAGCTACCTCTCGAATAACTTCGTCCAGCTCCCTGCGGTTGGGCCGCATGCCCGAATGGCTGCAGGATTTCCTATCCAGAATTCACAAACACTGAGTCTCTGAAAGAGGAAGCTTGGTCACCTGTTGTCCTTGGTTTTTGATGAGCTTTTCACCCAGCTCTTGAGGAACTTCAGAGGCACCACTTGCCCCATGCCCAAGGGTCTCCGACCCTATTGGAATGAAGTTATAGCAAGGGGGAAGGTCTTTCATATTTTCGGAATCTTCATGGGTCTCCTGTGGCTAAGCCAGCCCACCCCCTTCCACTACAGAGTATGGCAAGTAGGTGTTGCCAATTGTGGAGCACAGAGTGTAGTCCCAGGCAATCTGCTTTCCCATCCTCCAGGGTAGCATTAGTGGCTCCATCAGGACGCTTTTGACTTCCATCAGACCTCTGTACTTGGGGTTTCCCGTTGAGCTGGGGGCACGGGCGGTGGCAAGGGCTTCTCTTTATTAGGTCATTGACCTCTCATGTCTGGCATACTTCCCTTCTGCTGTGTGCCACACGAGGACCATGAAGTTCCGAATTTGATCAGCTATATATATATATATATATATATATATATATATATTATATATTATATATATATATCTATATATATATATATATATATTATATTATATATATATGTATATATATATATATATGTATTATATAGAAATATATATACTTTATATATAATATATTATATATATTACTTATATATATTATCTATATATATATTTATATATATGTATATATATAGATGTATATATATATTGATATATATATATATATAATATATATATATATTATATATTTATTTATTATATATTATTATAATATATATATATATTATACCCATATATATTATATTATATATAAAATATATATATATATTTATATATATAATATCTTATATATATATATATATATAATATATATATATGTCGTGCCGAATATGTAAAAACGTGGTCAACTAGCAAGAACTCTATTTAAAATCAGTCCTTTCTTAAAATTTTCTCTTATACGTTTAAAGATATATTTTTTTCATAATGTTGATGTAAAAATTTATAATTTTGCTCCAAAGGAATTTAGAAAAACTTACCTAACCTTATTATAAACAAAGCGCAATTTATTTTAGCTAACCCAACTAACATATATTTCAAATTTGTTTACAATAATTTATACTTAATGGCTAAATTTGTGTATTCAATAATTTCGCAAAATCATTTGAACTACCGAAAAATATATTTTACTGTGATTGTTTAGTGTTTAATTACAAATCTAAATATATTTAGTTGGGTTAGGCTTACAAATAATTGTTCTTGTTATAATGTATAAGGTTAGGTAAGTTTTATAAGATTCTTTTGGTGCAAAAATTAAATTTTACAATAAATTAAACATTAATGAAAAAAATATTAATCTATTAACGTATAAAAGAAAATTTCAGAAAGGACTTAATTTTAAATGAGTCTTGCTAAATTGACCAGTTTTACATATTCGGCACGATATATATAGATATATATAGATATATATATATATATATTATAATTTACTATATATATATAGATATATATATATAATATATATATATATTATATATTATATATATAATTATATATATTATATATATACTATATTTATGTTTTATAATATATTATGTATATATTATATATAATATATATATATATATATATATCTATATATATACATATATATATATGTGTATATATATATATATATATACATTTATATATATATTATATATTATATATATATATATATATTATATATTGTAATAAATATATATATATATAATAATATATATATATATAGATATATCTATATATATATATATATATATATATATATGTATATATATATATATATATATTATGATGGGGTCACCTTGGTGGTAAATTGTGGGACCCCTGCCTCGGAAATTGGATAAAAGGTTCAAGGGAAGAATGTTTGGATTTCATCCTGAAGCCGTTTTGTATATTTTCACTTCCCTACCACCCCATCTTTTAAATTTTTTTTTATTTTTGCCAAAAAAATATTATTACATAATGATGGTACAAAGAATTAAGAGATAACATAGTGATATAAAGGTGGCATATACGGTACATGTTGGTACTTGGTGAATCATATTATAAAGGCGAGAATCTCATCAGCACCTCAGAAGCTGGGGCGTGAACCCAAAATACAGCAGGCATTACCCCTTTGAACAGCGCACTGAGCCGCTTGAACAGAAAAACTAGCTGCCCTGGATCCGTAGTTTCCTGATGAGTCTTTTTCCCAGCTCCTTAAAGAATTTGATGCACTCTTTCCATGGGGCAAGGGTCTCTTAACCATGGGAACAAGCATATAAAATGATGGGCAAGTTCTCATATTTTCTAGACTTTTGGGAACTCCCTGAAGCTGGCAGCTTGACCCTTCCTTCCTCCTGGTGTATGGGGATAGGTATCAGCCAAGGTATATACACATGTATAGTCGCACACCACCTGCTTCCCGTCTGTCCAGGACGCTTCTGGCTGCCATCAGGTCTGCATATCTGGAGTGGCTCCCTTACTGCTGGGCATCCAGCTGTTGTGAGGCTCCTCTTGATAAATGTTATTAACCTCCTCATGTCTTGCAATCTTTCCCCTGATTTACGGCACACAAGACCATGGTACCCGAATCGGTCTGCTGCTTCACTGCCACAAATACACCTGTGTTCGGCGAGAATAGGGGCAGCAAGTCGAAGGGCAAACACGATGCGGATGGTCTGTGGGTTTCGAGGCGTGCTGTGCAAGGCTTGGAGTTGGGGAAACAGCCAACAGAAGTCCCCTGCCTGAAGAGCTCTCACAGCCAGGAGGCAGATCTATTGTTCCCTGACCACTTGAAGCAATGTTGCCGATATATTTTCCATATTGGACCATCCCCTTGCAATTGTTTTGTAGTTTTTGGGGGGAGCAGGTATGGTTCAGAGCCTGTTAGATTACCCAGTTCATGGCTCCGTCAATGGAATTTTGGGTCATGGACTCCAATATGGTCCCTAAGCTGTTCAGGGAGAAATTGCTGCTAAAGCTCTCTGATGCAATACAGAGGCAGGAAAGCAGGTTTAGCGCAATCTGTGATTGACTTGCGGACACTAGTGCCTCCTAGTCTGACTGGAAGGTAATCTTGGTTCCACTGCCCGTCTTCTAGGAGTAAGGTTAAGTACTTTCGTTAAAAATCTGTCTCAGGATATTGTATATTCGTTGCAGTATAGGGTAATCATATGAAGGATGCACATTTTTAGACATATGTCAACCTGGCAGACTCAAGCACTTTTGAGAAGGTACAAGGCATCATGGGTGTCCAGATTGCCTATTCGTTGTGCCAGTCTCCTTAACTCTCCCAATTCTTCTTGAGAATGTGTCATTGGCATTGGTTCCCAGAGGTGCTCTTAGCAAGACACTATTTGTGGGGCAATGACGGCTGTTCTGGTAGTTTTGATTCACTGCTTTATCACTTGTTGACTGATGAGATGATTTCACATTTGGATGGATTCAGGGATGAGGACCATTTTCCGGTCCCCGTTTATTACCTGTGTAAGTTCATGTATGGAGGGATTCTGTGTAACCTTCTAGTGTGCCATCATCTAGGAACCAGATGTTTAGCTCGCTCGTCAGTCTTGACTGTGATTCCCTAAACTACTATAAGAAGAGAACTGGTTTTTGCCAAGAGGATCTCTTAGTTGGACACCTCCATAATGTGTTTCATGCTCTCCAAAGAGAGGCATTGTTCCTTGCCTATACCAGTGAACAAAGGGAAGAGACCAGTGAAATGTTTTGTACTGCTGCTAATACCACGTCTCATTTCAGGAGATTGAATGCATTCCTTGAAATCTAATTTACACTGCTTGTCTTCAGGCAGGTTGCTGATATAACGCCCTTGTTTGCATGAACCACTGGCTTCACTTATTTGAGAGACCCCAGAGCCAAACTGGTTTGGTCAAGCCAATCATGGCTGCTGTGCACGAATATTTCGGACAGCAGCTTTGGGATACGAGGCCTCAGTGTAACATAGTTGCCTACTGCAATTGGCAAAATCCTCCATCCTTCTGTTTAAGTGCACAAAGTGTTGCACCAAAAAAGAAAGGTCTAATTTCATCAGGAATCAGACCAGCAAGGAATTGTTGACAAACTTGTGATTCTGAAAGCAGAGAGTGTCTCTGCAATTTCCCCAAAACTGGTTTAACCATTTCCTTTAAATGCTGTGGTCTTATTTCAGTGTACCCCGCACAGAGCCAGATGGGAACGACATTATTGCTTGTAAATGTCTGAGTCTTCGCAATCAATGGTTCCCACAGTGGAGACAGAGGTGTTGGAACTGTTGGTGCCACTGGTTTCCCTGGCAGGGTGCATCCTCTAGTGCTTCAGCTGTGTCAGCATTCCTGGGAGCAACTGTATCTTTCACTGGTAATAATTCTGATTGCCCCCACTGTGTCGCCCTCTTCAATTTTCTTGCTCACCTGGACTCTGACTTTTTCTCTGTCAGTGGAGTGAGTGGGGGTTCTGCCTCTCCCTTTTTTGTGTTGACAGGGAAGGCGAATGAGGTTATCAGCTCTAGGAAAATCTCTTAAGAATTTAATTATCATTGAGGCTAGCTTCTTTCCCCTTCTTTCCGGCACAGCTAAGCAGACATTGAAAAAAAGTAGCAAGTTGGTTTTGATGGTTGGTGGAGCATTTAAGATAGTGGAACCATCCTTTTTCCAGGAGGTCTGTAAGTTTTCCAGCTGCGTGTGTACGGGCTGCTTTGGGTATATGTGTGTGTCCTGGTACCTGTTGCTTTAATTGCTTCCAAGATATTGTCTGATGAGATGAGATCTGCTGGAGTGGGTTCAGGTGCCTGAGGTGACTCTGGATCATCGCTTTCCACAGGAAGACATCCTGAACCAGAGCAACTACCGTGTTTGCGGAGGAAACCATTAGAGTTGAAACAACGAAGCTGTAAGCATGACCGACACTTGCCTCTCCTAGTATTGCCAGCCGTGCCATTTCCCTGGCTGCTTGCTTCCTCCTGGTTGGCATCCATCTGCTAGACTGACAATAGGAGCGGAGTTATGACATGTGGTGTGGGGATTTTATGACATTGCTGGTGGTATGACCGTGGCGGCCTAGTGGAGTTTGAGGGGCTGGTGAGGGGCTGGGAGGGGTAGGGGAAAACTTCCCCTGCGAATTGGGTTGGGGGGCGCTGGTATTTAGGTGGGGGAGGCACAGGTTGTTGACTGGGGTTATCCAGGAAAGTACAATAACACATGGACTTGCCACACTATATATTGTTCAACACTGTCTTACAATACACACAACTTTGTTTCCCATGTACACTATGAAACAATGTGGGAATGGGCACTGCTGAGACAATGTTGTTCACTCACCATCTAGATACACACCTGCCTCTTCCACCACCACCGTGGACGTGGGGGAGGATCACGATGGTCAATCCTCGTTAACATTAATCCCAATTGTTTTTTCCATAACATATGCCTCTAAATAGTCCATGCTCGACACAATCAGTTCTAAGTTAACTGGAAGTATGGTGCATGGTGGCTGGGAGATAGATGTATTATAAAGAGCTTTTTGAGGTTTGTATGTACGATAATCTTGGCCGGTACTCGTACACAGTTGTAGGCTTATCTCCCCCATCATCCCACTGGGCCGTTTCTCATACAAGCACTCAAACAACATTACAAGCTGCACAACACTTCCCACAATTACTTGACACGGTTGCACTGAGATGTCTTCTCGCTTCACTGAGAATCTTCCCAGAGGTATTCACAATAAGTCCTGTTCAGGTCTTAACCGGTCAGCCTCCTTGAACCGTAGTTATATGAAAATCCCGCAGCTTGCCTGCCACACGTCTAGCATGCCAGCGCATATATATATATTATATATAGATATATATCCAAATATTCTTCCTTTGAAGCCTCCTTATATTATATATCTAATATATATATATTATATCTTATATATATATATATAATTTATATATATATGTCGTGCCGAATATGTTAAAAACTGGTCAATTAGCAAGAATCATTAAAAATTAAAGTTCCTTTCTAAAATTTACTCTTACCTTTAAAGATATTTTTTTTTTTCATTAATATAATGTAAAAGTAATTTTAATTTTGGCTCAAAAAGGATCTTAGAAAACTTACCAGCCTTATTACAACAAGACAATTTATTTTGCTAACCCAACTAAAATATATTTTACATTTGTTTACAATAATTTAATAGTAAACAACCACAGGTGAATCTATTTTTTTCGTTAGGTTCAGAATGATTTTGGCGAAATGATTGCATACAAAAATTTTCACTTGTTCCTATATGGCAAGATGAGCGTTGCTATTTAAGCAAGATCGCAAGTTCTGCCTATTCGCACGGACAATATATATATATATAAATATATATATATATCGTGCCGAATAGGCAAGAAAACTTGCTATCTTGGCTTATATAGCAACGGTCTTCTTGCCATATTGGACAAGCGGTAAATTTGTGTATGCAATAATTTCTCCAAAAATCATTTCTGAACTAACGAAAAAAATATATTTCACTGTGTTTAATTTAGTATTAAATTACTGTTAAACAAATCTAAAATATATTTAGTTGGGTTAGGCTAAAATAAATTGTTCTTGTTCTAATAAGGTTAGGTAAGTTTTCTAATATTTTTTGGTGCAAATTAAATTGTTTGCATTAACATTTAATGAAAAAATATATCTTTAAAAGCATAAGAGAAAATTTCAGAAAGGGATTTTATTTAGTATTAAATTACTGTAAACGAATCTAAAATATATTTAGTTGGGTTAGGCTAAAATAAATTGTTCTTGTTATAATAAGGTTAGGTACGTTTTCTAATATTTTTTGGTTTGACAAAATTTAAATTTGTTTACATTAACATTATGAAAAATATATCCTTTAAAACGTATAAGAGAAAATTTTCAGAAAGGGTGTTTATTTGCATTTAATTACTGTAAACAAATCTAAAAATATATTTAGTTGGGTTGGCTAAAATAAATTGTTCTTGTAATAATAAAGGTAGGTAGTTTTCTCATATTCTTTAGGTTGCAAAATTAAATTGTTTACATTAAACATTAATGAAAAATTTTCATATCTTTTAAAAGTATAAGAGAAAATTTCAGAAAGGACTTAATTTTAAATCGAGTTCTTGTAATTGACCCGTTTTAATATTCGGCAAACTATATATATATATATTATATATATATATATATATATATATATAATATATGATAGTATATATATATATATATATATATATATATAATATATATATATATATATATATCTATCATATATATATATGGACCAAAAGGAAAAAACGAAACTTTCTCCTTTCAATTTGTAATATATACAGTGAGAAGGGAGGTTACTAGCCCTTGCTCCGGCATTTTAGGTCGCCCTCTTACATCACGATGGCTTACGGAGGGAAGATTCTGTTCCACTTCCCTGGAGATAAGAGGAAAATAAACAAGAACAAGATGTAGAAGAAAATAGCTGAAAACCCAGAGGGGTGTGTATTTATACATATATATGCTTGTACCATGTATGTAATAGCGTGGACCTAAGTGTAAGTAGAAGTAGCAAAAGTACCTGAAATCTTGCATGGTTTATGAGACAGACAGAAGACACCAGCAATCCTACCATCATGTAAAACTATTAAAGGCTTTCATTTACACTCACTTGGCAGAAACGGTAGTACCTCCTGGGCGGTTGCTCTCTACCAACCTACACCTAGGACATATATAGTATATATATAAGTATATATATATATATATAATTATTATATATATATATATTATATATATATATATATATATATATATAGATATATATATATATTAAAATATATATATATATATATATATATATATATATGATATATATATATATATATATATATATATATATATATACATATATATATATATATATATATATTTATATATATTTATATTTATATGTATGTATGTATATACATCATTATATGTTTGTTCCCATAAGCTCAGAGACCCTTGGCTCATTTATTTATTTATTTATTTATTTATTTATTTGAACATGATACAGTGAAGTACAAAGGAATACAGTTATTACAGTGCAACATGCCAAAGCCCCTTGTATGCAGAGCATTATGGGCAGGCTTAAAATTAACTTAAGATTAACTAAGCAGTGATATATTCAGTGGTAAAAACATTTTTGTAAACAGATAACAATTCAACACAAATGAGTATTACAAAGACAGGTCATATGGTCATTTACTGTGTTGCTGTGTAATCAGTAGAATGGAGTATTCTGTTAGGTAATCTAATTAAAAAATAAAGTTTGATTGGGTCACAGGTTAGACATTTATGAGATACAATAATGAGAAACATTTACGAGATACAATTTATGAGATACAGTTATTCAGTATTTATTTAGTGGTGGGTGAGTAAGTGATTTTTGAGAAGAGACTTTAATTTATAAACAGACAATATTTCTTTTACATTCACAGGTAATGAATTCCAGATTTTAGGGCCTTTTATGTGCATTGAGTTTTTGAATAGCGTGAGATGGACTCGAGGAACATCAAAGAGTGATCTGTGCCTTGTGTTATGGTCATGTGTTCTGTTCAGGTTGGTAAGGAGACTTTTGAGGGGAGGGTTTATATCAGAGTTAAGTGTTCTATGAATGTAGTAGGTGCAGTAATAAGTATGGATGTTTTGTATGGTGAGTAGGTTTAGAGTTTTGAATATTGGTGGAGTGTTCTGCATGTAGTGGGAATTTGTTATCATTCTGACTGCAGCCTTTTGTTGGGTAATTAATGGTCTGAGATGGTTTATTAATGTTGAGCCCCATGCACAAATTCCATAGGTGAGATAGGGGTAAATAAGTGAGTTATACAGGGTCAGGAGGGCTGACTGTGGAACATAGTACCGTATCTTCGATAGTATGCCTACGGTCTTGGAATTTTTTTTGGAAATGTGTTGTATATGTGTTTGAAATTTGAGTCTATTATCAAGGTGGATTCCTAAGAATTTTCCCTCTGTGAGTTTTGTGATAGGTGATCCGTTTATCATTATGTTAAGAGGGACGTCTGTAGCTCTGTTACCAAACTGAATGAAGTAGGTTTTGTCAATGTTTAGAGTAAGTTTGTTAGTACTCATCCAGGTAGATATTTTCTGTAATTCAGTATTTACAGTATTGGCTAGCGTGACTGGCTCGGGTGAGAGAAGACGTATGTAGTGTCATCTGCAAATAGTGTGGGTTTGAGTAGTTGCGATGCATTTGATAGGTCATTTATGTATATGAGAAAGAGAAGAGGGCCTAGGACACTTCCCTGTGAGACACCAACTGTGATTGGTTGTGCTGAAGAGTTTGCCCCGTCTGTGTACACATATTGGCTTCTGTTGCTGAGGTAGTTGAGGGAGTGCCCTCTTATACCATAGTGTGACAATTTTATATGGAGCAAGTCATGGTCTACTGTATCAAAAGCTTTACGTAAGTCCATGAAGATCCCCAGTGGGACTTCTTTTTTCTCTATTGCAGTGTATATGTGTTCTAGCATGTGTATAATAGCATCATTAGTATTTTTATTTTAGAGAGAGGGTGTAAGTTGGATATTGGCCTGTAGTTATTCAAGTCTGTTTGGTCTCCTCCTTTATGGATCGGGTTTCACTCGTAGGAGGCCCCGAGTTATTATTTACTACACACTCTCTAGCAAGGCGTAGAATTAGGGGGGATATGACTGAGGTGTATAAATGGAAAACAGGAATAAATAAAGGGGATGTAAATCATTAGAGCCAGAACGCTGCCATGATAACATCAGAGCCAGAACACTGCCATGACAACATCAGAGTCAGGACACTGCCATTACAACATAAGAGCCAGAACACTTGCTATTTTGAGAACTGTAGGGAAGGTAGAGGATTCTATGGATTTGTTAGTGTTGCAATGACTGGTGATAGTACTTGTGACGCTTTTTTTGTATATGAAGGGTGGTAAGGTATTTAAATCTCCTGTCTTGTTTTTTAGTGTGTTGATAATAAGGGAGACTTCAATAGGGTTCGTCGGAGCTAGGAACAGTGTGTTAGGGTAGTTGCCAGTGAGGTAGTCATTGGGTGGGGAATCTGAGCTTGGTGTTTTATTGGCAAGGTTTTTTCCTATAGTGGAGAAGAAATTATTGAGCCTGTTTGCCGTTTCAGTTGGTGGAAGTTGGGGTTCAACTGGTTTTGTTAATCCAATTTCGCTATTTCGTGATATCTTTTTTTGTTCCTAAAATTTCCGATAGGGTTTTCCAGGTCTTTTTTATATCACCTAGTAAGTTGGATAATCTGTTCTCATAATACACTTTTTTAGCCCTTCTTATCAGGCTGGTTAGGATTGACGAGTAACATTTTGTTTGGTCTCTGGTTATGTGGCCCATTCTGTACTGTTTTTCGTATAGGTGCTTTGTATTTATGGGTTTGAGGATATTGGGTGTTAGCCAGGGACTGCTCAGTCTCTTAGCTGTCATCTGTTTAGTTTTTTGGGGGGCAGTGCTTGTTATAAAGGTATTGGGTCTTTTTTTTTTTTTAAATATTAATACATTCGTCAATATCTGTATAGATTTCTAGCTCAGTGTGCCAGTCAATGTTTGTCACTGCTGCTGTAAAGTTGTTAATGGCTGCCTCACTGTGAAGTCTGAAAGTGACTTTAGTAGTGTCTTGGGGTAATTTGCCAAGTTTTGTGATGAGGAAGGTAGGGTAGTGATCTGTAGTATTATTTGTGATTATGCCTGATTTTAAAGGGGATATGGTGTTGGTCCAGATGTGGTCTACTAGGGAAACGCTAGTCTCTGTAACTCTTGTAGGTTTTGTTACTGCTGGTAGCAACATGCAGTTACTCATAGTGTTTGTGAACTCAGTAACGTGTGGGTCCTGGTCTTGCAGGAGATTTATATTGAAGTCACCTGAGAGTAGTAAGTGATCTCTGTTCATGCATGCATCAGTTATCATACTTCCTATATTTTCACTAAAACAGCCAATGTTTGACCGTGGTACTCTGTAGATGTTTATCACTGTGAGAGGTTTTTGTAGGTATTTGGATTTGAATTTAGCTAATATATATTCCCCATGTTCATCCCTTGTGCAAGTATTAGTGATACATTCTAGTTGGTCTGAGTAGTATATAGCTGTGCCACCCCCTTGTTGATCTGGCCTACAGTTGTGTATGGCTCTGTAACCAGGAATGGCATAGACATCTGTAGTATCAGGCTTTAGCCAGGTTTCGGTGAGAGTAATGATGAATATACTGGCATACAGGGAATTTAGTAATGCTATGAGGTCATCGTAATGTTTGTAGTTAAAGACAGTTATGTTGTTGTTGTCTCTGAGAAGTGCCTTTGATTGTTCTGCTGTGTAGTAATTACAGTTACTGTTTGATTCATTTAAGTCATTCAATAAGAGGTTGGTATCAGGATCAATGCTTGTTATCATAAGATTTATAGTGAATCTATAGTTAGAATTAAGTATAAGACAAAGTAAATATTCTAAAGCTATAAAATAGCACCTGAGTTATTTTAACAAATGTAAAAAATTTGAGCTAAGGTAGTTCTTTAAAGTTAAAATAAAGGAGACAATATAAAAGGGACTAAAAAAAAATTTGTGGTGAACAAATAAAATGGTAATCAAATAAATGAGCTAGGGAATATAAAGGCAAAATAGTGAACTTATTACACTTTAGCACCTGAGAATAGCCCCTTGAGTATTTTAACAATTGTGAATATATGAACTAAGGTTGTTATGTAAAACTATAATAAAACTAAAATAAAGGAGAAAATATATAGGGACTAAATTAAATAATGGTAAACAAAGTTAAATTAGCAGATAGTAACTAAGATATGATATTGATTTGGGAGTAAGATCTGATTTGTTATATATAATAAGCTGAGCAATTTATTGTACTGTAAAAAGTAAAAAATAATATGAGGTAGTTGGTAGTAGCAGCAAAAGATAGTTTTGGGCCCTGAACAATAATGTAATTGAAATATACACTAATTGCACACACAATATAGTCACTAAGATATGAAAATAATCTGAGAGTAGGAATTGCCTAATATAAAGTTTGAGCAATTAATATCACAATAGGAATATTATTTGAGGTAGTTGAAACTAGCTAGTGAGGAATGGTTCAAGGTATTGCACAGTAGTGTAGTAGGAACATACACTAGTTTGTTATTTGTAGTTTGGGAGAAAAGGGAAAATTAGGTATGATTATAAGAGAAATTTAACAGTGCTTAAGTAGGAAAGAATGCATCTAAATTCCTTAAGGAGTTGGGAAAAAGACTCATCAGGGTAACTAGGGATCCCAGGGCAGCTAGTTTTCTGCTCCAGCGGCTCAGTGCGGCTGTTCAAAGGGGTAATGCTTGCTGTATTTTGGGCACACGCCCCAGCTCTGAGGAGCTGGATGAGATTTTCGCCTTATAATCGGTGATACACACGTAATAACATGTACCGTATATGCCACCTTTATATCAACAATGCATCTCTTAAATCTTCTGTACCATATTATGTAATAAAATATTCATATTGGTAAAAACAAAAAAAAAATATGAAAAGATGGGGTGGAAGGGGAAGTGGAATATTCAAACGGCTTCAGGAAGAAATCAAAATATTCTTCCTTGAAGCCTTTTTATCCACTTCTCCGAAGCTATTGGTCCCATAATTTACACCAGAGGTAGACCCCATTGTATAATATATATATAATATATATTATATATCTATATATATATATTATATATTATATATATATATATATATATATTATACATATTATATATACATATATTATATATATATTATATATATATATATATATATATTATATATATATATATATTATATATATATATATATATATATATATAATATATATATATATAATATATATATTATATATCGTGCCGAATAGGTAAAACTGGTCAATTAGCAAGTACTCATTTAAAATTAGGTCCTTCCTAAAATTTTCTCTTATACGTTTAAAGATTTTTTTTTTTTCATTTACGCTGATGTAAAAATTAATAATTTTGTACCAAAAGAATCTTAGAAAACTTATCTAACCTTATTATAATAAGCTCAATTTAATTTGGCCTAATCCAACTAAATATATTTTAGATAATTTTACAATATTTTAATAATAAAACAAACACAATGAAATATATTTTTTTCGTTGGGTTCAGAAAGACTTATGCGAAACTATTTCATACAAAAATTTTTGTTTGCCTTATTCGACAAGAAGAACTTTGCTATTTAAGCCCAAATCGCAAATTTTACCTATTCGGCACGACATATATATATATATATTTTATATATATATATATTTTATATATATATATATATTATATATTTATATATTATATATATATATTATATATATATATATTTTATATATGTGTATAAAATTTTTATATATTATATATATATATATATATATATATATATATAATATATTATATATTTTTAAATATGTTGTTATATATATATATATATATTTATATATATTTATATATATATATATATATATAATATATATATATATTATATATATATATATATATATATATATAATATTGTATCTATATATATATATTTATATTATATATATATATATATATATATATATATATAACATATATATATATACATATATATTATATATATTATATATATATTTTTATATATATATATAATATATATATATATATATATATATATATATATATATATGGCCGAAGGAGACTCGAATCTACGAACCTTGGAACAAGGTACGCAGTGCTTTGTAAATAAATGGTATGAAAAACCGACAAGTTGAAGATTGGGGACACTTATGCAGCATATGGGAATCTTTATTCAGGAAACGTTTCGCCACACAGTGGCTTCATCAGTCCAATACAAAGAGGATATTCCTCGCATCAAGATAGAGTCAAACTGACTGTTTTCTCATCAACGTTTTTGAGAGCTTTACGAATTTGTAGTCCTGAGTTCATAGATGAGGAAATATCCAAAATTTATGAAATAGGTAATGATTTAAAATACCCAAGAAATGTAATTGATAAATCTTTTAAAGTTGCTAGAAATACTTTTTAAAATCCAAAAAGGGACAACCAGCCTTATTCAACTAAAAATATGTTGGTTCTCCCTTACCCTGAAAACTTTGGGTTTATATGCCTTCTCTTCTTAAGACTTTTAATATTAAAATTTGTATTCAAAAATCTTGATACAGTAAAAAAACTTTTGATAAAGGGAAATTCCCCCCCAAAAAACTGATGGATGTGTCTTAAGATTCCCTGTAAAATTTGCGATAAAGTTTATTACGGTCAAACTGGTAAAAAATCTCGAACTAAAATTAAAACAACAAATATAGATTAGAATGGACAAGATTCCAATGCTCTATTTATTCATGTAAGAGATTTTAACCATCCAATTGATTTTCAAAAAGTTTATATAAAGTAGTTCAAACAAGTCCTGGTCGACAGGATTAATTGGGAATCTTGTTTCATAAAAAGCAGTTTTGACAATAATATGAATATTTCCTTTGGTTTATATAAATTAGATCCATTTATAATTAATAGAATTTGGGAAGAATTTAATAATACACTGGACAAATAATAATTTTTAATTTTTCTTGAGTAGAATAGTTTGTGGGTGAGTTGTGCAAAGGACCTATCCAAGTTGGGTCGGCGAGCGTCAGGTGTTTAACCGTGGGATCTGATAGTGAGGTGCTGGCCAGACCCCTTATATAGCTTCCTTGAATGCTTTACTTTCATAGTTCCTTGAAAATGTGAGTAGTCACGAAAGCGCTTGGAATTTCTCTATTCTTTCAGAGTGGATGTTTTGCATATTCTGAAATCACCCGTTTACTGTGATCTTATTGCATATATATATATATATATATATATATAATATATATATATATATATATATATATATATATTATATATATATTATATTTATATATATATATATATATATATATATATATATATATATACATATATATATTATATATTATATATATATATATATATATATATATATATATATATATATATATATATATACATATATATATATTATATATATATATATATATATATATATATATATATATATATATATATATATATATATTATATATATATATATATATATATATATATATACGCAGACAGGCGATCTTAACTATGCAAGATAATCCATGTGGGATGGAAAGGTGGAAATATTTAGCTCAAGAATTTTTTCAGCAATATTAGAGACGTTAATAGAGTCAGACACAGCTTTTCCTCGAGAATTTCCTCCTCTCGTAAGCAATTTTACTCATATCGGTAATGCTTGTAGCCATACAACCCAGGAAAATTGCTGTAGAGAAATTGTTCCTTTGCTTTTATAAGATTTTCAGAGCTTCAGAAAAATGAAATGTTTGAACTACTTAATTTAATGTTTAATAGAGCACATAAGCTCCTAGATAAGGAAGAGAGTGGACTTAGTAGCGACTAGCGAAGAGTCGGGACCAGGAGCTGTGAATCGACCCCTGCAACCAAAAATAGGTGGGTACAAATAAATGAGTACGTGATATGATTTCGCTTGAGATCAATTAACTATTGCCATCTTACATAGAAATCCCAGTTGAATGAGTCAATATTAACTGACAACTGAGAGAGAGAGAAATATGAACACATGTCTGAATAATGTTAAAAGTAATTTTAGTTAATAGTCTCGGCATGATAAGAAAATAATGTTCTTGTGATTTTCTCTTAGGTTACAAGCAATAGATCGGCATATACTCGAAAATCATATTACTTTTAGAACAGTGGAGGCATTTTACAAACATTGGAATCCCTCAGTTAGCTTGTTCACGTAAACTAAGAAGAACATTTGGCTTAAAATTGCCCCTGAGGAGCGCCGAAGAGAAATGTACTTTATTCTGCCTGTAACAACTGGATCAGGAGACCTTACTCTTCGCATTACACTTTTCTTTCTTATTGCCACTTGTAATGAAGTATGGTGATGTGGAACTCTAGCGTTATTTTTGACAGAGGCACGTAGTCAGGGTTCGTATACAGAGGAACAGAGTGCATGTGTTCAACAATAGAAATCATGTTCACTGACACATAGTTCATATATCAAACACAAGGGTCCTTATACACTGAGGTACGCTGCGCATGTGGTCAACGATGAGAGTCGTATAGACACATGTACAGAGTGCGTGTGTCCTAGTTTCATATACACAGAGGCAGAGTTCATGTGTCCAGCACCAGAGTTCACAGACACAGAGGTAGAAAGTGAATATATCCAACACCAGGGCTAATACTTGCATCGGTGACATGCAACGTGCATTATTATATTTTTAACTTGAAAATGAGCGTAACTTCATGAGGTTTAATCCTCTTTTTATACACTGTCTAGGATGCAACTAATTTCTATAAAATAATTTAAGATGATTTTAATCTGTGAAAGTTTAATTTAATACGATTCACATGTGTTCACTCACATATTTTTCGCTATTTTGTGGTTTATAGATCCCGCGCTTTAGAGTTTCTAGACAACCTGGTTCTTGCTGTCGTTCTCCAGACAACCTGTACCCTCACTCAGGACAATTCAAGACAACTCCCTTTCTGCTGCAGCACTTAGAATCTGCTCGCTTCTTTCGTATTCAGATTAATCTGCTTCTGTACTCAGAGCAACCGGCTTCTTGCTTCCATATTTTACACAACCTGCTTCCTGCTATCTTACCTCAGACTGCCCACTTCCTTATTAAGATTCATTCAAGACTGAGTTTCATTTAAACTCGAAAGCATATACATTATAACTTAATTAGCCTTTTATACCTGTAAACATTGTGAAAGCAGAATCACACTCGCTCCAGAAGACAGGTGAAAGGCGCGCAAGTGCAAGCTGGAGCAACAAGGGAACGAGAACAGCTTCTCAAGCGTTAAGTAATATTTAGGCTAGCTCATTTATATTTAAAACTTACTCAGGAGGTGTGATAGATGGCTCAGAGACTTGTTAACTTGATGGCAAACAAAAAGTAATAAACATTAAACAATAGGATGCCCCCAGTTTAAGAGCTTTGCAAGGAATGCAGATCATAATATCGTGATTGGAACCCTGGCCGAAATATTACAGCAGAAATAACAGATGTTTTATTTTGATTCGCGACTTTATAATAGCGTAAAATGGAAAACCTCGTTATGGTTTTTATTTTCATTTTGTGGGTTAGTTGTGATGAGTTTTATACTTAGTAATCTGGTGAAATGATGAGTGATGAGCATATAATTATGTTAAAGTAATCTATATACTACAGGTGAAAGTAGTGCTATCATTTTTTGGGGGGAGGGGTAAATGAGCTTAAGATAATCGCATAACACGAAAACTTCATGTAACTAATTACCAGTGAATTAAAAAACAAAATGTAATGGACATCAGTCGTCTAAACCCAAGTGGAGATATGATATTTTGTATATTTCCACGATCTGAATAGGAGATTTAGATGTCCAGATAACCAGAGAACCTATTACACTTGTTTCTCCACGCAGATTTGGATCTCCCAGTTATCACTGTACTAACTGCGGTGTGTATGTAACGGAAGTTATTCACCATAATTATGTTTCCAATTTTGTCAACACTAGACCATATTGCAAGATATATTATGGTTTGCATATTGATGTTTGTGTTCCACCACTTCTGTAAGTGTTATTTTTCCCTTTTCTGTAGTTTGTCCTTAATTTTCTTTTTATTCATATTTCATTGAACAAATTCGCTCTTCGTGTAATTTTTTTACTTATTTTTAAAGTAAAGTATTCTTTTGCTCTGTTTCAGTAAGTGGTTGCCTAAGTTGCAATTAAGAGTTAAAGTGTTCAATCAGTTCACTTTTGATAATATTTTTTTATTGTTCTTGTAAACTGTATTTCACTGTGTCTGCAAGTTTTTTTATTGCAGTGTTGACTCACTCTGCAATGACTCTTGTGCAATTTGTTGTGCTGTGACTGATTTTTCTTTCAGAATTTTTTGTGTAGTGTTGTGCTGTGTAGCAATTCCTGATTTGTAAATGTCATTATCAATGGTGCTACAGTATATTTCAGTGAAGTATTCTGTGATTCCAGTTTTACATTTACTTGTGTTCTCAGTGCATAATATTTTAATATTTGTGTGCCAAATTTATTTTTTTTTAGAGAGAGAGAATTGCTTTCCCAGTCTATTTTAATATTTTTGCACAAAATTTATTGATTGTATTTTATAATTTTTGATTGATTTATCATTTATTTTTAAATTCTTTATTGAACTGAGAGTAAAGATAACTCACTGTGCCATTAATTCAAATTAAAGTAAATATGAGTAAATTTGATTTGAATAAAGTAAAATTTCTCTTGATTATCAAAGTGTTGTCTGATCAGTTGAGTACTTTATGTGAGTTTTCTTTGCTCTGCAGTGTGTCGTGTACATTCTCTTTACTTATCCAGATTAGTTAACATTTTCTCCCATTTAAAGTTTTATTGTGCCGTATATTCTCTTATCATTCTTGCTTTTATGTCCTTGAGTAAGTTCCCTGAGAAGATGTTCCAGTCACCTTTGATTGCTCACTTAGTGCATCATACCACTCAAAATAAATATGAATCAGTCCACAGTCCTAATATCCCCTTGACTGAAAGACAATATCTCGCTCTTGAGCAATGTGTTTGTTCTCATAGCTTGTATCTGAGATTTGTTACAGTACTGCGGAATATGAAGTTCAGATTAAATTCTTATAGATCCGTGAATTACTTATTAATGTAGCTGAGCGGTCAGGCACTAGTAATACTGTCACTCCTGTCCTGGAATCCAGCCCCTACAATATCGTGCACCTTGGGTTTCAGAGGAACCTCAGACAACCCTGGGTACTGAGACTACTATCCCTGTGTTGGCGACTTGTACAAGTAGTCGTTCCTCCCAGGGGACGCCTTGCGAAGAAAGATTGCTTGCAGTGAGTTATCCCATCTCTTGCTGATGTCACAAGCCATTGCAAAAAGACGTTTCTGTGGCTAGTGTGCTCACTAGAGTGTTGTTGTTGTCCCTTTTGTTCCAGATTGTGATACTATCCTAGTTGACAGTCATCCTTGCAATGTAAAAAGTTGTTTCTCGAGTAATCTTCCCATGTTGTTTACGATTATAGCTGATACCTCGTGTTACAGTGTTCGACTCCAAGCGAATACCAGTATTGTAGACCGTGTTCATTACTCTTCCCCTGTGCTTACGGTAAGAGATAGTAGATCCGTTTTCCCTTGCTCGTATTTCGTGTTAGTGTTCACCATTTCAACAGGGGAGAGTCATCCACTCCACCGAGTTTGTTCGTTCCTCCAGTAAGAAAGAACAGAGACCCATGTGGTCTTGTGTGATCCGATTCCTGCTCCAGGAAGATCTTATTCTGACTGTGAAGCCACTAGCATCAATCAGTGACTTGGTTATGAGCCAAGAATTACTGTATCGAACAGCCGAGTTGGGTACTCCAAGCAGAAGAGTATACCAATTAGTAATTCACAGTGACTTGTGAATGTAGCTCTACAGGTAGCTAATGACGCACCAGGTGTTGCACACCCTGGTATGGATCGTTCTGAGAAACAAGTTAGAATGAAATACTTTTGGCCACGTATGGCAACTGATATTTCCGAGTATGTTAAGAAATGTAGTGTCTGCATGCAACATAAAGGTAATGTCAATGGCCCTAATCCAATCTAGGTGCATCCAACTACTAGCGAACCATGGGTAAGAGTTGCCGTAGATCTGTTAACGAATTTCCAATGTTCCCTCCAAGGCAACAAACATCTGTGTGTTATGGTAGATCATTTCGCCAGTTTTATGAGTTAGTTAGAGCACTCATTGTCTAAAATGCTACACATTCGTGATTTATATTACCATAAATATCATGGCAGTTGCTGTAATGATCTTAACAAGGAACGTTTACTCACAAATTAAACATATAAATCTGACACTGATCACCATAACAGCAGATAATTTATTGCATTCATTGCTATAGTGAAGCCTTTCATTGTATTTTATTTACTCAACCGTTCATTAATTATGTCACTGTCTGCAATAAAAATTATGCATACAGAATATATTATACAGGATATTTAAAAAACTGGACCCAATTTCAAAACAGTCTGCACTGAAATTGGGTCCATTATTTTAAAACACCTTGTATATAATGACGTATACACATTCCGTTCACATGTAAACTAGGTTTAACTTAATTCTTCTTTAAGGGTTAAAATATTTTCATGAATTCTCGAACTGGTACCTTTAAGCAATTGTTATTTTTTTTTTTTTACTCTTTCCCCCTCCTCCAAGATTCTTGTTGAACTTGAGAGCGCCTTATCCGATCGATTTCAAATTTTCAATGCTGGCGCACTCTTTCTAGGGAAAGGTTCCTGTAAATATTGGAACAGGCGAGAGTTATCTGGTCACTTTTATATGTAGATCATTCCGGATTCAGTTTCAATTCAATAAAAAAAATGAACAGAACAGAGTGATGCATAAATTTCAGATATCGTTAAGTATTAGAGTTAAAGATCTGATCATAAGACGTATTAAAAAATTAACGCCCAAATTAATACCGGTCGGTATCTCATTTTTTTTAATAAAATTGATAATTTGGCACAACCCTGCAAAGCCCAAAACCAATCCCAACTTTCTAAAAAGTGTGATACACTAACTCTGAAAGATACAACCAATTAGAAGAGGTATTCTTTAGTTAAAGCACCAAAACTAATATCTCTACTTGTTTAATTAAAAACAAAAAAATTACAAAATAAGACATACACAGCCTAATAACAATACGAACCATTTTCTTAACAAAACACACTAGCACTTTAATTTCGAAGACTCTTAGAAATTGTATTATCAAGTTATCACATAAAGAAAAATACCCTACACTTTTTTGTAGTAAAATTGGCAAATTAATACCTACCCAAAAAGAGCAAAAAAGGCACAATTTTCTAACTGGAACAACACACAAATATACCGAACATACGAGAGTACAGCTTATGGCGATGTTTCGATCTAACTTGGACCATTTCACACTGAAACACGAAGGAGAGGGGGAACAGGGACGGGACAAACAGAGGAAGAAAGGAGTTGAAGAAGTAGTGACAGAGGTAATGCTTATAGTGGAAGTAGTAGTAGAAATAGTAGTGGTAGTAGTAAATAGTAGTGGTAGACAGAAAAGGGAGTGAAGCGAGGCAGTAGTAGTATCAGTAATAGCAGTAGTAGTAGTAACAGTCTTCTGTATTGAAAACTTGACGCAGACCAGGCAAGGTTCTCTTACATTATGGCACGGCAACCAGTGATCCAATATCTTCTGGCTCTCAGCATCCCCTCATTCACCTCTTGTTGTTCAAGAGAGCATCGTGCATCACAGTGATGCAGTGTCCTCATCATCCCCAGCACCTCACTCAACACGTCTTATTCTATTACCACCAAGCTGGAATTGAAACAAATGTTTCAACCCTCCTAACAAGGAAAGTAATTTATATACATTTAATGTAGGAGAATTTCCATTACACATCTACCCTCCAGCTCTCCTGGTAATTAAAACAAAATATTCCCTTAATATTGTACACAACCTTCCTCCTAATAACACAAATTTGCATTTCAGATTATCCATTCGACCTCCTTTGAACTTCTGAAATTCTCCCATTCAATATGTTTTCCATTTTAAGTTGGTTCCTTGGTGCTAGCGAGGGGCAATTGACCGAAGAATTATGGGTACCCTCCCATTCTATGTAAGGTAAAAGGACGCAAGTGCAACTAATGTGATATTTTATTGTCGTAACGTTTCGCTATTTCTAAAACAATTAAGCAAAATAAAGGTAGCTTCGTCATTTCTGAAATATTAGCAAGAATCCTCTTCATAACAACGAGCCCAGCCGTCACATTGTTGCTGCTGATACTAGACAAGAACATAACAGAGGAGGAACACTGAAACAGGTCTTCTCAAATCTTACCCACTAACAAAAATATTTGCCCAACCCATTTTAATGCTACCCAAGCAAGTCGACTATTACTGCTACATGTATTACTACCACTGCTACTAGTACCACTAGTATTACAACAAATACTACTTCAACAACGATATTAATGTACCTTACACCTCAATCTAAGCCTATATATACCCTTTGTGCCCATGTATTATTTTTAACGGCTTGACAAAGCTCCTGGAGAGCGAAACGTTCGCACAGTAAAATGTCACATGAGTTGCCCTTGTATCCTTTTATCTAACACTTTGTCGGTAATTCTACCAACATTAATACACCTTCCCATCCCTTGAAGGAAACACCCATATACCCATTCTTACGTGTTTAATACCTCCCCATAAATACATAAAGAATTAACAAATTTTCACCATATATTATTTACTAAAAAAGAGGCAGTTTTTACAATCAGGTATTTGCAGATTTCAAGGAAATGTAGACACAAAGTGAAGACATGTGGTTCAGGTATATAAAATATGAGGACAGAAGAAAATAAATTAAGAAAAGAAATTGAACAAAAAATGGTGATTTAAGATAGCAGCGATAATGACAGTGTAAATGACAGTTTATTGTCAGCTGGACTTTTAATGAGACGGCATGAACATGAGGAACTCAGAACGTAGATAGAATACTGATGATTCCATCAGCTAAGATAACATATAAACGTACTGTACATACAATAAAATTCACTATACCCAGGCTGGAAACATTCATAACAAACCCAAAAATTGGAAAAGAAAGCTGAAACTATATTTCTGTCCATCTTGCACCATTATCAAGTCGCCAAGCCGTGACCAAGCCGTGACCAGGCTGTGACCAAGACGCTGTCAAGTTGTAGCCAAACCGTGGTCAAAGTGTGGCCAAGTCGTGGCTAGTTGGTCGCATGCTACTCGCTTGCTCATTTAATTCTAATCAATGAAACAACAGTCAAAGCTGGAAGTAAACAGGGACATTGCCTAGCGAACCGCGTTTAATAAAAAAAAAAAAGAGCCGCATGCGACTCACACGCCATGTTTAGTTACTTATATATATATATATATATATATATATATATAATATAAATATATATATATATATATATATATATATTTTATTTTATTATCACACCGGCGATTCCCACAAGGCAGGGATGGCCCGAAAAAGAAAAAACTTTCACCAATCATTCACTCCATCACTGTCTTTGCCAGAAGGGTGCTTTACACTACAGTTTTTATAACTGCAACATTAACACCCCTCCTTCAAGAGTGCAGGCACTTTACTTTCCCATCTCCAGGACTCAAGTCCGCCTGCGGTTTCCCTGAATACCCTTCATAAATGTTACTTGCTCACACTCCAACACACGTCAAGTATTAAAACCATTTGTCTCATTCACTCCTATCAAACACGCTCACGCATGCCTGCGGAAGTCCAAGCCCCTCGCACACAAAACCCTCCTTTACCCCCTCCCTCCAAACCTTTCTTAGGCCGAACCCTAACCCGCCTTCCTTCCACTACAGATCTGATACACTCTTGAAGTCATTCTGTTTCGCTCCATTCTCTCACATGTCCGAACCACCTCAACAACCTCCTCAGCCCTCTGGACAACAGTTTTGGTAATCCCGCACCTCCTCCTAACTTCCAAACTACGAATTCTCTGCATTTATATTCACACCACCACCATTGCCCTCAGACATGACATCTCCACTGCTCCAGCCTTCTCCTCGCTGCCAACATTCATCACCCACGCTCACACCCATATAAAGCGTTGGCTAAAACTATACTCTCATACATTCCCCTCTTTGCCTCCAAGGACAAAGTTCTTTGTCTCCACAGACCCTAAGTGCACCACTCACTCCTTTTTCCCCATCAATTCTATGATCACCTCATCTTTCATAACCCATCTGCTGACACGTCCACTCCCAAATATCTGAATTCGTTCACCTCCTCCATACTCTCTCCCCAATCTGATATTCAATCTTCATCACCTAATCTTTTGTTATCCTCATAACCTTACTCTTTCCTGTATCACCTTTAATTTTCTTCTTTTGCACACCCTACCAAATTCATCCACCAATCTCTGCAACTTCTCTTCAGAATCCCCAAGAGCCAGTGTCATCAGCAAAGAGCAGCTGTGACAACTCCCACTTTGTGTGTGATTCTTTATCTTTTAACTCCACGCCTCTTGCCAAGACCCTCGCATTTACTTCTCTTAAACCCAATCTATAAATATATTAAACAACCACGGTGACATCACACATCCTTGTCTAAGGCCTACTTTTACTGGGAAAAAATTTCCCTCTTTCCTACATACTCTAACTGAGCCTCACTATCCTCGTAAAAACTCTTCACTGCTTTCAGTAACCTACCTCCTACACCATACACTTGCAACATCTGCCACATTGCCCCCTATCCACCCTGTCTATATATATATATATGCATATATATATATGCATATATATATATATATATATATATAATATTATATATATATATATATATATATATATATGCATATATATGCATATACATATATGTATATATATATATATATATATATATATATATATATATATATATATATATATATATATATATATATATATATATATATATATATATATATATATTATATATATATATATATATATCCTAGGTAGTAGGTTGGTAGACAGCATCCACTCAGGGAGGTACTACCGTTCTGCCAAGAGAGTATAAAACGGAAGCCTGTACTTGTTTTACATGATAGTAGGATTGCTGGTGTCTTTTCTGTCTCATAACATGCAAGAGTTAAGGTACGTCTTGCTACTTCTACTTACACTTAGGTCACACTACACACATGTACAAGCATATATATACAAACACCCTTCTGGGTTTTCTTCTCTTTTCTTACTAGTTCTTGTTCTTGTATATTTCCTCTTATCTCCATGGGGAAGTGGAACAGAATTCTTCCTCCGCAAGCCATGCGTGTTGTAAGAGGCAACTAAAATGCTGGGAGCAAGGGGCTAGTAACCCCTTCTCCTGTATAAATTACTAAATTTAAAAAGAGAAACTTTCGTTTTTCTTTTTGGGACACCCGCCTCGGTGGGATACGGTCGATTTGCTTAAAGAAAAAGAGCTATCTATCTTACCTATATATATATATAATATATATATATATATATATATATATATATATATATATATATATATATATATATATATATATATATATATATATATTATAATATATATATATATATATATATATATATATATATATATATATATATATATATATAGTATATATATATATATATATATATATATATATATATATATATATATATATATATTTATATATATATATATATATATATATATATATGTATATATATATATAAATATATATATATATAATATATATATATATATTAATATATATATATATATATATATATATATATATATATATATATATATGTCGTGCCGAATAGGCAGAACTTGCGATCTTTGCTTAAATAGCAACGTCGTCTTGCCATATAGGACAAGTGAAAATTTGTGTATGCAATAATTTCGCCAAAATCATTTCTGAACCTAACGAAAAAAATATATTTGATTGTGTTTGTTTAGTACTAAATTACTGTAAACGTATTTAAATATATTTAGTTGGGTTAGGCTAAAATAAATTGTTCTTGTTATAATAAGGTTAGGTAAGTTTTCTAAGATTCTTTTGGTGCAAAATTAAAAAATTTTGCGTTAATTAATGAAAAAAATATATCTTTAACGTATAAAGAAAATTTCAGAAAGGGTTTAAATTTAAATGAGTTATTGCTAATTGACCAGTTTTACATATTCGCACGACATATATATATATATATATATATATATATATATATATATATATATATATATATATATATATATATATATATATATATATATATGCCGTGCCGAATAGGCAGAACTTGCGATCTTGGCTTAAATAGCAACGATCATCTTGCCATATAGGACAAGCGAAAATTTGTGTATGCAATAATTTCTCCAAAATCATTCTGAACCTAACGAAAAAAATATATTTCACTGTGTTTGTTTAGTATTAAATTATTGTAAACAAATCTAAAATATATTTAGTTGGGTTAGGCTAAAATAAATTGTTCTTGTTATAATAAGGTTAGGTAAGTTTTCTAAGATTCTTTTAGAGCAAAATTAAAAATTTTTACATTAACGTTAATGAAAAAAATATATCGTTAAACGTATAAGAGAAATTTTTAGAAAGGACTTAATTTTAAATGAGTTCATGCTAATTGACCAGTTTTACATATTCGGCACGATATATATATATATATATATTATATATATATATATATATATATATATATATATATATATATATATATATATATATATATATATATATTATATATATATATATATATATATATACGTATGTATATATGTGTGTGTGTGTGTACGTATATATGGGTCTTCCTGAAACTGGTGGCCCCACCCCCTTTCAGCTTCAGAGTATGGCAAAGCGTAGAGGCACAGGTGTAGTCTCACGCAATCTACCATCCTTCCAGGATTAGCATAGTGACTCAATCTGGTCGCTTTTGACTTCCGACAAACCTCAGTACTTGGGTTTACCGTACAGCTGGGCAACGGGCTGTGGCGAGACATTTCTTGATGATGTTGTTGACCTCCTCATATCTAACATACTTCCCTTCTGATGTATGACACACGAGACAATTTAATCCGAACTGATCAGCTGAAGCCGTGCCGCAAATACACTTACGTTTCGTGAGTACTGGGGCGGCCAGGCAGCCCCATACTTGCCCAAAGAGGAGTTGGGAGCAGAAAAAATGAAATCTACTACATGTGGTGCTTTCACGGCTAAGAGACGAGCTTTGTCCTTTCCTGAAGCGTTGTTGAGCATTGTGTCAGCGATTTTTTCCATGATCGGTTTGTCCCAGTGAGACTGTGCTCTTTGGGAGGAGCCGGTCTTGAGCTCCTACCGCATCTCTCAAGCTTTCTGGGACAATCTCCTTCACTAGTTCACTGAAAGTTATACACGAATACAGAAATGCAAGTACAGCTACCTGCCTTGCCTTGTGCACCCCTATACCTCCCAATCGCACTGGAAGAGTATCTTGACTGGTGGTGTACAGGTTACTTGCAGCTTTATTGATGCTCCCATAGCAGAAACAGTGTATGTAAACAATCAATTAACTATCCACCGTTATGTTTTCCCCTACTTTAATTTACATTTGACTGGTATAATAACACATGAACACTCCATGTTAACCTCATGAGTGTCGCTAAGATTTTATATAAACTCTAAATGTTTCAATTGAATAGATTATCGTTGGATAATGTTATTGAATCTCCTCCTTCCCTCCCCTTCCCAAGTTCATAACACCTGTTGAACATTTAAAGAGCCGGTATAACTCAACGCATTTTAATTCCTTCGCTTTTAACAACTTCGATATGTATATAGTTATTTCCATTCCTTCATAATACAAGAGAGACAGAACAGTGTCTTTAACTCTTTCAACTTTTTTGTCTCGATTCCTTCATTGAAACGCAGCAATTACTCAGTTTTTGTTCTAGATCTTAATTAACCCTTTGTTGCCATTGCTAGGAGTTGAGCTGCTATAACCAACCATGCTGGAAGTCTAATAACAACTATGGTGTAGAAATATACCTAGTTGGATGAATCTTATTGTGGCTAGCTGGTCTAGTGGCTAACGCGACGGGCTGGAGTTTTGAGACTCTCTGACCGCGGGTTCAATCCCGGCCGGGGGTATGGTTTGTTTACAATCGTGTCATTACGATTTCTTGAGTCACTTTATAACATGTCTTCTCGAATTCATCAGTACGCTGACGTGGCCAAGCTAGGACTTCAAAAAACTTTTACCTCCTGGCCAGCTCTTGACAAGAAATGAAATCGGCTTAAGAAATTGAGAGCCATTTATAAGACTCCATTAACGGCAAACTCCGTCTTCTTCATTATTATTTTTGGTTATAATAAAAAATAATAATCAATCATCCTTCTGAGTAAATTAGGATCTTTATTTATGTCAAATAGTACTCAGAAGACCTGTTGATCCAACTTTCTCTCGTGTATGTATTCAAACATTACTTATTAATTTTTTTTAACAATGAAGTACATTTCATTGGTTGAAGATTAATTTTTCAAAAAACATTTGAAATATTTTCAACTTGTTTCTGCAAAACGATCCCTGATGATAAGGCCAAGTTGGCGGGCTTTATGTAAAAGGTTTCATGGATAAAAAATATCTGGACTCTTCAAAAGTTTGTTAACGTATATTACTCCGAAAAATCGAGTGGAAAGCATATATTTACATGTTTTTCATATGCCTATATGTGTACATATGCAATTGAATGTGAGTTTGCATAAATTTTGCTCGTATATTGGTTGAATGTGTGTATGTGTGTATATATTTTCATATGCATATCTGTGTGTATGACTGTATATATATATATATTATATATATATATATATATATATATATATATATATATATATATATATATTATATAATATATAGGTATATCTTGCTACTTCTACAGGCATGCACATGCATATATATATATATATATTAATATATATATATATATATATATATATATATATATATATATATATATATTTTATATATATACACACATCTAGGGTTCTTCTTTTTCTTAATAGCACTTGTTCTTGTTTTTTTCCTCTCTCTCTACTGTCCATGGGAGAAGTCGAAAAGAATCTTTCCTCCGTATGCCATGTGTGTCTCATGTGGCGATTAAAATGCCGGGAGCAATGGGCTAGTAACCCCGTCTCCTGAATACACTTACTAAAAATGAGAAGAAAAACTTTATAAAACTGGGATGCTTGAATGTGCGTGCACATAGTGCTGATGTTATGAATAAAAAGAAGTTGGATGTCCTGGCCCTAAGTGAAACAAAGCTGAAGGGCGTAGGCGAGTTTAAGTGGGGGGAAATAAATGGGATTAAATCAGGAGTATCTGAGAGAGTTAGAGCTAAGGAAGGGGTAGCAATAATGCTGAAGGACCAGTTATGGAAGGAGAAGAGGTAATATAAATATATAAATTCGAGGATTATGAGAATTAAAATAAGGGTCGGATGTGAAAAGTGGGTCATAATAAGCGTGTATGCACCTGGAGAAGAGAGGAGTGTAGAGGAGATAGAAAGATTTTGGGAGATGTTAAGCGAATGTATAGGAACCTTTGGTCCAAGTGAGAGAGTAATTGTGGTAGTAGACCTAAATGCTAAAGTTGGAGAAACATGTAGAGGGGTGTGGTAGGCAAGTTTGGGGTACCAGGTGTAAATGATAATGGGAGTCCTTTGATTGAACTGTATATAGAAAGGGGTTTAGTTATAGGTAATACGTATTTTAAGGAAAAGAGGATAAATAAGTATACAAGATATGATGTAGGGCGTAATGACAGTAGTTTGTTGGACTATAAATTGGTAGATAAAAGACTGTTGAGTAGACTTCAGGATGTACATGTTTATAGAGGGGTCACAGATATATCAGATCACTTTCTAGTTGTAGCTGCAGTGAGGGTAAAAGGTAGATGGGATACAAGAAAAATAGAAGCAGCAAGTAAGAGAGAGGTGAAGGTGTATAAACTAAAAGAGGAGGCAGTTAAGGCAAGATATAAACAACTGTTGGAGGATAGATGGGCTAGTGAGAGCATAGGCAATGGGGTCGAAGATGTATGGGGTAGGTTTAACAATGTAGTGTTAGAGTGTATAGCAGAAGTTTGTGGTTACAGGAAAGTAGGTATGGGAGGGAAGAAGAGCGATTGGTGGAATGATGATGTAAAGAGAGTAGTAACAGAGAAAACGTTTGCATACGAGAGGTTTTTACAAAGTAGAAGTGATGCAAGGAGGGAAGAGTATATTGAGGAAAAATGAGAGGTTAAGAGAGTGGTGAAGCAATCTAAAAAGAGAGCAAATGAGAGAGTGGGTGAGACGTTATCAACAAATTTTGTTGAAAATAAGAAAGAGTTTTTGAGTGAGATTAATAAGTTGAGGAAGCCTATGGAACACATGGATTTGACAGTTAAAAATAGGAGAGGAGAGTTATTAAATGGTGAGTTAGAGCTATCGGGAAGATGGAGGGAATATTTTGAGGAATTGTTAAATGTTGATGAAGATAAGGAAACTGTGATTTCGTGCATAGGGCAAGGAGGAATAACATCTTGTAGGAGTGAGGAAGAGCCACTTGTGAGCATGGGGGAAATTCGTGAGGCAGTAGGTAAAATGAAACGGGGTAAGGCAGCGTGGATTGATGGGATAAAGATAGAAATGTTAAAAGCAGGTGGGGATATAGTTTTGGAGTGGCCGGTGTTATTATTTAATAAATGTATGAAAGAGGGTAAGGTACCTAGGGATTGGCAGAAAGCATGCATAGTTCCTTTGTATAAAGGCAAAGGGGATAAAAAGTGCAAAAACTATAGAGGAATAAGTCTGTTGAGTGTATCTGGTAAAGTGTATGGTAGAGTTATTATTGAAAGAATTAAGAGTAAGACGAAGAGTAGTATAGCAGCTAAACAAGGAGACTTTAGGAAAGGTAGGGGGTGTTGAGACCAAGTATTTACAGTGAAACATATAGGTGAACAGTATTTAGATAAGTGTAAAGAGGTTTTTGTGGCACTTACGGATTTGGAAAAGGCATATGACAGGGTGAATAGGGGGGCAATGTGGAAGATGTTGCAGGTGTATGGTATAGGAGGTAGGTTACTGAAAGCAATGAAGAGTTTTTACAAGGATAGTGAGGCTCAGGTTAGAGTATGTAGGAAAGAGGGAGATTATTTCCCAGTAAAAGTACGCCTTAGACAAGGATGTGTGATGTCACCGTGGTTGTTCAATATATTTATGGATGGAGTTGTAAGAGAAGTGAATGCGAGGGTCTTGCCAAGAGGTGTGGAGTTAAAAGATAAAGAATCAAACACAAAGTGGGAGTTGTCACACTTGCTCTTTGCTGATGACACTGTGCTATTGGGAGATTCTGGAGAAGTTGCAGAGGCTAGTGGATGAATTTGGTAGGGTATGTAAGAGAAGAAAATTAAAAGTGAATATAGGAAAGAGTAAGGTTATGAGGATAACAAAAAGATTAGGTGGTGAAAGATTGGATATCAAACTCGAGGGAGAGAGTATGGAGGAGGTGAATGTATTCAGATATTTAGAAGTGGACGTGTCAGCAGAGGGGTCTATGAAGGAGGAGGTGAGTCATAGAACTGATGAGGGGAAAAGGGTGAGTGGTGCACTTAGGAGTCTGTGGAGACAAAGAAGTTTGTCTGTGGAAGCAAAGTGGGGAATGTGAGAGTATAGTTGTACCAACACTCTTGTATGGGTGTGAAGCATGGATGATGAATATTGCAACGAGGAGAAGGCTGGAGGCAGTGGAGATATCATGTCTGAGGGTAATGTGTGGTGTGAATATAATGCAGAGATTTTGTAGTTTTGAAATTAGGAGAAGGTGTGGGATTACCAAAACTATTGTCCAGAGGGCTGAGGATGGGTTGTTGAGGTGTGCGATTGGCTTGAACTCCAGCAAGCGTGCGTGAGCATATTTGATAGGAGTGAATGGAGACGAATGGTTTTCAATACTTGAAGTGCTGATGGAGTGTGAGCAAAGTAACATTCATGAAGGGGTTCAGGAAAATCGGCAGGCCGGACTTGAGTCCTGGAGATGGGAAGTACAGTGTCTACGCTCAAAAGGAGGGGTACTAATGTTACATTTCTATAACTGAAGCGTAAAGCACACCTCTGGCAAGACACTGATGGAGTGTATGATGATTAAAGTTTTACTTTTTCGGACCACCCTGCCTTGTGGGAATCCGACGTTGTGTTTGATATATATTATATATATATATATATAATATATATATATATATATATATATTTATATATATATATATATAATATATATATATATATATATATATATATATATATATTTATATATATATATATATATATATATATATATATATATATATATATATATATTATATATATATATATATTATATATATATATATATATAATATATATATATATATATATATATATATAAATATATATATATATATATATATATATATATATATATATTATATATAATAAAAATATATACATATATATAAATATATATATATATATATATATATATATATATATATATATATATATATATATATATATATATATATATATATATGTCGTGCCGAATAGGCAGAACTTGCGATCTTGGCTTAAATAGCAACACTCATCTTGCCATATAGGACAAGTGAAAATTTGCGTATGCAATAATTTTGCCAAAATCATTCTGAACCTAACGAAAAAAATATATTTCACTGTGTTTGTTTAGTATTAAATTATTCTAAACAAATCTAAAATATATTTAGTTGGGTTAGGCTAAAATAAATTGTTCTTGTTATAATAAGGTTAGGTAAGTTTTCTAAGTTTCTTTTGGTGCAAAATTAAAATTTTTTACTTTAATATTAATGAAAAAAAAATATTTTTAAAAGTATAAAAGAAAATTTCAGAAAGGTCTTATTTTTAAATTATTTCTTGCTAATTGGCCAGTTTTACATATTCGGCACGACATATATATATATGTCGTGCCGAATATGTAAAACTGGTCAATTAGCAAGAAATAATTTAAAAATAAGACCTTTCTGAAATTTTCTTTTATACTTTTAAAAATATTTTTTTTTCATTAATATTAAAGTAAAAAATTTTAATTTTGCACCAAAAGAAACTTAGAAAACTTACCTAACCTTATTATAAAAAGTGCAATTTATTTTAGCCTAACCCAACTAAATATAGTTTAGATTTGTTTACAATAATTTAATGCTAAACAAACTCAGTGAAACATATTTTTTTCGTTAGGTTCAGAATGATTTTGGCGGCATTATTGCATACACAAATTTTCACTTGTCCTATATGGCAAGATGAGCGTTGCCATTTAAGCCAAGATCGCAAGTCCTGCCTATTCGGCACGGTATATATATATATATATATATATATAATATATATATATATATATATATATATATTTTATATATATATATATATATATATTATTATATATATATTATCACACTGGCCGATTCCCACCAAGGCAGGGTGGCCCGAAAAAGAAAAACTTTCACCATCATTCACTCCATCACTGTCTTGCCAGAAGGGTGCTTTACACTACAGTTTTTAAACTGCAACATTAACACCCCTCCTTCAGAGTGCAGGCACTGTACTTCCCATCTCCAGGACTCAAGTCCGGCCTGCCGGTTTCCCTGAACCCCTTCATAAATGTTACTTTGTTCACACTCCAACAGCACGTCAAGTATTAAAAACCATTTGTCTCCATTCACTCCTATCAAACACGCTCATGCATACCTACTGGAAGTCCAAGCCCCTCGCACACAAACCTCCTTTTACCCCCTCTCTCCAACCTTTCCTAGGCCGACCCCTACCCCGCCTTCCTTCCACTACAGACTGATACACTCTTGAAGTCATTCTGTTTCGCTCCATTCTCTCTACATGTCCGATCCACCTCAACAACCCTTTATATATATATATATATATATATATATATATATATAATATATATATATATATATATATATATATATCTATATAAACACTGATCTCTGGCTGAAGGAGACTCGAACCTACGAACCTTAGGACAAGGTACGCAGTGCTTTACCAATCTACCCACACTGGACCAATACCTTGGCGTGTAGCATGCGCTACACGTTTTGATCCAAGGCAGCCAGCTTTCAGGGGAAGGCTTACAGCTTTTCATCTCATCCCTGCATGCATCAGCCTTACTAGAGATTTGAACAATGCAAGGAATTCGCAAGAGCATGCGAAATATACACAAACACTGATCTCTGGCTGAAGGAGACTCGAACCTACGAACCTTAGGACAAGGTACGCAGTGCTTTACCAATCTACCCACACTGGACCAATACCTTGGCGTGTAGCATGCGCTACACGTTTTGATCCAAGGCAGCCACTTTCAGGGAGAAGGCTTACAGCTTTTCATCTCATCCCCTGCATGCATCAGCCTTACTAGAGATTTGAACAATGCAAGGGAAATTTGCAAGAGCATGCGAAATATACACAAACACTGATCTCTGGCTGAAGGAGACTCGAACCTACGAACGTTAGGACAAGATACGCAGTGCTTTACCAATCTACCCACACTGGACCAATACCTTGGCGTGTAGCATGCGCTACACGTTTTGATCCAAGGCAGCCAGCTTTCAGGGAGAAGGCTTACAGCTTTTCATCTCATCCCCTGCATGCATCAGCCTTACTAGAGATTTGAACAATGCAAGGAATTCGCAAGAGCATGCGAAATATACACAAACACTGATCTCTGGCTGAAGGAGACCGAACCTCAAAACCTTAGGACAAGGTACGCATCTTTCCCCAATAAAACCCCACACTGGACCAAACCTTGGGGAGATCCCTTACAGTTTTATCCAGGCAGCCAGCTTTCAGGGAAAGGTCAGTTTTTTTCGTTCACCCCTGCAGATCACCTTTATTTAAAAGATTTAACAATCAAGGAATTCGGCGAGGCAGCGAAATTACCAAACACTTTCTGGCTACACCTCCCCCCCCACTCCCGCCCCCAAATTTTGCCCCTTTCCCGGATCAAGTTTTTCGATATCAACTTTTTAAGGGCTCCCTTTCCCCCCTTTTACCCCACCCCAAAAAAAACCTGCCAAATTCCTTGGTTAAAGTTTTTTTTTTCCCCCATGGGGAAGGTTAAAAATAACTCCCCCGGGGGCTTCTTTTTCCCTTACTAGGTTAAACAAGGGGAGTCCCCCCGGTTTACTCGGCGGTCGTGACTTCACGTGATGACCTCACCAAAAGGGGAAATCTTGCGAAGCATTAACTTAAAATAGGAAAAAAACACTTCAAAACTTTTATTTTTTTTATCCCAAATAATTTATAAATTTTTGAAACAACAAAAAAATCAAACTTTGAAAAAAAAACAAATCTTGGGGCTAAAACAGGTGAAAATTCGTTTTTTTTCTTTTTTTTTTCGAAAAAAATTCAAATTTTTTGGGTTTTCCCTTTTTAACCCCCTTCCCCCCCTCTCCTTTTTTTCAGTTTTTGGGATTCATTTAACCTAAAAAAAACCCCCTTTCCCATTTTAAAAAAATCCTTCCCCAAAAAAAAGGTAACCCCTTTTTAATTCCCATTTTTTCCTTAAAAAACCTTTCCCAAAACCTTTAAAAATCAAAAAAATTTCCCCCTTTTCTTAAATTTTTTTTTCCCCCCTTTTTTAAACTTTCAAAACAAAAAAAATCAATTATTGAAAATTTAAAAGAAAATTAAATATCCCCCCCCCCCCCCCCCCCCCCCCCCCCTCTTTCCCCACCAAATTTTTAAAAAAAAACAAAATTTTTAACTCATCCCCAAATTTTTTTTTTTTTAAAAAAACATTTCACAAAAAACCAAAATTAAACAAAAACATTTTCCCCAAAAATTTTTCCTTTAAAATTTCTTTAGAAAAAAAACACCATCCAATACCTTAAATACTCCCCCAAAAAATTCCACCCCTAAAAACCCCAAAACCCCCAAAATCCCGACCTTTAAACTTTCAAAAACCCCACCTTTAATTTAAACTTTCCAAAAAAAAATCCCCAAAATAAATTTTAATCCTAAAAACCCACTATACATTTAAAACAACCTCCACCAAATAAACCCCTTTCCAATTTTAAAAAATTTTTCCCACAAAAATTTCCCCAAACACTAAACAAAAAAATTACCAATCTAAACAAAAACCCCAAACAAAATTTAATTTTAACCCCCAAAAAAAACAAAATACAAAAATAAAAACAAAACCCAAAAAATTTACCCAAAATTTTCCCAAATTTCATTTAAACACCAAAACCCTCCCCCACCCAAATCCCAAAATCCCCAAAACCAACCCAAAACACTTTTAAAAAAAAACCCAAATAACCCCAACCCAAACAACCCCTTTTTAAAAAAAAACCCCAAATAAAACCCAAAAATTTTCCAACTATTAACAAAAATCCCACAAAAACCCCCAAAAAACTAACACAAAAAAACCCCCAAAAACCTTTGGGGTTTTGTTCAAACAAACCCCAAACCCCATCACTTACAACTTAATCAAAAAAACCCCCTTTCAAAACAAAAAAAAATCCCCTTTTTTTTTTTCCCTTAATTTTAAAACAAAACCCCCCAACTTTAAAAACCCAAAAAACCCCCAAAACCCCCAACATTTTTGGGATCTTATTCACAAAAAAAACCCCCAAAAACCCCATCCCCATTACCCCCCAATTTTTCCTCCAAACAAAACCCCTTCCTTTTAAAATTTATACAATTTCCCCCCAAAACAAAACAAAAAACCCCCCAAACCCCCCCATTACAAATTTCTTCAAAAATCCACAACCCCCATCCCCCAAATTTTTTCCCCCCTCCTTTTCCCATACAAATTTTCCCTTCTATAACCCCTTTTTAAAAATTTCCAAAAAAATAAAAATATTCTTTTTCAAATAAAAACTATACCCCCTTCCTCCAACTTTATTTTTAAAATTTCAAAAAAATTTTTTAAAAAATTTTAAAATTTTTTAAAAAAAATATTTTTTTTTTTTTTTTTTTTTTTTAAAAATTTTTAAATTTTTTTTTTTTATAATTAAATTTAAAAAAAAAAATTTAAAAATATTTTTTTTAAATATTAAAAGATTTTATTTTTAATTTATAAAAAACATTTATTTTGAAATTAATATGAATTTAGTTAATTTTTTAAAATTTTTTAAAAAAATTAATTTATAAAAACCAAAACTTAAAAAACAAACCCACAAAACACCTTTTTTTTTTAAAAAACAACCCCAAAAAACCCCAAAAATTTTTTTTAAACTAAAAATTTCATTTAAAACACATTAACTTTTCAAAAAAATTTCAATATCCCCAACACCCCTAATCTCCAACACAACATTATCCAAAAACTAAAACCTAACCAGGAAACCCTTTAAACCAAAACACAAACACCCCCAAAAACCCCCAAATTTTTTAAACAACACCAAAAAAAACCCAGCCCTTTTTTAAAACAACCCAAAAAAAAAAAAAAAATTCCCAAAACCCAGAAACCCAAAAAAAAACCTAAACTACCAAACAACAGAAACCCCCCCCCCATCCCCCCCAATTTAAAAAAACCCTAAAAACACAAACCCCCCCCCCCACCCCCCCCCCCCCCTCCCCCCCCCCAAAACCCCCCCCCCCCCCCCCCCCTAAGACAACCCCCAAACAACAAACACCTATATTCCTTATCTCAAAAACCCACAAATATCACAAAAAACACCTTTTTTATAAACTTCGCACAAAAAAATCAAAAACACCAACTCCATAAATATCTAATACACCCCCTTCACTACCACCAACACATACCAGACAGATAGGGACACCCCCATGACTTCACACTCCATCCTGGTTTCTTGGCGATCAGCGACGTCACACCCCCACTTTTACTTCATTTAACTAATGAGAGGAAGTTACTTGTTTCAACCTTTTATATTCCAAACCAAAAGACACCACAACAAGACGTTTAAAAAAATTCTAAAACCCCCAACCACAAAAAACACACTTTTTTCTGCACATTTTTTAAAAACTTCTCATAACGAAGTCACTAAAACTATTATATTTTTACTAAGATCACATAATATTTTGTTTTCTCTAACTCACCCCCCAAATTTTACATTTCATTCACCTTCACTTTTCTTTAACCGAAATTACATCTCACCACCAAACTCCTCCCTCTTCCCTCCCGATTTTTCAAATTAGCACAAAAAAAAACTAATCTATAACATTTTTCTCCATTCGTCTCTCGACGGCGGGGAGAAGGACGCTTCTACAGGTTCTTTGCCGCCACCGGGTGAGGAAAACATGCATTAGCACCAAATGGCGGACCGACGTCCCGGGCACATAAATACTGTTCATTGAGCTGGTTAGAGGATTTCTTTTAAGCAACCCCGATAAACGTTCTCCTGCCAAGCATTATCAGGGACTGTTATGGCATCCCCAAGAAGGCTTTAGGTGTGGCACTAAATGGTAATAAGGGTCTTCTGAAGTTCATGGGGGTGACTTCTACTTACCATCGTCGACAAATTTTAAAAAAAGGCGGATGAGTACAATTCGGCGGGGAAGTATGCTTGCGAGTGTCTAATATTTTACTTGGGTAAAGGGAAAGGGAAATGTACCTTTTGGGGCAACAGCATACGCCTACAAGAGTGTCAGGGGGATGGGGCTGTAATCGACGAGCATGGGGAAAAGGGAGGGACGGCCCTTTTGAGGGGATGCCCGGGAAAGGGTCCTTTACACTGAAAAACCCTGAGGAGGGCCCATACCATATATGTTACATTTCATAACCAAAACACAGGTTTTTTTTCCATGCGGGGCAGAGGAAGACTCCCTTTATGGACTTTATGAAACACATGGTGGGACAAAGCCCCCGGAGACAGGGCCCTAGGCGTCAGGAGACAGCTTCTGTGGATACGCATTAGAAGCCGCGGACGTTTATGACGGGGGGAAGTGGAACGCCTACCCTAATAGGGGTTCCCCGGCGGGGTTTTTTGGGAAAATGGTACAAAGGGGAAACGGGGGGGGGGGAAAAGTTAGACGCCGTTTAATCGGTCAGCTAGGCGGGTTTTTGGGGGCAGTGTGAAAAAAAAAATTTTTTTGAAAAGTGGACGGGGGGGAGGGATATTTGCAAAATGTAGAACAGAAAGGTAAAGAGAGTAGGCGGGGAAATTTTGGAGGCCATCAAAAGATTTTTGAAAGAAATTGGAGAGGGGGTGAAAGTAGGGGCCCCGGGAAAGGGCAAGTTAAAAACAGAGCCGGGAAGAAGATTGGGGGTGTGGTCAAAGGAAGGGGAGGGGGGGGGGGGTGGAACACAAGGGAAGGGGGGTTTTTAGGGGGGAAAAGGGTTGTAGAGAAGAAAGAGGAAAGGGGACCGAAAGTCAGCGGGGGGCCCCCATTTTTTAAAACATGGAAACCGAAAGGTCTTAAAACCGAGGCCGGGAGGAGAGTGGGTTTTGAGAAGAAGTAGAGGGGGGGGAAATAAAAGGGGGGAAGGGAAAGGGGTTAGGGACATGATGTTTTTGGGTTGAAAGGAGGTGTGGCTGTGGGGCGGGTATAGGAAAAGTCCCTTTTTTCGTACCTGGGTTTTGGGAGGAGGGGGGGGGTGGGAGGTTGTCAGGGGGGATGGGTTTTTGGGGGGGCCAGGAGGGTTAGTTTTGAGGGGTGTACATGCCAGCAACTAGTAACGCTAGAGTGAAGGTGAATTTTGTACGCGATTTCTGGTAATCACTTGAGGGTTTCCGCTTTTTCGGGGATTGGGGGATTTGGAAATTTTTCATTCGGAAAAGGTGATGTGGTTCCAAGGGATGCGGGGGTGTTTTGGGGGTTCTGCGGGATGTTTTTCGAGAATGTTGGGGTGGTAGATGTGGGGGGAAGAGGGGATATGGAGTGGGGCCACTTTTATTCGTAGGGGATATGAGGCCGGGGGAGAAGATTTTTTAGCGGGCAAGGTGTGGAGAGGGTGAGGGCTATCGATGTGAGTTTTTTTTGATATCGTGCTGTTAAAGCGATTTGAGGGTAAAGGCATAGTGGAGTTTATGCAGGATACTGGGAAATTTTTTTTGAGGGACTTAGGACGAGGTGACCCACAGGGTTTGATGATTGGAGGAAATCCTTTTGGGGGACTGGAATGGAAAGGATTTGCTGGATTGGTGGGGGAAAAGAGGGCTAAAAATTGAAATCGCGAAAATTTTTTTAAAGTACGGGGTAAGGAGATGGCGAGGTGGAGCATGGTTTCAAAAATTTTCTTGAGGGTCAGTTAAATGATGTTTGCGAGAAGGGGGGGGCGGAGTGGGACATGGGAAATTTGCGAAAAAGGTTTGGGGGAAATTCACAATGAAAAATTTGAGGCAATTTGAGTTGGCAGGGTTTGGGGGATTTTTAAGGGGGGGAAGGGCCCTCGGGTTTTTTATTTAAGGGGATTTAAGGAACGGCAGGCGAAAACCACCTTGGCGTATATTGAGGCAGGACAGGGGGGGTGGCTTTTTAAGGGGCAAGGCCCATCCACCCGGGAAAAATTAGTTTGTATGCAGATTTTTGGTTTTGGGGAGAAGTGGAGGAGGGTTGGGGGGGAGTGGGTGAGGGGGGTTTGGGGGGTAAGGGTTTTAAAGGGGATTTAAATGAGCAGGGCAGTGACAGAATTGAGGGGATATTAGTGTGAGGAGGTGGAGGGGGCAGTTTTTTTTTCCAGGGGAAAACCCAGTAATGGCATACCAAACGATTTTTTTTGGGGTCATTGGGGGGTGTACAGCATTGTCTGGGGGGGGTTTTGAATTGTATGTTAAGATGGGAGGGGGGGGAAAACGCAAAGAACGGGTGTCACGGTTTTAGGCCCAAAAAGAGGAAGCCCATTTTTTAAGATTACCGTGCGATTGCGTTAATGTGCTCGGGTTTCAAAATTTTTGCTAAGGTTTTGGGAACAAATGAGGAAAGTGTTGGGGTTTTGGTACATAGGGCAGTTGGGGAATTCCGGGAAGAAGGATGAGGGGTGGACATGGGTTGATTAGGGGTTTTCTAGAGGATGTACGGGGGGGGAATCTAGGTTAAGATTGGGTGAATGCAAGATTGCGTGGACAGAGTTTTTTAGGGTTTGCTTAGAGAGGTTTTTGGGTTCCGGGAGGGGGCAGTGAGGTGGGGGAACACCCTGAGCGAAGCAGAGGTAAGGGGACAGGGCAAAAGGGAGGTTGGGTGGAAGGGACCCATGGAGAGAGGTTTTTTAGGGAGGGCGTCCCCTTCACAGCTGCTCTTTGCGTGTGTGCAAAACCTTTTTATATCTGTTGAGAGGTGATGGGCAAACAGGAGATGGAAGGTGGATGCAAAAGGGGGACGTTGGGGATGTGGGTGATACTACTGTTTTTTCCGGGGTAAGGAGGGTTAAGGGGGGTGGGTGGAGTGATTCAGATTTTGGGATAAACCGGGAAAGAGTTAATACAGTGAAATCAAGGTTACTAGAGGTAGGTAATTGGATGGGGGGCCTGGGGATGGGGTTAGGATGGGCAGTGGTTGACAAAATCAGGGGGAAGTGGGATATGGGATATGGCGGAAGTGCAGGCAGCAGAAGGGTAAATTCGGAGTCGTCAGGGGAAGGTTTTTAAATAGCTAGGGGGTTTAAGGCGAGGGGCTTACATTTCACAGAGGGGATGGTGGTTTAAAATTCACTTGTCTATAGCAAGGTATGGGGGTGGCAGAGGTTTTTTTTTCCCTTTGAGGCACGAGATATTGGGAAAATCAGAGGAGGGTGCTGAAGTTTTTGTGGGGGATTTGGGAGGGCATGGTTAAGTAAAGGAGGTATTTTTTTCGGTTTCGAAGAGGGGATTTATTTGTTGTCTTTGGGCTGAGAGTAATGACTGTATATATCAAGGGAGGGATATGAGGGAAGGGGGGGGGGGGGCGCTAAAGAGGAAAGTTATGGAGGAGGGACGTAAATGGTGGAGGGGAGGAATTTAGGTTTTTTGGGAAAAATTGAGAAAATTTTTTTTGACAGGCAACAGTGGGAAAAACAAAGTGAAAAGGTTGGTGGGGAGTGAAAGGCAGGGAATTATGCAAGGGGAGCCGTGTTCCAAAGTTGATTCAAAACATACCAAACTAAGCACACACCTCAAAAAAATACAAAATCATTTACTAAGTTCTATTAACATTCATCAACAAAAATATTAATACAAATTTTCCAAACCAAATTTTTGTTATAATCACGAAACATAAAATGTTTTACCAATTTTTTTTCTCCAAAAACTGAAAATTCATACCGCATTTATCATTTCTCACCTATGTTGCATACACTTTTCCCCTCCCCATCATCCCTGAAACATCCTTTCTTATTCATCCGTATATCATAGAGATGTTTTAACCCCGCGACCCACAACCCACGAGGACCAGAGCAACCCTCACCACCCCAACACCATACTACACTCTGGCTCCTAATGTCATTTATGGGGCTTTGGGATAAAATTCTTAGGAGATAACGGATGAAAAAAGGATGTTTTAGTTATGTGTGGGTGAAATGTGATATGCAACATAGGTGAGAAATGATAAAATTGGGACGAAAAATTCAGTTTGGAAAAAAAAATGTGTAAAGCGTTTTTTTTTCATGATTATAACATAAATTTGTTTTGGTAAATTGTATTTAATATTTTTTTTTTGATGAAAATTAACATGAAAATAGAAATGATTTGTATTAGTTGGAGGGTGTGACTTTGTTTGGTAATGTTTATGACTGGAAAATTTTTTTTTGGGCTTATGTCTTATTTTTTTAAATATCAAGTATAGGTTTTTGGGGTATGTCTTAGTTATGATGTGAGTCTTTGTTGGAGGTGAATGTCTTAGATTTGGTGTGTATGTCTCGTGCTTTAAATTTTTGATTGAAATATGAAGTTTTTGGTATGGGGATAGTTAAAGGCTCATTTAAGTTATAGATTTTTGGGATTCGTAAATTTTTTTTGTATGTCTTTTTTTTGTGCGAATGCATTTATATATATATATAAATATAAATTTTATATATATAATATTATATATATATTAAAAATAATATATATTTTTTTTTTTTTTTTTTTTTTTTTTTTTTTTTTTGCGCCCATGGAGAGGGAGTTCTTGGTTATCGTATTTTTGGGGGTTTCTATAAATGGGTGTTAGCTGGCGATGCTAAACTAGTTTCTGGGATTTGGGCGGTGTTTTGGTAGTATTTATGGTTATTTGGGAGTTTTCAGTAGGGTTTTTGGGGGTATTTGGGGGTTTTTGATTGTGTTTTGGAAAGGGGTTTTAAATGATGTGCAGATATTTTTTGAAGAGGTTTAGTGGGGTTTTGGTGTTGTTCAGAGTTAAATTTAAAGTTTTTAGTATGATGTTTAAGAGAAAGTGCAGAAAAAAAGTGTGATCTTATGGGGGGGTTATAGAATTTGGTAAACGCTTGATTGGTGATCTTAGATATTGGATAATAACAGGGTTGAAACAAGTAACTTCCTCTCATTAAATTAAAAGAAGTAAAAGTGGGGGGGGACGTCGCTGATCGCCAAGTAAAACAGGGTGGAGTGTGATGTCATGGGAGGGACCCAATCTGTGCTGGATGTGTTTGTAGTGTGAGGGAGTGATTAGATATTGTATGGAGTTGGTGATTGTGATTTTTTTTTTGCGAATTTTAAAAAATGAGTGTTTTCTGTGATATTAGTGGTTTTTTAGGGAATGAATAGGTGTTTTTTTTGTTGGGGTTTTCTTAATTTTTGTGTGTACATGTTATTTTTCATTGGGGGTGATCCTGTTGTAAGTGTTTTTGGTTTGTTTTGGGTATGTTCAAAGTTTTTTTTTGAGTATTTAAATGATTTAGAGAATTTTTTTTTTTTTTTTGCACCCATGTTATATAAAAAGTCGAGGTGAGTGGGAGCGTTTTTGGTTATAGTGATTTGAGGGGATTTCTATAAAAAGGGTTTTTTTTGGTTGTGTTGATCTTAGTTTCGGGGGTTTTAGTGCTCTTTGGGTAATTCAGTGCTGTTTTTTGGGAGTTTCAGTGGGGTTTTGGGGGTATTCAAAAGGGGTTTGTTGATGTTTTTTGAATGGTTAAATGATGTTATTGGAGTAAAAAACAAAGGTTAAATTGTGTTGTTTTTGGTGTTGTACAAATAAAATGTGGTGTGTTGGGTGTGTTTGGTTAGTTTTTTTAAAGTGTCTCAGTCTAAGTGTAGATTAGTTTTTTTTGATAAGTTGTAAAATCTGGGGGCTGAGGGGTATATGGCGGTTAGTTTTAATTTTTAATTTAAAGAAATGTGAAGTGAGTAAATTGAGTTTACAAATTTTATTTGGGAGAATGCAAAATAATATTTTGGAAGTGTTTCAGTGTTTTTTTGGAAGTGTCAAAAGGTGTTTATGTGGTATTCAAATATTTAGAGAGTGTTCGAAACATCTTGGGGGTTGTTCTGTAGTGAGATGATAAAGGTTGTCGTAGAGAATATTTTTTAAAAAATTGAGAAAAAGGCTCAAATGATATGTAAAGAGGTTTTTTAAAATGTTTAAAGTAAAGTAAGTGTTTTTGTTATTAGGGGGCATAGAATTTTTTTGAATACTTGGTTTCATGACTTTAATGGATTTTATGGTGATGAATGCATTTGTGGATGTGAAATGTGATTTTTTTTGTTTTTTGAAAAGGGTGTTGGGAGATGGGGGATGGATGGAAGAAAGTGGGGGAGAGGAGAGGGGGTATGGGGGGGGTTTGTTTAGAAATTTAATGAAATAGGGGATTTTTACTGAAAAAAATTAATGTTGAATATTTTAAAAGAAATTATAGAAATGAAGGGTTATGTTTTCACTGGAAAAAATTAGGGTCAGAAACATGCCGGGGTAAAGGTAGTGAGAATGATTTTGTTTTTGAGTGAATATCAAATTATGAGATTCAGGAATGGGATGGAAGGTTTTTTTTGAATTTTAGTAATGTAGGGGGGAATGTGTATTTTATTTAAGATTTAGTAAAAGAAAGGGGAAAATTTTATGGAAAAGGAAAAATTGTGAATAAATTGACAAGTGATAGGGGTTGGGGATTTTTGTTCGAACTAGAGATACCCAAAAAAAGTTAAAGTGGGTTGTTTTGTTGTGGGGGGATGTGGGTTTTTGGGGTTTGTGGGTTGTAGGTGTTGTTTTTTGAAAAGGATCCGAAAAAAATGGTTAAAGTTTTGGGGTTGTTATGGGGGTTGTGGGGTTGTGGTTTTTTGGGGGG
>NC_069399.1:72265541-72280237 GCF_026875155.1 Cherax quadricarinatus | reverse complement strand
CCCCCTTTTTTAGCCAACCCTTTTAAATTTCAATTTGATCTTTTCTCTTTAGTTCTTTAACTCGCTTTGTACTTTGTATATTTTGTAACAATGTGGCAACAAGTGCCAACTAGGCCTCAATGAACTGGCACTTTGAAATTTTGTTGTATAATTTCAGGCTTTCTCTCGCCTTTACTTTATTTATTTTTGCTAATACTTTGGTTATCACTTGTAGGGTTGTTCACTGACGTTGTCACTAACACTGGTTGCTTCTAGCTGCTAAAACACACGCCTAAAAAGCACTAAGATTCTCGGAGCCTGGCGCTTGTGACCCGCTACACTACGTGTGTGTGTTTGTGTGTGTGTGTGTGTGTGTGTGTGTGTGTGTGTGTGTGTGTGTGTGTGTGTGTGTGTGTGTGTGTGTGTGTGTGTGTGAGTGTGTGTGTGTACTCACCTATTTGTGGTTGCAGGGATCGAGTCATAGCTCTTGGCCCCGCCTCTTCACTGATTGCTACTAGGTCCTCTCTCTCCCTGCTTCATGAGCTTTATCAAACCTAGTCTTAAAACTACGTATGGTTCTTGGCTCTACTACGTCACTTTCCAGGCTATTCCACTTCCTGGCAACTCTGTGACTGAAATACTTCCTAAAATCCCTTTGACTCATCTGGGTCTTCAGTTTCCAATTGCGACCCCTTGTTTCTGTGTCCCATCTCTGGAACATCCTGTTTATGTCCACCATCTCTATTCCGCGCAGTATTTAATATGTCGTTATCATGTCTCCCTTGACCCTACTGTCCTCCAGTGTCGTCAGGCCAATTTCCCTTAACCTTTCTTCGTAGGACAATCCCCTTAGCTCTGGGACTAGTCTTGTTGCAAAACCTTTGCATTTTCTCTAATTTCTTAACGTGCTTGACCAGGTGTGGATTCCAAACTGGTGCTGCATACTGCAGTATGGGCCTGACGTATATGGTGTACAGAGTCTCGAACGATTCCTTACTGGGGTACCGGAACGCTATCCTTAAGTTTGCCAGACGCCCGTATGCTGCAGCAGTTATCTGACTGATATACGCCTCAGGAGATGTGGTTGGTATTATACGCACCCCAAGCTCTCTTTCCTTGGTTGAGGTTTGCAGTTTTTGGCCACTTTGACTATACTCTGTCTGCGGTCTTCTTTTCCCTTCCCCGATCCTCATGACTTTGCATTTGGCAGGGTTAAATAGCTGGGTTAAGTTGCCGGACCAGGCTTGTAGACTGTCCAGGTCTCTTTGTAGTCCTGCCTAATCCTCGACCGATTTGATTCTCCTCATTAACTTCACATCATCTGCAAACAATGACACTTCTGAGTCTATCCCTTCCATTATGTCATTCACATATACCAAAAACAGCACAGGTCCTAGGACTGACCCTTGTGGAACCCCGCTTGTCGCAGGCGCCCACTCTGACACCTCGTTACGTACCATGACTCGTTGTTTCCTCCCTGTCAGGTATTCTCTGATCCATTGCAGTGCCTTTCCTGTTATGTGTGCCTGATCCTCTAGCTTTCGCATTAGCCTTTCATGAGAAACTATGTTGAAGGCCTTCTTGCAGTTCAAAAATGCAGTCTGTCCACCTCTCTCTCTCTCTCTTGTCTTACTTCTGTCACCTTGTCATAAAACTCCAGGGGGTTTGTGACACAGGAATTTCCTTCCCTGAAACCGTACTGGTTGTCGATTATACGCTTGTTTCTTTCCACGTGTTCCACCACTCTCCTGATGATCTCCGTGACATTGCATACTATACACCTTAGTGACACAGGTCTGTAGTTTAATGTCTTGTGCCTGTCTCTTTTTTTAAAAATTGGGACAACATTTCCCATATTCCATACCTCAGGTAATTGCCCAGTTTCAGTGGATGTGTTGAAGATCTGTGTTAGTGGCACACACAGGATCTCTGCTCCCTCTCTAAGAACCCATGGAGAGATGTTGTCTGGTTCCACTGCCTTTGAGGTATTAAGTTCACATAGTAACTTCTTCACCTCCTCCTCGGTTAGGTGTACCTCATCCAACACTTGTTGATGTACCTCCCTGTTCTGAATTCCTGGAGTCCTACCTGTTTCCACTGTAAATACTTCTTTAAATCTCATGTAGAGCTTCTCATATACCTCTTGGTCTTTTCTTGTGAAGTCCCCACCTTACTTTCTCAGTCTGATTACCTGGTCTTTGACTGTTGTTTTCCTCCTGATGTGGCTATGCAACAGCTTCGGGTCAGACTTGACTTTCGATGCTATGTCATTTTCCTATTGTTGCTGAGCCTCCCTTCTTATTTGTGGATATTCATTTCTGGCTCTTTGGCTGATCTCTTTATTTTCCTGAGTCCTTTGTCTTATGTACCTTTTCCATTCTCTAGTGCACTTAGTTTTTGCCTCTCTACACTTTTGGGTGAACCAAGGACTCGTTCTGTTCTTCCCATTATTTCTGTTTCCCTTGGGAACAAACCTCTCCTCTGCCTCCTTACATTTTGTTGTCAGATAGTCCATCATCTCATTTACTGGTTTTCCTGCCAGTTCTCTCTCCCACTGAACGTCTTGAAGGAAGTTCCTCATGCCTGTGTAGTCTTCTCTTTTGTAGTTTGGTTTTTCCCGTCCTATTCCTGCTACTCTCTCCACTTGTAGCTCAACTATGTAACCAAAGTACAGAACTACATGATCACTAACTCTAAAGGGCCTTTCATACGTGATATCATCGATATCCGAACTACTCAAGGTGAATACAAGGTCCAGTCTTGCTGGATCATCCTCACCTCTCTCTCTGGTAGTATCTCTAACATACCACTCAGTATTTTATATGTAGTCATCATATCCCACTTAACTCTTCTGTCTTCCAGTGTCGTCGGGTGGACTTCCCTTAACCTCTCCTCGTAGGGCATACCTCTTAGCTCCGGGACTAGTCTTCTTGTAAACCTTTGCACTTTCTCTAGTTTCCTTACATGCTTGACTAGGTGAGGGTTCCAAACTAGCGCTGCATATTCCAATATGAGCCTAACGTACACAGTGTACAGGGTCATGATTGACTCTTATTTAGATGTCGGAATGCTGTTCTTAGGTTTGTCAGGTTCCCATATGCTGCAGCAGTTATTTGGTTGATGTGATGTTCCCGGTGTTATACTTACACCAAGATCTTTTTCCTTGAGTGAGGCTTCTAGGCTCTGGCCCCCTAGACTGTACTCAGTCTGTGGTCTTCTTTGCCCTTCCCCAATCTTCATGACTTTGCACTTGGTTGGGTTGAACTCCCGAAGTCAGTTTCTGGACCAGGCCTGCAGTCTGTCCAGATCCCTCAGTAGTTCTGCCTGGTCTTCGTTCGATTGAATTCTTCTCATGAACTTCGCATCATCTGCAAACACAGACACTTCGGAGTTTTTTTCCTTCCCTCATGTCGTTCACAAATACCAGAAACAGCACTGGTCTTAGGACAGATCCCTGTGGCACCCCGCTCGTTACCGGTGCACACTCTGACACCCGCCACGTACCATGACTCTGTTGTCTTCCTGAGAGGAATTCCCTGATGCACTGTATTGCCTTCCCTGTTATCCCTGTCTGGTCTTCCAGCTTCCGCACTAATCTCTTGTGTGGAACTGCGTCAAACGCCTTCTTACAGTCCAAGAAAATGCAATCTACCCACCATCTTGTATTACTTCCTTCACCCTGCCATAGAACTCCAGTAGGGTTGTGATGCAGGATTTCCCGTCCGTGAAACCGTGCTGGCTGTCGTAAGCTCTTTCCTTTATAGGTGCTCCTCCACTCTTCTGATAATTTTTCTCCATGTTCTTGCATACTATATACGTCAGTGACACTGGTCTGTAGTTTAATGCTTCGAGTCTGTCTCCTTTTTTTAAAAATTGGGACTACATTTGCTGTCTTCCACACTTCCAGTAGTCGTCCTGTTTCGATAGATGTGTTGAAGATAGTTGTCAGTGGTACACAAAGCGCCTCTGCTCCCTCTCTCAGGACCCATGGAGAGATGTTATCCAGCCCTATCGCCTTTGAGGTATCTAGCTCGCTTAACAGCCTCTTCACTTCTTCCTCGGTTGTATGTATTGTGTCCAACACTTGATGGTGTACCCCACCTCTCTGCGTTTCTGGAGGCCCTTCTGTCTCCTCTGTGAACACTTCTCTGAATCTTCTGTTGAGCTCCTCACATACATCGTGGTCGCTTTTTATGACCTTCCCTCCTTCCTTCCTCAGCCTGAATACCTGTTCCTTGACTGTAGTTTTCCTCCTGATGTGGCTGTACAACAGTTTTGGGTCAGAATTGACTTCTGCTGCTATATCATTCTCGTATTGCCTTTGATCCTCCTGTCTTACCTGTGCATATGCATTTCTGGCTCTACGACTGGTTTCCTTATTCTCCTGGATCCTTTGCCTTCTATACTTCTTCCATTCACTAGCACACCTGGATTTGGCCTACCTGCACCTTTATGTGAACCATGGGCTCAACCTGGTTTTTTCATTATTCCTGTTACCCTTGGGCACAAAACTCTCCTCAGCTTCCTTGCATATTGTTGTCACATATGCCATCATCTCGTCCACAGACTTCCCTGCTAGTTCTCTGTCCCACTGAACCCCGTTGAGGAAGTTCTTCATGCTTGCGTAGTCCCCTTTATTGTAGTTTGGCTTCATTCGTCCAGTACTTCCTGCTTCCCCCTCTGCTTGTAACTCTATGTATTCGAAGCTTTAAAACCACATGATCACTGGCCCCCAGGGGTCTTTCATATGTGATGTCCTCAATATCTGCACTACTCAAGGGTAATACTAGGTCCAGTCTCCCTGGTTCATCCTCTCCTCTCTGTCTGGTAGTGTCCCTTACATGTTGGTACATGAGCTTTTCCATTACCACATCCATTATCTTGGTGTGTGTGTGTGTGTGTGTGTGTGTGTGTGTGTGTGTGTGTGTGTGTGTGCGTGTGTGTGGTGTGTGTGTGTGTGTGTGTGTGTGTGTGTGTGTGTGTGTGAGCGTGTGTGTGTGTGTGTGTGTGTGTATTATTGCATGTGTGTGTGCATTGGTGTGTATGTGTATTAGTGAGTGTATGTGTGTGTATGTGTTTGTGAGTGTGTGTGTGTGTGTACTCACCTAGTTGCACTCACATAGTTATGGTTGCAGGGGTCAAATGATAGCTCCTGGCCCCACCTTTTCACTGGCCGCTACTGGGTCACTCTTCCTGCACCATGAGCCTTATCATACCTCTTCTTAAAGCTGTGAATTGATCCTGTATCCACTACATCGCTTCCCAAACGATTCCACTACCTGAGTACTCTGTGACTGAAGAAATACTTCCTAAATGCTGTTCTTAGGTTTGTCAGGTTCCCATATGCTGCAGCAGTTATTTGGTTGATGTGATGTTCCCGGTGTTATACTTACACCAAGATCTTTTTCCTTGAGTGAGGCTTCTAGGCTCTGGCCCCCTAGACTGTACTCAGTCTGTGGTCTTCTTTGCCCTTCCCCAATCTTCATGACTTTGCACTTGGTTGGGTTGAACTCCCGAAGTCAGTTTCTGGACCAGGCCTGCAGTCTGTCCAGATCCCTCAGTAGTTCTGCCTGGTCTTCGTTCGATTGAATTCTTCTCATGAACTTCGCATCATCTGCAAACACAGACACTTCGGAGTTTTTTCCTTCCCTCATGTCGTTCACAAATACCAGAAACAGCACTGGTCTTAGGACAGATCCCTGTGGCACCCCGCTCGTTACCGGTGCACACTCTGACACCTCGCCACGTACCATGACTCTGTTGTCTTCCTGAGAGGAATTCCCTGATGCACTGTATTGCCTTCCCTGTTATCCCTGTCTGGTCTTCCAGCTTCCGCACTAATCTCTTGTGTGGAACTGCGTCAAACGCCTTCTTACAGTCCAAGAAAATGCAATCTACCCACCATCTTGTATTACTTCCTTCACCCTGCCATAGAACTCCAGTAGGGTTGTGATGCAGGATTTCCCGTCCGTGAAACCGTGCTGGCTGTCGTTAAGCTCTTTCCTTTATAGGTGCTCCTCCACTCTTCTGATAATTTTCTCCATGTTCTTGCATACTATATACGTCAGTGACACTGGTCTGTAGTTTAATGCTTCGAGTCTGTCTCCTTTTTTAAAAATTGGGACTACATTTGCTGTCTTCCACACTTCCAGTAGTCGTCCTGTTTCGATAGATGTGTTGAAGATAGTTGTCAGTGGTACACAAAGCGCCTCTGCTCCCTCTCTCAGGACCCATGGAGAGATGTTATCCAGCCCTATCGCCTTTGAGGTATCTAGCTCGCTTAACAGCCTCTTCACTTCTTCCTCGGTTGTATGTATTGTGTCCAACACTTGATGGTGTACCCCACCTCTCTGCGTTTCTGGAGGCCCTTCTGTCTCCTCTGTGAACACTTCTCTGAATCTTCTGTTGAGCTCCTCACATACATCGTGGTCGCTTTTTATGACCTTCCCTCCTTCCTTCCTCAGCCTGAATACCTGTTCCTTGACTGTAGTTTTCCTCCTGATGTGGCTGTACAACAGTTTTGGGTCAGAATTGACTTCTGCTGCTATATCATTCTCGTATTGCCTTTGATCCTCCTGTCTTACCTGTGCATATGCATTTCTGGCTCTACGACTGGTTTCCTTATTCTCTGGATCCTTTGCCTTCTATACTTCTTCCATTCACTAGCACACCTGGATTTGGCCTACCTGCACCTTTATGTGAACCATGGGCTCAACCTGGTTTTTTCATTATTCCTGTTACCCTTGGGCACAAAACTCTCCTCAGCTTCCTTGCATATTGTTGTCACATATGCCATCATCTCGTCCACAGACTTCCCTGCTAGTTCTCTGTCCCACTGAACCCCGTTGAGGAAGTTCTTCATGCTAGCGTAGTCCCCTTTATTGTAGTTTGGCTTCATTCGTCCAGTACTTCCTGCTTCCCCCTCTGCTTGTAACTCTATGTATTCGAAGCTTAAAACCACATGATCACTGGCCCCCAGGGGTCTTTCATATGTGATGTCCTCAATATCTGCACTACTCAAGGTGAATACTAGGTCCAGTCTCCCTGGTTCATCCTCTCCTCTCTGTCTGGTAGTGTCCCTTACATGTTGGTACATGAGCTTTTCCATTACCACATCCATTATCTTGGTGTGTGTGTGTGTGTGTGTGTGTGTGTGTGTGTGTGTGTGTGTGTGTGTGTGCGTGTGTGTGTGTGTGTGTGTGTGTGTGTGTGTGTGTGTGTGTGTGTGTGTGTGTGTGTGTGTGTGTGTGTGTGTGTGTGTGTGAGCGTGTGTGTGTGTGTGTGTGTGTGTGTATTATTGCATGGTGTGTGCATTGGTGTGTATGTGTATTAGTGAGTGTATGTGTGTGTATGTGTTTGTGAGTGTGTGTGTGTGTGTACTCACCTAGTTGCACTCACATAGTTATGGTTGCAGGGGTCAAATGATAGCTCCTGGCCCCACCTTTTCACTGGCCGCTACTGGGTCACTCTTCCTGCACCATGAGCCTTATCATACCTCTTCTTAAAGCTGTGAATTGATCCTGTATCCACTACATCGCTTCCCAAACGATTCCACTACCTGAGTACTCTGTGACTGAAGAAATACTTCCTAACATCCCTGTGATTCAACTGAGTCTTCAACTTCCAAATGTGTCCCCTTGTTGTTGTGTTCCATTTCTGGAACATTTTGTTTCAGTCCACCTTGTCAATTCCTCTCAGTGTTTTATATGTTCTTATCAGGTCTCCCCCTATCCCTCCTGTTCTCCGCTGTTGTCAGGTCGATTTTCCATTAACCTCTCCTCGTAGGAAATACCCCTTAGCTCGGGGACTAATCTTGTTGCAAACCTTTGCACATTCTCTAGTTTCTTTACGTGCTTGGCTAGGTGTGGGTTCCAAACTGGCGCCACATACTCCAATATGGGCCTAACATACACCGTGTACAGGGTCATGAACCATTCTTTATTAAGACGGCGGAATGCTGTTCTTAGGGTTGCTAGGCGCCCATATGCTACACCAGTTATTTGGTTGATGTGCACCTCAGGAGATGTGCCTGGTGTTATATTCACCCCAAGATCTTTTTCCTTGAGTGAGGTTTGTAGTCTCTTGCCCCATAGACTATACTCCGTCTGCTCTACGACTACTCTCCTTATTTTCCTGGGACCTATGCCTTCTACATTTCTTCCATTCCCTAGCACACATGGTTTTGGTCTCCCTGCACCTTTGGGTGAACCATGGGCTCATCCTGGCTTTCTCGTTATTTCTGTTACCCTTGGGTACAAACATCTCCTCAGCATCCTTGCATATTGTTGTCACATATTCCATCATCTCGTTTACTGACTTCCCTGCCAGTTCTCTGTTCTATTGAACTCTGTTCAGGAAGTTCTTCATTACCGCGTAGTCCCCTTTCTTGTAGTTGGCTTAATTCGTCCTGCCCTTCCTGCTTCCCCCTCCACTTGTAACTCTTTTATGTATTCGAAGCTTAAAACCACATGATCACTGGCCCCCAGGGGTCTTTCATATGTGATGTCCTCAATATCTGCACTACTAAAGGTGAATACTAGGTCCAATCTCGCTGGTTCATCCTCTCCCCTCTCTCTCTGGTAGTGTTCCTTTGGTGTTGGTACATGAAGTTTTCCAGTACCACCTCCATCATCTCAGCCATCCACGTTTCTTGGCTCCCCATATTGCTCCAAGTTCTCCCACTCGATTTTCTTGTGGTTGAAGTCACCTATGATCAGTGGCTTTGCCCTGCTCGTATGACCCCCTCTGGCCACTTCAGCAAGTGTGTCAACCATGGCTCTATTACTCTCATCATACTCTTGCCTTGGCCTCCTGCTGTTCTGTGGTGGGTTATACATCACTGCATTACCGCCTCGGGACTCCAGACTGAAGCGTCTGGAGCATCTCCTCTCTCCAGCTCATCAAAATCCCATCGGTTTTTGATCAGCAGTGCCACTCCTGCACCCCTATGTTCCCTCTGTCTTTCCTCAGGATTTGATATCCCGTTGGAAAGATGGCATCTGTTATCATGCCTGTGAGCTTGGTTTCTGTTAGAGTTATGATATCTGGAGATGGCTCTTTGGCTCTTTCGTGCCACTCTCCCAGCAAATTTGTAATTCCATCAGCGTTGGTGTACCAACGTGTGTGTGTGTGTGTGTGTGTGTGTGTGTGTGTGTGTGTGTGTGTGTGTGTGTGTGTGTGTGTGTGTGTGTGTGTGTGAGTGTGTGTGTGTGTGTGTGTGTGTGTGTGTGTGTGTGTGTGTGTGTGTGTGTGTGTGTGTGTGTGTGTGTGTGTGTGCGAATGTGTGTGTGTGTGTGCGTGTGTATGTGTGTGTGTGTGTGTGTGTGTGTGGTGTGTGTGTGTGTGTGTGTATGTGCGTGTGTGTGTGTGTGTGTGTGTGTGTGTGTGTGTGTGTGTGTGTGTGTGTGTGTGTGTGTGTGTGTGTGTATGTGTGTGTGTGTGTGTGTACTCACCTAGTTGTACTCACCTAGTTGAGGTTGCGGGGGTCGAGTCCGAGCTCCTGGCCCCGCCTCTTCACTGATCGCTACTTGGTCACTCTCCCTGAGCCGTGAGCTTTATCATACCTCTGCTTAAAGCTATGTATGGATCCTGCCTCCACTACATCGCTTCCCAAACTATTCCACTTACTGACTACTCTGTGGCTGAAGAAATACTTCCTAACATCCATGTGATTCATCTGTGTCTTCAGCTTCCAACTGTGTCCCCTTGTTACTGTGTCCAATCTCTGGAACATCCTGTCTTTGTCCACATTGTCAATTCCTCTCAGTATTTTGTATGTCGTTATCATGTCCCCCCTATCTCTCCTGTCCTCCAGTGTCGTCAGGTTGATTTCCCTTAACCTCTCCTCGTAGGACATACCTCTTAGCTCTGGGACTAGTCTCGTTGCAAACCTTTGCACTTTCTCTAGTTTCTTCACGTGCTTGGCTAGGTGTGGGTTCCAAACTGGTGCCGCATACTCCAATATGGGCCTAACGTACACGGGATGTGTGTGTGTGTGTGTGTATGTGTGTGTGTGTGTGTGTGTGTGTGTGTGTGTGTGTGTGTGTGTGTGTGTGTGTGTGTGTGTGTGTGTGTGTGTGTGTGTGTGTGTACTCACCTAATTGTACTCACCTAATTGTGGTTGCAGGGGTCGAGACTCAGCTTCTGGCCCCGCCTCTTCACTGATCGCTACTAGGTCCTCTCCCTCTCTGCTTCCTGAGCTTTGTCATACCTCTTCTTAAAACTATGTATGGTTCCTGCCTCCACTACTTCACTTGCTAGGCTATTCCACTTCCTGACGACTCTATGACTGAAGAAATACTTCCTAACGTCCCTTTGACTCGTCTGAGTCTTCAGCTTCCAGTTGTGACCCCTTGTTTCTGTGTCCCCTCTCTGGAACATCCTATCTCTGTCCACCTTATCTATTCCCTGCAATATCTTGTATGTCGTTATCATGTCTCCCCTGACCCTTCTGTCCTCCAGTGTCGTCAGTCCGATTTCCCTCAACTTTTTCTCATACGACATTCCCCTGAGTTCTGGGACTAGCCTTGTTGCAAACCTTTGTTCTTTCTCTAACTTCTTGACATGCTTGACCAGGTGTGGGTTCCAGACTGGTGCTGCATACTCCAGGATGAGCCTAACATACACAGTGTACAGTGTCTTGACCGATTCCTTATTAAGGTATCAGAACGCTATTCTCAGGTTTGCCAGGCGCCCGTATGCTGCAGCAGTTATTTAGTTGATGTGTGCCTCCGGTGACGTGCTCGGTGTTATGGTCACCCCAAGATCTTTCTCCCTGAGTGAGGTCTGCAGTCTTTGTCCACCTAGCCTATACTCTGTCTGCTGTCTTCTTTGCCCCTCCCCAATCTTCATGACTTTGCATTTGGCAGGGTTGAATTCGAGAAGCCAGTTTCCGGACCACATGTCCAGCCTGTCCAGGTCTCTTTGCAGTCCTGCCTCATCCTCATCCGATTTAATTCTTCTCATCAGCTTCCCATCGTCTGCGAACAGGGACACTTCAGAGTCTATTCCTTCCATCATGTCGTTCGCATATATCAAAAATAGCACTGGTCCTAGAACTGACCCCTCTGGGACCCCGCTCGTCACAGGCGCCCACTGTGATACCTCTTCACGTACCATGACTCGTTGTTGCCTCCCTGTCAGGTATTCCCTGATCCATTGCAGTGCCCTCCCTGTTATATGCGCCTGATCCTCCAGCTTCTGCACTAATCTCTTGTGGGGAACTGTGTCAAAGGCCTTCCTGCAGTCCAGGAAAATGCAATCAACCCACCCCTCTCTCTCGTGTCTTACTTCTGTTACCTTGTCATAAAACTCCAGAAGGTTTTTGACACAGGATTTGCCTTCCATGAACCCATGCTGGTTTTCATTTATAATCTTGTTCCGTTCCAGGTGTTCCACTACTCTCCTCCTGATAATTTTCTCCATGATTTTGCACACAATACATGTCAGAGACACAGGTCTGTAGTTTAGTGCCTCATTTCTGTTTCCTTTCTTAAATATGAGGACTACATTTGCTGTCTTCCATTTCTCAGGTAGTTGCCCAGTTTCAAGGGATGTGTTGAAGATTGTGGTTAGGGGCACGCACAGCATCTCTGCTCCTTCTCTAAGGACCCACGGGGAGATGTCCGGTCCCATCGCCTTTGAGGTATCAAGGTCACTTAGCAGCTTCTGCACCTCCTCCTCGGTTGCTCGGATATTGTTGGTATATTCTCTCTTGATGTTCCCTTCCGTGCTGTCTTCCCAGAGCCCTTCCTCTCTCTAATGTAAAAACTTCCTTAAATCTCCTGTTTAGCTCCTCACATACCTCCTGATCATTTCTTGTGAGTTCTCCACCTTCTGTCCTCAGTCTGATCACCTGGTCTTTGACTGTTGTTTTCCTCCTGATGTGGCTATAAAACAGTTTCGGTCAGTCTGATTTTCGATGCTATGTTTTTTTCAACTGTCGCGGGCCTCCCCCCCTTTTCCTGTGCATACTCGTTCCGGCTCTGCGACTGATCTCCTATTTTCATGTTTCTCTCCCTTCTGTATTTTTTTTATTCTCATTGCATTGTTTTTCCTCCTTAAAAACCGTTTGGTTTTTTCCCCCATTTTTTTCTTTTGCCCTTGGAATAACCTTTCCCCTTCCCTCCTTGCATTTTGTGTGTGTTGTGTGTGTGTGTGTTGTGTTGGGTGTGTGTGTGTGTGTGTGGGGGTTGTGTGTTGTGTTTTGGGAAATCCCCTTACTGGGGTTTTTGAGGGGGGTCGAGTCACAGCTCCTGGCCCCTCTCTTCACTCTGCGTGTGAATTTCTTTATGAGGGGGAGGGTGATCATTGTTTTTTAAACCATCGCCGCTTCTCAGTCCCACCCCCTTTAAAAAACTTTAAATTCTCTCTCGCCGTTCCGACATACTCCCTATTCTCTCACTGATATATATAAAATATATATATATATATATATATATATAATATATATATAATATATATATATATATATATATAATATGACTTAAGAAATCGTAATGAACGATTGCAAATAAACCATACCCCGGCCGGGTTTGAACCCGCGGTCATAGAGTCTCAAAACTCCAGCCCGCCCGCGCTAGCCCTAGACCAGCTAGCCACAATAAGATCTCCAACTAGGTATATTTCTACACCATAGGAAAGTTAGCACAGCACCTCTGTGACCACAAATGCAATTTTTTTACCAGACGAATCTCCAGCTAGCGTGGCCGTGACGAACTCTAGCTCAAGTCCCTTCACTGCCGTCAACATGACTTAAGAAATCGTAATGACACGATTGCAAATAAACCATACCCCCGGCCGGGATTAAAAACCCGCGGCCCATAGAGTCTCAAAACTCCAGCCCGTCGCGCTAGCCACTAAAACCAGCTAGCCACGGCTAGCTGGAGATTCGTCTGTAAAAACTTGCATTTGTGGTCCACAGAGGTGCCTGTGCTAACTTTCCAGGGTGTGGGAAATAACCTAGTTGATGAATCTTATTGGGCTAGCTGGTCTAGTGCTAGCGCGACGGGCTGGAGTTTTGAGACTCTATGACCGCGGTTCAATCCGGCCGGGGTAGGGTTAATTTGCAATCGTGTCATTACGATTTCTTAAGTCATTTTGACGGCAGTGAAGGGACTTGAGCTAGAGTTCGTCACGGCCACGCTAGCTGGAGATTCGTCTGTAAAAACTTGCATTTGGTCACAGAGGTGCCTGTGCTAACTTTCCTATGGTGTAGAAATATACCTAGTTGGATGAATCTTATTGTGGCTAGCTGGTCTAGTGGCTAGCGCGACGGGCTGGATTTTTGGGAGACTCTATGACCGCGGTTCAACCCCGGGCCGGGGGTATGGTTTATTATATAAAATATATAAAAATAATATATCCTTTCCTTCAACACACCGGGCCCGTATCCCACCGAGGCGGGGTGGCCCAAAAGGAAAAACGAAAGTTTCTCCTTTTACATTTTGTAATATATACAGGAGAAGAGGTTTTCTAGCCCCTTGCCCCGGCATTTTAGTTGCCTCTTACAACACGCAGGCTTACGGAGGAAGAATTCTGTTCCACTTCCCCATGGGGGATAAGAGGAAATAAACAAGAATAAGAACTAAAAAAGAAAATAGAAGAAAACCCGAGGGGTGTGTAATATATGTGCTTGTACATGTATGTGTAGTGTGACCTAAGTGTAAGTAGAAGTAGCAAGACGTACCTGAAATCTTGCATGTTCATGAGACAGAAAAAAGGACACCAGCAATCCTACCATCATGTAAAACAATTAAAAGGCTTTCGTTTTACACTCACTTGGCAGGACGGTAGTACCCCCTGGGCGGGTTTCTGTCTACCAACCTACTACCTATAATATATATATATATATATATATATATATATATTAATATATATTATATATATACATAAAATAAAATATATATATATATAAAAATATATATATATATATAAAATATATATATATATATATATATGTATATGTATGTATGTATATGTAAATATATTGGCCTTGCTGACCATTAAATTACGCAATCTTGCACACTGGTGCACTTGCCCCGACTGCTCGTTATGAAGTGTGCCCTTACCGAGGTATTAATTGCTCCATGCTATGCTCTCGAGGTAAGGAGAAAGAGAGAAAGAGAGAGAGAGAGAGAGTGAACTTTTCACAACCAGTTGTCTGAGGTACCTAATGCTCACACTGACCTAATTTTCTCCCGCATAAAGGTGACTCAGTAGCGTCTGAGAGCGATAAGTCACGGTCGTCCTCCCAGATCCCTGTTAGGTGCCATCTTCACATAGTACAGTTCCATGGCAAGTGTCTCACTATATTCACTACCAGATATTCATATTTCACTGTCCAGATATTCAGACATCTTTCCTTATTTTGTTGACACAAACCTTCCTGTTGGCAACACCAACATGTCAGAGGCTGATGACTGATGGCTGCTATTCCCTCCTGTTTGTTTACTTTTCCTGCTCACATTTTGTTTATTCCTGCTCATTCACTAAGCTACTTATCGATGTTTTAAGATCATCACTATCCTGGTATTTGCACCTGTCTTTGTTTTAAATTCACTCCTTATCTTGTTGGTACTGCTGTAATTATGATCCACCGTGGCCTGGTAGACAACGCACTTGCCTCACACGCTGAGTAACCGTGGTTCAATCCCCGGCCAGATGGAAATACTGGGCGTGTTTCCTTACACATACTGTCCCCGTTCACCTAGCAAACA
>NC_069399.1:72255541-72258041 GCF_026875155.1 Cherax quadricarinatus | reverse complement strand
GTGTGTGTGTGTGTGGTGTGTGTGTGTGGTGTGTGTGTCTGGTGAGTGTGTGTGTGGTGTGAGTGTGTGTGGTGTGTGTGTTTGGAGTGTGTGTGTTGTGTGTGTGTGTGGTGTGTGTGTCTCTGTGGTGTGTGTGTGTACTCACCTAGTTGTACTCACCTAGTTGAGGTTGCGGGGGTCGAGTCCGAGCTCCTGGCCCCGCCTCTTCACTGATCGCTACTAGGTCACTCTCCCTGAGCCGTGAGCTTTATCGTACCTCTGCTTAAAGCTATGTATGGATCCTGCCTCCACTACATCGCTTCCCAAACTATTCCACTTACTGACTACTCTGTGGCTGAAGAAATACTTCCTAACATCCCTGTGATTCATCTGTGTCTTTAGCTTCCAACTGTGTCCCCTTGTTACTGTGTCCAATCTCTGGAACATCCTGTTTTTGTCAACCTTGTCAATTCCTCTCAGTATTTTGTATGTCGTTATCATGTCCCCCCTATCTCTCCTGTCCTCCAGTGTCGTCAGGTTGATTTCCCTTAACTCTCCTCGTAGGACCATACCTCTTAGCTCTGGGACTAGTCTTGTTGCAAACCTTTGCACTTTCTCTATTTTCTTTACGTGCTTGGCTAGGTGTGGGTTCCAAACTGGTGCCGCATACTCCAATATGGGCCTAACGTATACGGTGTACAGGGTCCTGAACGATTCCTTATTAGATGTCGGAATGCTGTTCTGAGGTTTGCTAGGCGCCCATATGCTGCAGCAGTTATTTGGTTGATGTGCGCTTCAGGAGATGTGCCTGGTGTTATACTCACCCCAAGATCTTTTTTCTTGAGTGAGGTTTGTAGTCTCTGAACCCCTAGACTGTACTCCGTTTGCGGCCTTCTTTGCCCTTCCCCAATCTTCATGACTTTGCACTTGGTGGGATTGAACTCCAGGAGCCAATTGCTGGACCAGTTCTGCAGCCTGTCCAGATCCCTTTGTAGTTCTGCCTGGTCTTCGATCGAGTGTATTCTTCTCATCAACTTCACGTCATCTGCAAACAGGGACACCTCAGAGTCTATTCCTTCCGTCATGTCGTTCACAAATACCAGAAACAGCACTGGTCCTAGGACTGACCCCTGCGGGACCCCGCTGGTCACAGGTGCCCACTCTGACACCTCGCCACGTACCATGACTCGCTGCTGTCTTCCTGACAAGTATTCCCTGATCCATTGTAGTGCCTTCCCTGTTATCCCTGCTTGGTCCTCCAGTTTTTGCACCAATCTCTTGTGTGGAACTGTGTCAAACGCTTCTTGCAGTCCAAGAAAATGCAATCACCCACCCCTCTCTCTCTTGTCTTACTGCTGTCACCATGTCATAGAACTCCAGTAGGTTTGTGACACAGGATTTCCCGTCCCTGAAACCATGCTGGCTGCTGTTGATGAGATCATTCCTTTCTAGGTGTTCCACCACTCTTCTCCTGATAATCTTCTCCATGATTTTGCATACTATACATGTCAGTGGACACTGGTCTGTAGTTTAATGCTTCATGTCTGTCTCCTTTTTTAAAGATTGGGACTACATTTGCTGTCTTCCATGCCTCAGGCAATCTCCCTGTTTCGATTAGATGTATTGAATATTGTTGTTAGGGGTACACATAGCGCCTCTGCTCCCTCTCTCAATACCCATGGGGAGATGTTATCTGGCCCATTGCCTTTGAGGTATCTAGCTCACTCAGAAGCCTCTTCACTTCTTCCTCGGTTGTGTGCACTGTGTCCAGCACTGGTGGTGTGCCCCACTCTCCGTCTTTCTGGAGTCCTTCTGTCTCCTCTGTGAACACTTCTTTGAATCTCTTGTTGAGTTCTTCACATACTTCCCGGTCATTTCCTGTTGTCTCTCCTCCTTCTTCCTTAGCCTGATTACCTGGTCCTTGACTGTTGTTTTCCCTCCTGATGTGGCTGTACAACAGTTTCGGGTCAGATTGGCTTTCGCTGCTATGTCATTTTCATATTGTCTTTGGGCCTCCCTTCTTATCTGTGCATATTCATTTCTGGCTCTACGACTGTTCTCCTTATTCTCCTGGGTCCTTTGCCTTCTATATTTCTTCCATTCCTAGCACACTTGGTTTTTGCCTCCCTGCACCTTTGGGTAAACCATGGGCTCATCCTGGCTTTTTCATTACTCCTGTTACCCTTGGGTACAAACCTCTCCTCAGCCTCCTTGCATTTTATTGCTACATATTCCATCATCTCATTAACTGGTTTCCCTGCCAGTTCTCTGTCCCACTGAACCCCGTTCAGGTAGTTCCTCATTCCTGTTGTAGTCCCCTTTCTTGTAGTTTGGCTTCATTCGTCCTGGCCTTCCTGCTTCTCCCTCCACTTGTAGCTCTACTGTGTATTCGAAGCTTACAACCACATGGTCACTGGCCCCAAGGGGTCTTTCATATGTGATGTCCTCGATATCTGCACTACTGAAGGTGAATACTAAGTCCAGCCTTGCTGGTTCATCCTCTCCTCTCTCTCTTGTAGTG
>NC_069399.1:72245541-72253041 GCF_026875155.1 Cherax quadricarinatus | reverse complement strand
ATTTAGATAAGGCTAAAGAGGTCTTTGTGGCATTTATGGATTTGGAAAAGGCGTATGACAGGGTGGATAGGGGGGCAATGTGGCAGATGTTGCAAGTGTATGGTGTAGGAGGTAGGTTACTGAAGCAGTGAAGAGATTTTACGAGGATAGTGAGGCTCAAGTTAGAGTATGTAGGAAAGAGGGAAATTATTTCCCAGTAAAGTAGGCCTTAGACAAGGATGTGTGATGTCACCGTGGTTATTTAATATATTTATAGATGGGGTTGTAAGAGAAGTAAATGCGAGGGTCTTGGTAAGAGGCGTGGAGTTAAAAGATAAAGAATCACACACAAAGTGGGAGTTGTCACAGCTGCTCTTTGCTGATGACACTGTGCTCTTGGGAGATTCTGAAGAGAAGTTGCAGAGATTGGTGGATGAATTTGGTAGGGTGTGCAAAAGAAGAAAATTAAAGGTGAATACAGGAAAGAGTAAGGTTATGAGGATAACAAAAAGATTAGGTGATGAAAGATTGAATATCAGATTGGAGGGAGAGAGTAATGGAGGAGGTGAATGTATTCAGATATTTGGGAGTGGACGTGTCAGCGGATGGGTCTATGAAAGATGAGGTGAATCATAGAATTGATGAGGGGAAAAGAGTGAGTGGTGCTCTTAGGAGTCTGTGGAGACAAAGAACTTTGTCCTTGGAGGCAAAGAGGGGAATGTATGAGAGTATAGTTTTACCAACGCTCTTATATGGGTGTGAAGCATGGGTGATGAATGTTGTAGCGAGGAGAAGCTGGAGGCAGTGGAGATGTCATGTCTGAGGGCAATATGTGGTGTGAATATAATGCAAAGAATTCGTAGTTTGGAAGTTAGGAGGTGCGGCATTACCAAAACTGTTGTCCAGAGGGCTGAGGAAGGGTTGTTGAGGTGGTTCGGACATGTAGAGAGAATGGAGCGAAACAGAATGACTTCAAGAGTGTATCAGTCTGTAGTGGAAGGAAGGCGGGGTAGGGGTCGGCCTAGGAAAGGTTGGAGAGAGGGGGTAAAGGAGGTTTTGTGTGCGAGGGGCTTGGACTTCCAGCAGGTATGCGTGAGCGTGTTTGATAAGAGTGAATGGAGACAAATGGTTTTTAATACTTGACGTGCTGTTGGAGTGTGAGCAAAGTAACATTTATGAAGGGGTTCAGGGAAACCGGCAGGCCGGACTTGAGTCCTGGAGATGGGAAGTACAGTGCCTACACTCTGAAGGAGGGGTGTTAATGTTGCAGTTTAAAAAACTGTAGTGTAAACCCCTTCTGGCAAGACGTGATGGAGTGAATGATGGGAAAGTTTTTTTTTTTTGGGCCACCCTCCTTGGTGGGAATGGGCCCATGTGAAAAAAAGATATATAATATAAAATTATATAAAATTTTAAATATATATTAAAAATATATAAAAATATATATTATTATTTTAAAATAAAATAAATAAAAAAATTTTATTTATATATAATATAAAATATAATATAATATATATAAAAAATTTATAATCATATATATATTTTTATATAATAATATAAATATAATATATATAAATATTTATTTTTTTTTTATTATTTTATATCACACTCCATTCCCACCAAGGCGGGGTGGCTCGAAAAAGAAAAACTTTCCCACATTCCTCCACATTGTCTTCCCAAAGGGGCTTTCCCCTACTTTTTTTTAAACTGCAACTAACCCCCTCCTTCAGAGTGCACATGTATTCCCACTCCAGGACTCAATCCGGCCTCCGGTTTCCCTAAACCCCTTCAAAAATGTTACTCGCTCACACTCCAACAGCACGTCAAGTATAAAAACCATTGTCTCCATTCACCCATCAAACCCTCACGCAGGGCCTGCGGGAAGCCCAAGCCCCCCGCCCCAAAAAACCCCTTTTACCCCTCCCCCAACGTTTCCTAGGCCGACCCCACCCCGCCTTCCTTCCATACAGACTGAAACCCCCTTTAAGCTTCTTTCGCTCCTTTTCCTCTAATCCCGAACCACCTCAAAAACCCCTTTTCCCACCCTCGGACAACATTTTTGGTAACCCGCACCTCCTCCTAACTTCCAAACTACGAATTCTCTGCATTATTTTCCCCCACACATTCCCTCAGACATGACATCTCCCTGCCTCCAGCCTTCCCCCTGAAACTTGACACCCCTTCACACCCATATAAGAGCGTTGGTAAAACTATACCTCATACATTCCCCTCTTTGCCCCCAAAGGACAAAGTTCTTTGTCTCCACAGACTCCAAGTGGCCCAAAACCATTTTTTTCCTCACAATTCTATGATTCACCTCTCTTTCATTATATATTTTAATAAAATAAATATAATAATATATATATAATATTATAATATATATATTATAATATATATATAAATATATATATAATTTTTAAAAATGAGCTCAGTCGCCACAAAAACATCGTTTTTTTAGGGCAACGGAGAGATCACAGTTGCCCTTAAACACGTGCTTTTGTGCGACATGGGCTTTTTTAAACAAAGTTTAGATCTGCGAGAGCTAAACCAATCAAGACTCAGTATAACTCTACGCAAAGAGAAACGTTATTCCAAAACACGCTTGTTACGTGGCCTTGTGTCTTTGTCTTCATATTTCTCGGCAATTCTCTTTTTGCGAAATTCGAAAGAAAAGCTGATGGAGGAGCTGGAGACAGCGTGTACAAGAAGGAAAAACTTAATGGATGAATGAAATAGCAAGGTGATTACAGTACAAAGATTAGGCAATGAAAGATTCAATGTCAGATTGGTGGAACGAAATATGTAATAAATTTAGTCATCTAAATGACAGTGAGTTGATGTGTTGGCAAACTAATGTATGAAAGACGAGGTGAATCATTGAATAGACGAGGGAAAAAAAGGGGTGTGGAGTGTTTAAAAAAAAGTTTGTCAATGAATACAAAAGAGGAGAATGTATAAGAGTATAACTGTGCCAGTACTTTTGTATAGATGTGAAGTATGGTCATTGAATGTTCCTCGAGGAGGAGGAGGAGGAGGTGGCTAGAGGCAGTGAGATGTTATTTCTTATATCACCCTGTGGTGTGAATATTATGCAGTGAATAGGGCGAGTAAAGAATGAAAGACATTGGCGCGGCATGAAAGGTGTAATTTGGAGAGAGAAAAATGGGGCTTTGTTGAGATGGTTTGCTCATTTAGAAAAGATGAAGCAAGAGAGAGAGGTTGGCCTGGAGGGTGAGTGGAAGCCACTGAGATGTCCCAGGAAGGGTTAAAAGAGGAAGACAATAAAGGAGGTTGTCAGTGGTAGGACCTGGAAAATCCAGCAGACGTGTAGCTAAATGTAACTATAAAATAAGGACACTCGCGAACTTAAACACAAGGGCAGTGGTAGGACGTTTTGTTGAGCAAACGTTTCATCATGAACAGTTTTTTCAGTGAACTGAGGAGGAACTCTTACAGAAATGCATCCTCAATAAAATATCTTAATGCTGCAAAACTGAAGGTGAGAGCTGCTAGCAACACTCTTTATGGATATCTCGTTCCCTTTGCAACATTGCAAGCTCTTGAAAAAGTGTTGGATGCAACACGAAAAGCTTGGAACAATCACTCAACACCTGAGCATATGTATACATGTATATATATATATATATATATATAATATATATAAAATATTTTATATATATATATATATATATATATATATATATATATATTTATATATATATAATATATAAAATATATATATATATATATATATATATATATATATATATATATATATTATATTATATATATATATATTATTTATTATCACACTGGCCGATTCCCACCAAGGCAGGGTGGCCCGAAAAAGAAAAACTTTCACCATCATTCACTCCATCACTGTCTTGCCAGAAGGGTGCTTTACACTACAGTTTTTAAACTGCAACATTAACACCCCTCCTTCAGAGTGCAGGCACTGTACTTCCCATCTCCAAGACTCAAGTCCGGCCTGCCGGTTTCCCTGAATCCCTTCATAAATGTTACTTTGCTCACACTCCAACAGCACGTCAAGTATTAAAAACCATTTGTCTCCATTCACTCCTATCAAACACGCTCACGCATACCTGCTGAAGTCCAAGCCCCTCGCACACAAACCTCCTTTACCCCCTCCCCAACCTTTCCTAGCCGACCCTACCCCGCCTCCTTCCGCTACAACTGATACACTCTGAAGTCATTCTGTTTCGCTCCATCTCTCTACATGTCCGAACCACCTCAACAACCCCTTCCTCACCCTCGGACAAGTTTGGAATCCCGCACCTCCTCCTAACTTCCAAACTACCCAATTCTCGCATTAATTCACACCACACATGCCCCCCAACATGACATCTCCCACTGCCTCCAGCCTTCTCCTCACTGCAACATTCATCACCCATGCTTTACACCCTATAAGAGCTTTGGGTAAAACTATATCTCATCATTCCCCTCTTTGCCTCCAAGGACAAAGTTCTTTGTTCCACAGACCCCTAAGTGCACCTCACTTTTTTCCCCCTCATCAATTCTATATTCACCTCATCTTTATCCCCATCCGCTGAACGTCCACCCCAAATTCGAATACTCACCCCTCCATACTCTTCCCTCAATCTGGTATTCAATTTTTTCATCACCTAATCTTTTTGTTATCCTCATAATTTTTCCTTTCCTGATTCACCTTTAATTTTCTTTTTTTGCACACCCTCCAAATTCATCCCCCAATCTCTGCAACTTCTCTTCGAATTCCCAAGAGCACAGTGTCATAGCAAAGAGCAGCTGTGAAAAACTCCCCTTTGTGTGTGTTTTCTTTATCTTTTAACCCCACGCCTCTTCCCAAGCCCTCGCTTTTCTTCTCTTACAACCCATCTATAAATATATTAAACAAACCACGGTGACATCCACACCCTTGTCTAACCCAAATTTAGGGGAAAATAATTTCCCTCTTTCCTACATACTCTTTTTGAGCCCACTATCCTCGTAAAAACTCTTCATGCTTCAGAACCTCCCTTTAACCATACACTTGCAAATCTCCCCACATTGCCCCCTATCCACCCGTCATACCCCTTTTTCCAAACCCAAAAATGCGACAAGCCCTTTTTTACATTTTTAAATACTGTTCCTTATATGTTTCACTGAAAACACCGGGGGCCACACCCCCCCCTCCTTTCCTAAGCCCCTTGTTCTCTGCTACCTTTTTCCCCGTCTTACTTTTAATTCTTTCAAAAATAACTTACCATACACTTTACCGGGTATACTCAACGACTTATCCCCCTATAATTTTTGCACTCTCTTTTTCCCCTTTGCCTTATAAAAAAGGAAATCATGCTCTCTGCCAACCCCTAGGTCCCCCTTCCCCTCTTCCTTTTCATTTTTTAAAAATAATTGCACCACCACCCAAAACTATATCCCCCCCGCTTTTAAATTTCTATCTTTATCCCATCAACCCCCGGCTGTTTACCCCCTTTCATTTTACCTACTGCCTCAAAAAATTCCCCCACACTACAATGGCTCTTCCTCACTCCTACAAGAGTTATTCCCCCTTGTCCTTACACGAAACACCCCTTCCCTACTTCATCAACATTTAAAAATTTCCCTAAAAAATTTTCCCCTCCATCTTCCCAATACCTCTAACTCTCCATTTAAAAAACTCCCCTCTCCTTTTTTTAATGACAAACCATTTGTTCTCTAGGTTTCTTAACTTTTAAATTCACTCCAAAACTTTTTCTTTTTTTCAAAAAAATTTTTTGATAACTCTCACCCCCTCATTTTGCTCTCTTTTTACTTGCTTCACCCTTTTTAAAACCTCTTTTTTTCTCCATATACCTTCCCTCCTTGCTCACTTTACTTTGTAAAAAATTTCTCATATGCTAACTTTTTCCCCCTTTTTTCCTCTTACATCATCATTCCACCAATCGTCCTCTTCCCCCGCCCCACTTTCCTGTAACCACAAAAAATTCTGCTGAACACTCTAACACTACATTTTTTTAAACCTACCCATACCTCTTCGACCCCCTTGCCTATGCTTATTTGCCCATTTTCCTCCAATAGCGTTTTTATCTTACCCTAATGCCTCCTCTTTTAGTTTTTAAACCTTTACCTCTCTCTTCCCTGATGCTTTATTCTCCTGGTATTCCTCTCTTTACTCTCAGTGTAGCTCAACTAGAAAGGATTGATAATCTGTGGCCCCCCCTATAAACGTACATCCTGAAGTCTACTCAACAGTCTTTTATCTCCCCAAAACTAATCCAAAAACTACTTCATTTCGCCCTCATCATACTTGGTACTTATTTACCTTTTTTCTTAAAATATGTATTCCATAAATAAAACCCCCTTTTTATAAAAGTTCAATAAAAGGGGGTCCCCTTTCATTTACACCTGGCACCCCAAACTTACCACCACACCCTCTCTAAAAGTTTCTTACTTTGCTTCAGTCTCCCACCACAATTACTCTCTCATTGGTTCAAATGCTCCATACATTCACTTAAAATCTCCCAAAATCTCTTCTCTCTCTGCATTCTCTCTTTCCAGGTGCAACACGCTTAATTTTGACCCATTTTCGCATCCCAAACCCTTTTCTTTAATCCCATAATTCTTTAATTTAACATTCATATTCCTTTTTCCTTCCATAAATTTATCATTCAACTTACTGCTACCCCTTCCTTGCTCAACCTCTCAGATCTCCAATTTAATCCCATTTATTTCCCCCCACTGAAATCCCCCACCCCCTTCAGCTTTGTTTCGCTTGGGCCAGGACATCCAACTTCTTTTCATTCATAACTCGCTATCTGTTTTTGTCATTGACACTCCAGCAATTTAAGCATCCCGTTTTAAAATTTTTTTTCTTCTCTTTTTTAGTAAAAAGTCTACAGGGGAAGGGGGTTAAAACCCATTGCTCCCGGCATTTTGTCGCCTCATACGCCAAAGCATGGCTTTCGGAGGAAAGTTTTTTTTTCCATTCCCATGGGCAAAAGAAGAAATAAAGAAGAACAAGAGTATTTAGAAAAAAGGAAAAAAAATAGTGTATGTTATAATTGCATTGCGGTTTTGTGAAGTGTGACCAAAGTGTAAGGGAAGGGGGGTAGCAAGATATCCCCGTTATCTACGTGTTTAGAGACAAAAAAAAGAAAGAGCAAACCTACCTCATGCAAAACATTAAACTTTTTGTTTCCATTTATTGGGAGGACGGTTACTTCCCTGGGTGGTTGCTGTCTCCAAAACCTACTACTGTATATTATATTTATATTTATATATATTATATGTATATTTATATTTATATATATTATATATATATATATATATATATATATATATATTTTATATAATATATACATTTTTTATATATTTATTAATTTATATAATTATATATATTATATAATATATTATATATTATATATTTATTCATTATCAACATTTCTCTACGTCCACAGCGGCTCGAAACTGCAAATCTGCTTTAGGTCCATATACTTTTCCCAAAGGGGGGACAATGTTTGTAAATAATTTCGTGTTTGCGAA
>NC_069399.1:72228041-72243041 GCF_026875155.1 Cherax quadricarinatus | reverse complement strand
CGAGAATATTTTGAGGAACTTTTAAATGTTGAGGAAGAAAGGGAGGCGGTAATTTCATGCACTGGCCAGGGAGGTATACCATCTTTTAGGAGTGAAGGAGTGAAGAATGTAAGTGTGGTGGAGGTACGTGAGGTATTACGTAGACTGAAAGAGGGTAAAGCAGCTGGAACTGATGGGATCATGACAGAAATGTTAAAAGCAGGGGGGATATAGTGTTGGAGTGGTTGGTACTTTTGTTTAATAAATGTATGAAAGAGGGGAAGGTACCTAGGGATTGGCGGAGAGCATGTATAGTCCCTTTATATAAAGGGAAGGGGGAGAAAAGAGATTGTAAAAATTATAGAGGAATAAGTTTACTGAGTATACCAGGAAAAGTATACGGTAGGGTTATAATTGAAAGAATTAGAGGTAAGACAGAATGTAGGATTGCGGATGAGCAAGGAGGCTTCAGAGTGGGTAGGGGATGTGGTAGATAAAGTGTTTACATTGAGCGTATATGTGATCAGTATTTAGATAAAGGGGAGGGGAAAGTTTTTATTGCATTATGGATTTAGAAAAGGTTATATGATAGAGTGGATTAGAGGAGCAATGTGGCAGATGTGGCAAGTATATGGAAATAGGTGATAAGTTAACTAAAATGATATAAAGAGCTTTTATGAGGATAGTGAGGCCTCAGGTTAGGGTGTGTAGAAGAGAGGGAGAATACTTCCGGTTAAAAGATGGTCTTAGTACAGGGATGTGTAATGTCACCATGGTTGTTTAATATATTTAATAGATGGGCTGTAAAAGAAGTAAATGCTAGGGTGTTCGGGAGAGGGGGTTGGATTAAAATTATGGGAATCAAATTCAAAATATGGGAATTGACACAGTTACTTTTTGCTGATGGATTTACTGATGCTTTTGGGGAGATTCTAAAAGAAAAATAGCAAGAATTTTTGGGAAGTGTGTAAAGGTAGAATGTTGAAGTGGATCATAGAAAAGAGTAAGTGATGAGGGTATCAAATAATTTAGATAAAGAAATATTGGATATCAAATTGGGAGAGGAGGGAGTAATGGAAGCAAGTGAATGTGTTCAGATACTTGGGAGTTGACGTGTCGGCGGATGGATTTATGAAGGTTGAGGTTAATCATAGAGTTCAGGATGGGAAACAAAGGTGGTGGGTCATTGAGGTATAGTTGGAGTCTAAAAACGTTATCTATGGAGGGCAAAGAATGGGAAATGTATGTAAAAATGTATAGTAGTATAGTACAACTACTCTTATATGGATGTGAAGCTTGGGTGGTTTAAATTGCAGCTAGCGAGGAGATGGTTTGGAGGGCAGTGGAGATGTCTGTCTAAGGGCAATGTGTGGTGAAATTTTATGCTAGAATTTTCGGTTTCAGTGTGGAAAAGAAGAAAATTCGGAGGAACCCCCCCCCCCCCCCCCCCCCCCCCCCCCCCCCCCCCCCCCCCCCCCCCCCCCCCGCCCCCCCCCCCCCCCCCCCCCCCCCAACATTGTGGAGTTAATAAAAGGCATTAGTCAGAGGGCGAAGAGGGGTGTTGAGGGTGGTTTTGGTCATTTAGAGAGAATGGATGTGGTATCAAAGTAGGAATGACATGAAAGCCATATAAATATATAGGGGAAGGAAAGAGGGGTAGGGGTCGTCCTCGAAAGGGTGAAAGTGTGGAGGGTAAAGGATAGTTTTGTGTCCGTGGGGCTGGACTTTCAGCAAGCGTGATTGGAGGTGTTAGATAGGAGTGAATGGAAGACGGAATGATACTTGGGACCTGGACGATCTGTTGAGTGTGAGAAGGGTATATTTAGTTAAGGATTCGGGGAAACCGGTTAGTTTCATTATAGTCGGACTTGTGTCCTGAAATGGGAAGTACCAATGCCTTCACTTTAAAGAGAGGTTTGGGATAATGGCTGTTTGGAGGGTAAGTTGTGTATCTTTTTACCTATATTGCTTCTAAGCTTTTGTAAGTCTGAGCACCTCTGGCAAAAGCAGTGATAATGTGGGCGTGTGGTGAAAGTGTTGAATGATGATGAAAAGTATTTTCTTTTTGGGATTTTCTTTCTTTTTTTAGGTCACCTGCCTCGTGGGGGACGGTTAGACTTGTTGAATATATATCTTATATATATATTATATATATATATATATAACTATATATATTAATAATATATATATATTATATATTATATATATATATGTATATATATATTTATGTATATATATATATATATATATTTTTATTTATATATTATATATATATATAGATAATATATACATATATATGATATATATATATATATATATATTATATCTATAATGTATATATATATATATTATATATATATATATATATATATATAAATATATATATATTATTTATATTTATATGTATATAAATATATTTATATGGCGCATAGTTGTGATCCCTGTGTTGTAATAGCATATAGTATCATCCATGTGCTTTGATAGGAGATCCTTTTAGGGCTGTACTTTGTGTGACGTCACGGGATGTGCATGGTACGTTGTACCGCTGCCTCGGTCTCAGTCGGCGTGTAGATCTTCCAAGAGGAACGGCAAGGCTGGGCTCCATCTCCCCAATCATCTCAGTTGGACAATATATGTTACCATCCACAAAGTGTGTCTACCTTCAACCCTCGATATCTCATTTAAGAACCCCTACGATAAATGGGGCAACAGAGGGCCTGTATTCCTGACGATTACAGTGAATTTCTGGGATAAATTCGACGAGCCGTGCCATCTTGGTGTGTAGGGCTACCGAGAAGCTAACGCAGCAGCTACCTAAGTCAGCTACTCTCTCAAGCTCTACCAGCTTATAACACATTTCATGGTCAGTCTCTTTGTATTGTGTTTTATCTTGCTTATTTGCAAATCACTCCGTGGGGTTGTTCCGTGTTTGCAAAATAAGCCAGCTTCCAGTCTGTGGGGGGGGATCAGAACAACGGATTCCAGTCGAGCCTAGTCTGCTCCATCCAGTTCCTTTGCCTGCCAAGCCACTTCCACCCTGCTGTGCTCACGTGAGAAGTTATCAAGCTATTCTGTGTAAAGGGGTTAAGATAAGCCAGCTAGCAACTAACCAATGTGTCTTACCTCAGTACTCAAGTAAGCCACGTGAGTAGTCTTCATCGCTTGTGATTCAAGCTCCAAGCAATTCTAAGTGCTCTTTTTCATCCTTGTGGTGTTGTTGTATTTCGTGGGTGTATTTTAAGCTAGCCAGCTTAGAATATCTTTGCGGCAGTGTGGTTGTCCTCAGTGAGACTTACGCCGTTCAACCCATAGGCCCAACCACCCACGACCACGTGTGCCTCACCACGCGGTCTCAGATGCCTTAGGCCTGTTATGCCCACAAACTCCACCACTCTCACTGTGTTGTGGTACTCACCCAACCTCTACCAGTGTTTTGGCGCACTACTAAGGGTTGTAGTACCATATTTTAAGGACCACATAGGGGGTCAAGAGCTAGAGTGTGTTTTGCGCCACCGTTGAAAGCCTCCTGTGTGTGTCTGTCGTCGATGTAAGCGCAATTCTACGATCACGTGTGCAAAGGACAGCAGCAAGACGACATAAACAATCCTCTACTCTCCACTACCATCTACCTCATTCTTCACCAAGTCGTTACAGCGATAATATTTTTTTTTCATAGAGACATTTGCGAGTGTTGAGACATTTCTTTTTTGTGTTTCCAGTGATTTTTCTCTTAGTGACATTCAGTGACCTTGATTAGACTCAGTGTTTATCATATACTGATTGCAATAATTTGATAATCTCCTTAATTCAGTGTTAATTTTCGTGCATTATCTTATGTCTGTTGTGTTCTGTGTCTTTTTATACACTTGAAGTAAGTACCTTGTGTTTTTCCTTGTTGTGTGTGCAACATATAGTAGTATAGAACTTGTGTTTACACTTCAGAATCACCTAGTGTTCTCAGTGATTCAGTGGAGTAATTCAGTAATTTATTTAATGTGTCCTGCATCACAACCACTGTTGTCTCAGTTAATATAATTTTTTTCATCCCAGCATTTGGGGTATTTTTGGGTTTGTTCCCTGTGTTTTGAACATTCTTGTGTTCATATTCTTTCATTAGCCAGTGTCTAATTTGTCTTATTTCCACAGACAATAATGCCATTATTTTGTGCAAGCAAAAATCTTTTTTTTACAAAATTTTTCACACATAAAGTTTCATTGCAAGAAATTCTAGTATTGTGTTTATGTTGATGTGTTGTGTTCTGCATCACTGCAAGTGTTCAAACTTTTTTTGTTCTGTGTTTTAGCACCTATTATTTTTCATGTTTCATTGAACAAATTCACTCTCAGTGCAATTTTTAAGTTCTTTTTTTTAGAGTAAATTTTTCTTTTGCTTGTTAAGTGTTGCTTGCGTGCAGTTAAGAGTTAAAGTGTTCCCTAAGTTCATTCCTTGATATATTTCTTTTCTTGTGTGTAATAATTTTTATTATTGCACATTGACTAATTTTGCAATAATTCTTGTGCCATTAAAGTTTTTTCTTGCAGAAATTTTATGCAGTACTTGTTGATTAGCAATTGTTATTTGCAATATTGCTACAGTTTATTTCAGTGCAGTTTCTTATGCTCTGTTCTTGGCATAAAATTTATTCTTTCTGTCCATTTTATTTTTTTCACGAATGGGGGTCCAGTTGTTATATTTTGCACAAGCTTTATTGAGGTCCATTTATCAATTTTTTTGTGTTTTCCCCATTGCATTGAAAGTAAAGACAACTCACGGCCATTCCTCTTTAAGTAAAAGTGAGCAATTTAGATTGAGAAAGTCCCAAGTCTCTTGATTTTCAAAGTGTTTGGGTTCATTCATTGGTATTTTCTTTTGTGAATTCTTTGCTTACTGTGTGACCTGTCAATTTTCAATTACTTTTGCAGAAGTTTTAAGCCCTTTTCTTCCGGGTTTAAGTTATTGTGTCCCTTCTTTTCTATTTTTCTTTCCCACACACTTGAGTAAAATTCCCCGAAAATGTCCCATTTACTTTGAACTTTTCACTTAGTGTATATCCAGTCAAAGTCAATATGAATCAGTCCACAGTACCAATTTTCCCGTTACTTACTGAAACCAATACTAGCCCCTTTAGCATGTGTTTGTTCCACAGCTTGTATCGAATTTGTTAAAGTGCTCAAATGTGAAGTCAGATAAGTTCCTATAGATATCGTTCATTACTTTTTAACGTAGCCGAGCGATCAGGCCTAGAATACTGTCACTCCTGTCGGACTCCAGCCCAATACATGCACGCAGGGTAGTGCTGAGATTACTATCCCTTGCGTTGGCGACTTGTTCAAGTACCGTTCCTTCCCGGGGAAAGCTTTGAGAAGAACTTTAATTTTTCAACGATTTATGCCATCTCTTGCTGATCCACAAGCGTTTGCAGAAAGACTTTCCTTGGCTATTTTGCTCACTTGAGTGTTGTTGTTGTCCCTTGTGTTTTAGATTGTGATCCCATCCTAGTTTGACAGTAATCAGTGCATTGTAAGAAGTTATTTCTCGATAAAATTTCACATGTTAACTTTTGTAAGTGTAGTTTCTTTATAGCTGATACCTCGTGTCACTGTGTGCGACTCAGATTGAATATCAGCATTGTTGACCGTGTTCATTTATTTTCTCCTGTGCTTGCAGTTTGAGATAGTAGATTCGTTCTCCCTTGCTCATATTGTGTGTTATAGCGTTAATTTTTTCAACCGGGGAGAATCATCCACTCCACCGAGTTTGTTCATTCCTCCAGTAAGAAAGAACCGATCCCTTGTGTTCTGGTGATTCGATTCCTGCTCCAGGAAGATCTTATTCTTACTGTGAAGCCACCAGCACCCATTAGTGACTTTGTAATGAGCCAAGAATTACTGTATCGAACAGCCGATTTGGGTACTCCAAGTAGAAGAGTGTACCAGTTAGTAATTCCACAGTCACTAGTGAACGTAGCTCTGCAGCTAGTTCATGATGCACCAGGTGCTGCACACCCTGGTATGGATCGTTCTGTGAAACAAGCCAGAATGAAATACTTTTGGCCACGTATGGCAACTGACATTTCCCGAGTATGTTAAGAAATGTAGTGTCTGTATGCAACATAAAGGGAACGTCAATGGTCCTAATCCAATCCAAGTGTACCCAACCACTAGCGAACCGTGGGAAAGAGTTGCACTTGACTTGTTAACCAATTTTAAATGTTCCCTCCAAGGCAACAAACATGTGTGTGTTATGGTAGACCATTTCACTAGATATTGTGAGTTAGTTCCTATTGCAGATGAGACTGCAGAGACAGTAGCTAAAGCGTTTAAAGAACGCATTATCTGCAGGCATACCACCCCTAAGTCCTTAGTAGCAGATAATGGATGTGAATTCTGTAATGAGATTCTTGAAAATTTGTGTACTTTATACAAGATCTCTAAATCCACCATTGTTCCTCATCATCCTGCCAGCAATGGGTTAGCCGAAAGAACCAATAAGAAAGTACTTGATGTCCTGAGAGCCACTATCAACCCCAATAGTGAAACTTGGGATGAAGTCATACCAGATGTCCAATGTGCCATAAATTCTGCTTACAATGCTTCCATAGGTGATACTCCACATTATGCATTGTATGGTGTAGACAAGCGTTTACCCTATGAGTTGTTATATTCCACTCCAAAACCTAATTACAACCCTGATGATTTTGTAGCAACTCGTACCAGCATGGCTCAAAGTGTTTTTAGAAGAATCCGTGAAACACTTCATAAATCAACAGCAGAATTTACTAGAGTAACTAATAGCTGTGCTAAGCCTTCAAAAGTCAAAGTAGGTTCGAGAGTAATGCTGACAAATTTCAACAAAACATCCGCAATGCCTAAGCTCGATCAAAAGTTTGTCGGACCTTATCGAGTTGTAGAACATATCTCTGATAATAAGTATAAGGTTAGAGAAATTAGGACTGGTAAGTACAAAGAATCGCATTTAGATCATATGAAATTAGTATGCGATGTTGATGATATTGCTACCCAGACTAATGTGACAGATGCTGAAAATCCTCTTGACTCTGTACCCTCTACCTCAAATACTCAGTCAGATAACAAACCTGAATGTCGTTACTCCTTGCGTACTCGACAAGTAATGAGAAACCCACAAGTATCTTTTGTAGATACTCGTTCAAGTCTCCCTCAGTCAAGGCATGTGTTAGCCATTGCAGAAGAATTCGATCCTCCCAGAGATGATAACCATTCTGCATATGTAAACCTCACCCTCGCAGAATTGGGTTTAAATGTACATAGTCTGTATAACTAGATGTCCGAGATGAAGTAAATTGTCAACTGTTTGTTATTAACTGATTAGTTTTTCAGATTTTTTTTTCGTATTCACGTTCCCTCCGTATTCTGAGAATTTGACAGTAATGATTTGAGTGTGCACCAGATGCCTTTGCTGTTAATTTCACCTTTTTATATATATATTTATTCTTCCTCAGAATCCGTAGAGTGCATGAATACAGATCGATCGATCAATTCCATCCATATTGTACAATGATTTGTTCTCATAGTTTGTAATGCATTACGTTAAAAGTGATTACGTTAACACCCATTACGTAAAACTCATTTTGTTAACATCCATTATGATACCATCCATTAGTTATAAATTAAATATATGAATTTGTTATTGTATAGAATCAGCCCAGAACCACCTGCCTGTTCAGCCTATAGATAGTAGTGTATGTCGAGACGACATACGTAACATGACCGAGCTGTCAGAATAGTTGCTGATCCCTGTGTTGTATAGCATATAGTATCATCCATGTGCTTTAGATAGGAGATCCCTTTTAGGTCTGTGACTTTGTGTGACGTCACGGGATGCGCATGTGTACGTTTGTACCTCTGCCTCGGTCTCAGTCGACGGTAGATCATCCAGGCTAGGACATGGCAAGGCTGGGCTCCATCTCCCACCATCTCAGTCTGACAATATATGTTACCATCCAACAAGTGTGTCTACCTTCAACCCTCAATATCTCCATTTAAGAACCCCTACGATATATATTATAATATATATATATATAAATATATATATATATAAAATAATATATTTTATATATTTATATTTTATATGTATATATAAAATATAAAATATATATTATAATATATATATATAATATTTATCACACTGGCCGATTCCCACCAAGGCAGGGTGGCCCGAAAAAGAAAAACTTTCACCATCATTCACTCCATCAAATGTCTTGACAGAAGGGGGCTTTACACTACAGTTTTTTAAACTGCAACATAACACCCCTCCTTCAGAGTGCAGGCACTGTACTTCCCATCTCCAGGACTCAAGTCCGGCCTGCGGTTTCCCTGAATCCCTTCATAAATGTTACTTTGCTCACACTCCAACAGCACGTCAAGTATTAAAAAACATTTGTCTCCATTCACTCCTATCAAACACGCTCACGCATGCCGCTGGAAGTCCAAGCCCCTCGCACACAAAACCTCCTTTACCCCCCTCCCTCCAACCTTTCCCAGGCCGACCCCTACCCCGCCTTCCTTCCACTATAGCTATACACTCTTGAAGTCATTCTGTTCGCTCCATCCCTACTGTCCGAACCACCTCAAAAAACCCTCCTCACCCTGTGGACAACATTTTTTGGGAATCCCGCACCTCCTCCTAAATTAAAAAAACGAATTTTTCGCATTTTTCACACCACACATTGCCCCCAGACATGCTCTCCAATGCCTCCAGCTTTCCTCGTCAAAAATTCATCACCCATGCTTCAACCCATAAAGAGCGTTGGGAAAACTATACTCTCATACATTCCCCTCTTTGCCTCCAAGGACAAAGTTCTTTGTCTCCACAATCCTAAGTGCACCACTCACTCTTTTTCCCCTCATCAATTCATGATTACCTCATTTTTCATAGCCCCACTGCTGACACCCCACTCCCAAAAATATCTAAAAAACGTTCCCCTCCCCAAACTCCTCCTCCAATTGATATTCAATCTTTCATCCTAATCTTTTTTTTTACCCCATAACCTTACTCTTTCCTGTATTCACCTTTAATTTTCTTTTTTTGCACACCCTACCAAATTCATCCAAAATTTCCTGCAACTTCTCTTTCAGAATTCCCAAGACACAGTGTCATCAGAAAAAGAGCAGCTGTGACAAACTCCCACTTTGGTGTGATTCTTTATCTTTAACTCCAGGGCCTCTTCCCCAGACCCCCGATTTCTTCTCTTACAACCCCATTTATAAATAATTAAACAACCACGGGAAATACACACCTTTGTCTAAGGCCTATTTTTACTGGGAAAAAAAATTTCCCCTCTTTCCTAAACCTAACTTGACCTCACTACCTCGAAAAATCTTCACTGTTTTCAGTAACCTACCTCCTACCCCAAACTTTTTGCAACATCTGCCACATTGCCCCCTATCCACCCTGTAAAAACGTTTTTCCCCAAATTCCAAAAATGCCAAAAAGACCCTTTAGCCTATCAAAATCTGTTCACTTAATTTTTCACTGAAAACACCTCCCACACACCCCCTCCCTTTTTCCAAAAGCCCCCTTTAAATCTGCTATCCTTTTTTCCGCTTACTCTTAATTTTTTAAATTTAAACTCTACCATTTTTACGGGAACCAAAAAAATTCCCCCTAATTTTTCACTCCCCCCCTTTTCCCCCCCCTTCCCCCCCCCCCCCCCCCCCCCCCCCCCCCCCCCCCCCCCCCCCCTCCAAAAAAAAAACCCCCCTTTTTAAAAATTTTTTTTTTTTCCCCAATCCCACCCCCCCCCCTTTTTTTTTAATTTTACAACCCCCCCCCCCAAAACTCTTTCCCCCTCCAAAAAAAATATTTTTCCCCAAAACCCCTTCCCTTTTTATAATATTTAAAAATTCCAAAAATTTTTTCTTCCCAAAACCCCCTTTAATTATTTATCTCTCCCTTTCCCTTTTTTAAAGAAATCCATTTTTTTCCCCCCTTTTTAAAAATTTAATTCCCTCCAAAAATTTTTTATTTTCAACAAAAATTTTTTGATAACATCCACCCACTCCCCCTTTGCTCTTTTTTTTACATTGCTTCACCCACTCCCCTTAACCCCTCCCCTTTTTCCTCCATATATTTTTATCCCCCCCTTTTGCTCACATCTACTTTGAAAAAAACTTCTCATAGGCTAACTTTTTCCCCCCTTAACACTCTCTTTACATCATAAATCCACCAACGAAACCTTCCCCCTGAAACCCCATTTTCCCCTGAAACCAAAAACCTTCTGCGAAAAACAAAAACCACTAAAATTTTTAAACCAAACCCCATACCTCTTGGGACCCCAATTGCCTTTTCTCTCTTTAGCCCATCTATCCTCCAATAGCTGTTTATATCTTACCCAAACCCGGCCTCCTCTTTTAGTTTATAAACCTTAAACCCTCTCTTCCCTAATGCTTCTTTTCCCCCTTGTACCCCCTTCTCCCTTTTTACTCTCAGTGTACTCAACTAGAAATTTATCTGATATATCGTGGCCCCTCAAAAAAACATGAAACCCCCTTTGAAGCTACTAAACCCCCTTTTTATCTACCAATACATAACCCAAAACAAACTACTTTCATTTCGCCCTAAAATCATATCTTGAAACTTTTTTATCCCTTTTTTTTAAAAATATGTTTACCTATAACAAAACCCCCCCTTTCTAAAACAAAGTTCAATCAAAGGGTTTCCCAAATTATAAATTTCCCACCGGCACCCCAAACTTACCTACCACACCCTCCAAAAAATTTCCCTCCTACTTTAGAAATTTCGGGCCCCCTCCCAAAATTTAACTCTCTCACTTGGGTTCCCAAAGCTCCAAAAAATTTCACTTAAACCCTCCCAAAACTCTCTCTCCCTCTGCATTCCCCTTTTTCCCCCGGGTCAAAACACGCTTTTTTATGACCCACTTCCGCATCCAACCTTTTATAAAATAAATATTAATTATAAATTATATATATATAATTATATAATATATATATATATATATATATAAAAAATAATATTCATATATAAAATCATATATATATATATTTTATAAAATATATATATATATATAAATATATATATAAAAATATAATATATATATAATATATATATAATATGTATTTCCACCTATTGTACTCACCTATTTGTGGTTGCAGGGCCCGATTCCTAGCTCCGGGCCCCCCTCTTAAACCGGTTGTACTGGGCCCTCTCTTTTCCCCGTTTTTCCAAATTATTTTTAAAAAACCCTGGGTTTTAAAAAATTTGTGTAAGGTTCCTCCCCTCCACTACTCCCATTTTCTAGGCTTTTCCCCACGCCTTAAAACCCTCTATGACTGAAGAAATACTTCCTACTATCTCTCTGACTAAATTTGTGCCCCTTCAACTTCCAATTTTTGGCCCTCTTTTTTCTGTGTCCCCTCCCCGGGAACATCCGGGTTTTTGTCCCACCTTGTCTATTCCACGCAAGTTTTTTATATGTCGTTATCATGTCCCCCCCCTGACCCTCCTGTCCCCCCAGGGGGGTCAGGCCGATTTCCCTTAATCTTTTTTCATAGGACATACCCCTTAGCTCGGGAACTAACCTTGTCGCAACCTTTGTACTTTCTCTAGTTTTCTTTGACGTGCTTTAATCAAGTGCGGGTTCCAAACAGGCTGCATACCCCAGTATGGGCCTGACATACACGGTGTACAGTGTCTTGAATGATTCCTTACTAAGGTATCGGAATGCTGTTCTCGGGTTTGCCAGGCGCCCATATGCGCAGCAGTTATCTGATTGATGTGTGCTTCCGGAGACATGCTGGGTGTTTTATACACACCCCAAGATCTTTCCCCTTTGAGTGAGGTTTGCAGTCTTTGGCCCCCTAGCTAACTCTGTCTGCGGTCTTCTGTGCCTTCCCCTATCTTCATGACTTTGCATTTGGCAGGATTAAATTCGAGAAGCCATTTGCGGGAAACCAGGTGTCCAAGTCTGTCCAGGTCTCTTGAAGTCCTGCCTGGTCCTCACAATTTAATTCTCCTCATTAACTTCACATCATCTGCAAACAGGGACACACTGAGTCTAACCCTTCCGTCATGTCGTTCACAAAATACCAAAATAGCACTGGTCGTAGGACCGACCCCTGTGGGACCCCGCTCGTCAAAAAGGTGCCCACTGTGATACATCATTACGTACCAGACTCGTTGTTGCCTCCCTGTCAGGTATTCTCCTGATCCATTGCAGTGCCCTTTCCTGTTATATGCGCCTGATGCTCTAGCTCTGCACTAATCTCTTGTGAGGAACGTGTCAAAGGCCTTCTTGCAGTCCAGAAGATGCAATCAACCCACCCCTCTCTCTCTTGCTTACTTCGTTTTTTTTAAATCATAAAACTCCAGAAGGTTTGTGACACAGGATTTGCCTTCCGTGAATCCGTGCTGGTTGGCATTTATACTCCGTTCCGTTCCGGGTGCTCCACCACTCTCCTCCTGATAATCTTCTTCATAATTTTTGCATACTATACACGTCAATGACACAGGTCTATAGTTTAGTGCCTCTTTTCTGTCTCCTTTTTTAAAATGGGAACTACATTTGGCCCCTCTTCCATACCTCAGGTAGTTGCCCCGTTTTCCAGGGATGTGTTGAAGATTGTGGTAAGTGGCACGCACAACAATATCTGCTCCCTCTCTAAGGACCCACGGGGAGATGTTGTCCGGGCCCATTGCCTTGAGGTATCGATGTCCCTTAGCAGTTTTCTTCACCTCCTCTCATCTGTATATGTCGTCCAACACTTTTTTGGTGTATTCCTTGCTGGTGTCCCCATCTGGTCTGTCCCCCCCAGAGTCCTTCCTGTCTCTACTGTAAATACTTCCTTAAATCTCGTGTTGAGCTCCTCACATACCTCTTGATCGTTTCTTGTGAGTTCTCCACCCTTTCCCTTTCCTCAGCCTTATCACCTTGTCCTTGACTGTTGTCTTCCTCCTAATGTGGCTATACAGCAGTTTCGGTCAGATTTGACTTTCGATGCTATGTCGTTTTTCATACTGTCCCCTGGGGCCCCCCTCCTTATCTGTGCATACTTTGTTTCTTCTGGCTCTTCTACTAATCTCCTTGTTTTCCTGGGTCCTATGCCTCCTGTACCTTTTCCATTCTCTGTTGCACTTAGTTTTTGCCTCCCTACAAACCTTCGGGTAAACCAAGGACTCGTTTTTGTCTTCCTATTATTTCCGTTTCCCTTGGAACAAAACTTTCCTCTGCCTCCTTGCACTTTGTTGCCACATATTCCATCATCTCGTTTACTGATTCCTACCATTTCTCTGTCCCACTGAACCTCCTGCAGGAAGTTTCTCATACCTGTGTAGTCCCCCCTTTTATAGTTTTTGGCCTGTCCCCTTCAGTTCCTGTTACCTTCTCCAAATTGTACTCACTATATAGTCAAAACTCAGAACCACATGATAGCTAGCTCCAAGGGGCCTCTCATAAGTGATGTCCTCAATGTCTGAAACTGCTCAGGGTGAACACAAGATCCAGTCTTGCTGGCTCATCCTCCCCTCTCTCTCTGGTTGTGTCCCTGACATGTTGATGCATGAGGTTTTCAAGTACCAACATCCATCATCTTGGCTTTTCCATGTTTCGGGACCCCCATGTGGCTCCAGGTTTTCCCAGTCGATCTCCCTGTGGTTGAAATCGCCCATTACCAGTAACTTTGCTCTGCTCGAGTGAGCTCTTCTTGCCACCTCAGCCAGTGTGTCCACCATCACCCTGTTGTTTTCTTCGTACTCCTCTCTTGGCCTCCTGCAGTTCTGTGGTGGGTTATACATCACTCCAATGACTACTTTATGTTCTCCGGACTGAATTGTACCTACAATGTAGTCTCTTTCTCCAATCATGTCATGTCCATGTGTGTGTGTGTGTGTGTGTGTGTGTCGTGCCGAATAGGCAGAACTTGCGATCTTGGCTTAAATAGCAACGCTCATCTTGCCATATAGGACAAGCGAAAATTTATGTATGCAATAATTTCGCCAAAATCATTCTGAATCTAACGAAAAGAAATATATTTCACTGTGTTTGTTTAGTATTAAATTATTGTAAACAAATCTAAAATATATTTAGTTGGGTTAGACTAAAATAAATTGTTCTTGTTATAATAAGGATAGGTAAGTTTTCTAGGATTCTTTTGGTGCAAAATTAAAATTTTTTACATTAACAATAATGAAAAAAATATATCTTTAAACGTATAAGAGAAAATTTCAGAAAGGACTTAATTTTAAATGAGTTCTTGATAATTGACCAGTTTTACATATTCGGCACGAGATATATATATATATATATATATATATATATATATATATATATATATATATATATATATAATATATATATATATATATATATATATTATATAATATATATATCATATATATATATATATATATATATATATATATTATATATATATAATATATATATATATATATATATATATATATATATGCAAAACAACCACTCTGAAAGAATAGAGAAATTCCAAGCGCTTTCGTGACTACTCACATTATCAAGGAACTATCCTTGATAATGTGATGTAGTCACGAAAGCACTTGGAATTTCTCTATCTTTCAGAGTGGTTTTTTTGCATATTTTGAAATCACCTGTTTACTGTGATCTTATTGCATATATATATATATATAATATATATATATATATATATATATATATATATATATATAAAATATATATATATATATATATATATATATAATTATATATATATGTCAGCATAGTTGCTGATCCCTGTGTTATATAGCATAGCATATTAGTATCGTCCATGTGCTTTGATACGAGATCCCTTGTAGGCCTGTGACTTTGTGTGACGTCACGGGATGCACATGTGTAGGCTCGTACCTCTGCCTCCCTTTTCAGTCGGCGTAGACCTACAGGCGATGACAGGCATAGGCGGGCTCCACATTCATCATCACAGTCTGACAATATATTTTGTTACATCCATCAGTGTTTTTTACCTTTAACCTCGATTCCCATTTAAAACCCCTTA